>CM021732.1:50174866-50223867 GCA_011075105.1 Heteronetta atricapilla
GCCTATGAGGAGCGGCTGAGGGAGCTGGGCTTGTTCAGCCTGGAGAAAAGGAGGCTCAGGGGCGACCTTATTGCACTCTACAGGTACCTTAAAGGAGGCTGTAGTGAGGTGGGGGTTGGTCTGTTCTCCCACGTGCGAGGTGACAGAACAAGGGGGAATGGGCTAAAGTTACGCCAGGGGAGTTTTAGATTGGATGCTAGGAAGAACTTCTTTACCGAAAGGGTTGTTAGACACTGGAACGGGCTGCCCAGGGAAGTGGTTGAGTCACCATCCCTGGAGGTCTTTAAAAGACGTTTAGATGTAGAGCTTAGCGATATGGTTTAGTGGAGGACTGCTAGGTCAAAGGTTGGACTCGATGATCTTGAGGTCTCTTCCAACCTAGAAATTCTGTGATTCTGTGATTCTGTGAAAAGGCTCCTGGGAGAATTTATAATGGTCTTCTAGTACCTACAGGGGGCCTACAAGAAAGCAAAAGAAGGATTATTTGTCAGGGAGTTACTATTTATCAGTTTGTTAGTGACAGGACAAGGAGTAATGGTTTTAAACTAAAAGAGAGTAGATTCAGATTAGATGTAAGGAAAAAAATCTTCACCATGAGGGTGGTGAGGCACTGGAGCAGTTTGCCCAGAGGAGTACTTCCATCCTTGAAAGTGTTTAAGGCCAAGTTGGATGGGGTTTTGGGGCAACCTGGTGTAGTGGGAGGTGTCCCTGCCCATGGCAGGGGCATTGGAATTAGATGATCTTTAAGGTCTCTTCCAGCCCACACCATTCTACAGATATGTGATTCTAAATACCTGAATAGTGCTACACTACATTTTTCACGATGAGTGCTTACTTTACAGTGACATAAGTCAAATCCTGCCTGCCAAAATTATGCTACTAAACTTTGACAGACAGCCTGGCACTCCCTCTTCCACAAGTCCTGTGGCCTCTCTACCATAACAGTAACCAAAAGGCACACATTTGCTGTTTTATATCAGAGTGTGTACATATTGGTGAAAGGAGTATACCAGCATGCCATGTCGAGTAAAAGGTATTACCCTCACTGGTCTGTATTTTATTATGACAGTACATTGGAGCGGTCCCTATGTATGACCTCACATACATGAACACTCCCACTGTACAGCCAGACACACTTCATTTGCTCATGTGATATTCCATAATGGGACAGCCACACGGTGTATCCTGATATACTATGTCTGAGTACTTGCAGGAAAGCCTACAAAACCAAAGGGATTTGTCAACATTGTTTTACACATTTTCCTCAGAGACAAAATAAAAAGGGATAGAAGCAGAAGAAATCTATCTAATGTTTGCTTATATGGAACTTGACTAAAACCAGCAACCAGTATTTCTAGAAAAGTACCTGGTATCCACAGGTGACAGAACAAGCACATTCTCACAGCTTCAGTTTAAAATAAAATAATCATAGAATCATAGAATCATAGAATATCCTGAGTTGGAAGGGACCCTTAAGGATCATCAAGTCCAACTCTTGACACCGCACAGATCTACCCAGAAGTTCAGACCATGTGACTAAGTGCACAGTCCAATCGCTTCTTAAACTCAGTCAGGCTCGGTGCAGTGACCACTTCCCTGGGGAGTCTGTTCCAGTGTGCAAAATGAAACAAAACAAAGCAATCCCAAGGCACTTTAGCAGCCCCGTGTTACTATACCATACCACTTTCGTGTTATACAAACATATTCCCACAGTATCTCCACTAGTGAACTTGTGATATGCATCATATAATTGCAACACAAGGCAGCCTAGTAGCAAAGGGAAATTCAAATCAGGATCGACCCTAGGGCACTGACAGCACTACTAGTAGGACTTCCACAGACACTGAGACCTCGCATTTGGGCACTTTTTTGTAGTGTTCCATTTCTACTCTTGATGCTTAACTTCAGTTATTCTGTGCTAGATTGTTGGTATACCATAGCAATCCTGTATCAAGAGGACTGCAGAGGCTTTTCTTTTAAGCCAATGCAAGCTTTCTCAAAACAAACACTGCTAAATTCAGCCCATTAAAAACACCAAATGTTTTTGTTCATTATTTGAAATTAAATTTCAGCTGGTCTAAGAAACTCTATCTGTCTCTGGTTGTTTATGTCCAAATCACTGGTGCTGTGTTGTAGTTATTGTAGAAACCACAGATGGCTTTTTACCCAACTCTGCTGCTGAAGAAATGACAAACCACTGGAAATTAATAACATGAGTGGGTCATTGTTAACTGTACTTGCAACACAGAGAATACTGGAAAAATAATTGTATTAAAATTGTATTTTGGAGATCAGTGCAGATAATAAAAGCTCTGTTTAATAAACTTCAGTTTTGTATTTTTGAGGTGTTTAGCTGGACAAGAGGGGTTAGAGGTGAGGGAAGATTACCTTCAGGAAGATTTCTTACATGTCAGGGATGTTTTTTCTGAACCAAGTTCCTGACAATTACATGTTTTTGCATATAATGAAACTAACTAAAATTTGATAAAACATACAGATTTTCATATTAGTAAGTTACAAGCAGTATATTGTAGTCATTTTACCCTGGTGTTACTTACTGAATTGAGTTTTCATGTTTGTATGACTGAGGTGTCATGTTCTCAAACAGGAACTTCAAATTTTCTTTAGATTTCTCATTAGCACATATAGAAGTGACACTGTAGTGTAAAACCATATGGTTCAACAATCCACTTAGAGCAGGGTAGGGGAACAGTTCTCTGGGGCTTTGCAACAGCTACTTTCCTTGGTTCAAACCTTTTGATTTGCTTCAACATGTTATGCATATGTTTTCATACAATCTTACTTCTTTCCATGTCCTCTTCAGAGAAATATTTTGAGGTCTAGTTGTGATTTATAGTAACTTCTCAAAATAAATGCATTTGGTTTCCTTGTTTGCCATTCTATTATACTGCTATGATGGACTCTGTATTATTCAGCTTCAACCAATTTTTTTTTTTTATTTGCCCATTTCACTATCATAACACTGCTGGATAGACTTCCTGTGACTATATAAAACATATTTCCCCCATTTATCACAAAAGTCTGAATTTAGCTGAATTAATACGGCTGATTTAGTCTTCCCTGAAGGAAACATATAATACTTTACAGAAATAGTGTGGCTTTTTATATAAAAGTCTAACTATAAATCACAAAAAAACTAACTTGGATATCCTTCTTATCCATGAAAAACAACTAACTCAAAATAGGTTTACCCATATGCAAATATGCACGTGCATGGGCATCTTTGTCTATTCTCCCAGCTGTTTCTGCATGAAAACAGTGTTCACAGAAAGTGCTGGAAGGGCAGAGTGGGAAACACAAATCCTGTTTTTATCTACACATTTAACAGAACAGACTTCACAATTGTGACTTAGTAAAATTAATTCAATGAACAATCAGGCAGTCCCTCCTGAGTATCATCTGCTTTCCTCAAGACCTCACCCAGCCAGACAGCGTCCAAGGGTAGCTGTTTGCAGGTTTGCATCCAAACACCAAAACAGGTTTACTGGCTATTCTGTTCTGATAACAATTTTTTATTGCAGTTGATGTAAATTACTCTTTCAGGGGGGAACCAAGATCTTCACATTTCCTCCTCTTAAGCTTTTTTTTAAAAAAATCTTGTTAATAAACAGTGATACTGACTCTCAGAGTGGTTAAAACTTGGCTTTCCATCTTGAACCCAAACTCCCCCATCTTTGTTTTAAAAACATGTCAAGTTCTACTTCCCTTCAGTATAAGATACCAGCCTTTATCAGTCACTTGTTTGAAAACAGAAAAAACCTACAGTTATATCTCATGTTGCCCTTCACATATAAGAGGCTTCCTGTCAACACCAACACTTATGCATTATCTGTTTTCTAATCTCACTTTGAAAATATTCTTTGCTATAATTTGTCTATGATCAAGCAAAACAAAACTAAAGAAAATGAAACAAAACAACAACAACAACAAAAAGCAAGACAATTTCAGAGACAGGAAAGTAAAATGCCAGCAAACTGAATACAGAAAATTTTAAAATGCTAGCAAACTGAACACAGAAATTTTTAAAATATATAATTGCAATTTCTATTTAAAAATAAATAAATAAATAAATGAAAAGTTGGATGGGTTTAGAAAACTATGGAAAAAGAGACAACACCCTGGAAAGAAGGAAACAAGAACAGGGAAAGAGATAAGCAAAGAGGTAATGTAGGCTAAAACTGAAAATTAGAATACATTCCTGGAATAGAATAGCCAGTCAGAAGCAGAAAGAAATTATTTCCCAAGTTACAACACTGTGAACTTCAAAAATATTGAGTCAACTTTCTCTATCTCTTCCCTACCTTTTAGTCCCCCAAAAAGAACCATAAAAATGTAACAGTTGGGCTATATCTCCTTTTGAAATCTTGAACCTTTGCATGAACCTTGCAATCTTGAACCTTGAACTGCAACCTTTGCAGTCTTCCAGATTTCCTGTACTATAATAAATGTTAAGAACTTAATTTATTCTTTTAGTGGAAAACAACATCACAGAATTCCAGGAGGGGATATTTTAACAAAGACATCACAAACCTCATGGTGAAAATAATCACATTTGCTAGCAGAGGAGGATTAGAAAATGGTCTGTCTCATGCTGATGCCTGAGGTAGTTGCTTGCTTCAGCTCATTCTCTCTAACACAGCCTGACCTATTTATTCCTATTCTTTTTTTCAGGCCTCATTGAGAAGACAGACTTCTTGGTATTACTATGAGGTTTACTGTGTGGTTAAAAACATGAGGAGTTATCTTTAAGTAGAGAAAAAGCAAGGTTTATTGTGTAAACATTTACACTGTGAGATAATTTTCTTCTGACTTCAACTGTTAAAGAGACTTGGGGGAAACGTTTGGGGCATGAGTCCAGGAAGCTGAGTGGAATGGGAAGGTAGAGTAGATCATAGTTGAATGGGACAGAGGGAAAATAGACAGAGAATAGTTCCCTGGGTCCATGAAAAGAAGCACACTGCTTCAGTGTGAATACATGACACAGTGCTCTGAAGTAAGCGGGGGGAGAAGGGGGGGAGCAGAGCTAGTGACCCAGAAGTTCCTTCCTATGTCTTTAATCAAGACAGTTTCTTAGAAATACAGGAAGACAGAGCATTTCCTTGAGGACTCAGGGATGCAGGCAGGGTATCCCAGAGGCATGAGTATTTGCAGTATACCATCCTTCAAACTATACAGCCTGCAACTGTGCTATAAGGTCGACAGGCTGCTGAAAGAAGCCTTCATTTATCTCCTCATTATGTCCCAAGCTGAGATTCTCTGAATTCTTCTGAAGTTACACTGGATTCAGCTGCGTGAACACAGTGTCATTTTAGATGTCCAAGGGCATCTCTGCCAATCCAGAAGATTACATGTTTTGTTGCAGAGGAGGAGGATGTCTTTGTCTTGTAGGTCCTACATCTGTCAGCACTGTGGTAAGGTTCACGTGCTGGGATGTCTCATGATGGCCTCTGACACATTTATATGTCTCAATCTGGAGCTGGCTACAAAGCATACTGACATCTAGAAGGATCTGAAAACTTATAGAGTGATATATAATACATACTAATATATAATATGCAGTCTGTAAGACATCAAAGAAGTTATTTCTCATATTGTCAGAAATGTGAACACCAAGGACCTGCTTCTGTTGCCTAAATATGGTGTGTAGTGCCTATGACATTTGAGATGCCCTAGGGTATCTAAGACATCCAGGTAGGAATGCCAGATTTTGCATAGGACCTGAAAGACATCTATGACAACCTGGACTGGTAGTTGTGAGCCAGAAAGGATACCTTAGAGGGATTCAAACCATACTACATATCTCTGAATGAGCAATGGACTATTTTTTTTAACCATAGAAATGTGATGCATGTTGGTTAACTTTAACATTAATTATGACCTCATCTATTCCCTTATTGCTACATGCTTGGTGTGATGGGGTGTATGTATTTTCATAGGGATTGGCAAGGATCTATGCTGGTAGTAGACTAGGGGTTCTGCAATTTACTGACAACACCAGTGACAACACCAGCCTTCCCCAAACTACTGGATCACACACATTTCCCAGTCAAAACAAGGCAGCAGAATTTGTGCATGTGTGGACATGGGAACAATGTGTGGACAGAAATCTGTATAACTTCCCTTCTCATAAAATAAACAACACACTCCCAGTGTCTTTTAAGGATAGTGATGTTGAAATGCATGACAAAACTTCCAAACCTAAGATGGATTTTTTTCTGTACACATCAAAGTAAACCCTCGTTAAGGGATATTTAACCAGAGAGTTATAAAAAATCCTAGAAAGTGAAGAAACAAAGTTATAAGAATGTTTTGCCCTAAATTGAGCCAGTCCTCATAAAATTAATTTACATGGTAACATGAAATCCCAGAAACCAATTCTTTGCTTTTTTATTCTTGCTTGGGATTTACATGTAGGGACACATTATCACACAAAAAGATAGAAGAGTTTTCTTTGGGCAGATGGATTCCAAGAGCTATCACACCCCTTTTAATCCCTGTTCACTGTGTCATATTTGTTTCATATAGAATATTATTCCTCCAATAAAAGGTCACTGGGAAATAAAATAATAATAATAATTTAAAAAATCACCATAGAATTGCAGGTGCAAATGTACAGCATTCAGTTAAGCTTTGTTATATATTTCTGTCAACATTTATGAAATTCAGAAGTTTGGAGTGACAGAGACAGTAGCTAGCTTGGATTTTTTTTTTTTTTTTTTTTTTTTTTTTAATTAATACCTCTGGTAATCTTTTTCTCATCTACTCTGGAAAATACAGGGGGGGAGAAAGAGGGAGGGAGAGAGAGAGAGACAGAGAGACAGAGAGACAGAGAGACTATGCTGACAGCATCAGAAGGCTTTGTCAGAGAGTCAAGATTTCAAGTAGAATTACAAGGAATGGGTTTTAAGTGAGGCAAGAGCAAGATGGGAGAAAAACAAAACAAAACAAAACTAAAAAACACCTGTGCTCTTTTGAACTCTGACAAGACAGATGAACCTACAGCTAAGATACCTGGGAGTGAGCCTGATGACTCTATGACTTTCCAGGGCAGATGTTTGACTGCAAGTTCATATCATCCATGTCAGAACCTGACATGAGGTTTAAAGTACAGAATGACTGACTTATCTAACAAAAAGGTTTTAGTGAACCTTGAAGCCAGAAAGGCAAATAATTACAGTAAAAAGGTATCCAGTACAGTATGAAATACCTACAAGACTCCATGCATCTTGGCTATGGTGAGATTCCCCTTTTCTTTAACAAGGCAATTAAGGCACTGCACAGTCATCATGCCGTGAGGAGTTGTAGAGGTATTGAGCAATACAGAAGTCAACACGTGAAATCATTAGAGAAATGTTTTCTTATGAAAATTCCATTCTCCCTCTATTCTCTAAACAAAGCTGAGAAATGTCCAACTCCAGCCACTGCCCTACATATATCCAGTCTCTCTCCCTGGGTAAATTGTTTAAAGTGTCCTACATAGGGGATGTGAAAATTTGCTATGAATCAGGCCATGAAAATCTTACAGCAAATCCCATGCTGAAATCCTAGACAGAGAGTGGAAAAGATAGAATAACTGCAAATCTGCCAAGAATTTTTAAGAACTTGAAAGTCTTGGGAGAATATATAAAAACAACCTCATGATTCAGCTAACCAAGGTAGTGAAATGAGTTCCCAAAGGCAGGGATCAGCACTTTGAATGTATGTGGGTGCTCCTTTAATTCCTTTGTTTCTTTTTCCTTCTGTCCTTTTCCCAGTTCCTTCCTCCTTTGAACTTAGGAAGGTAGGCTTTAAAAGTTACTTTTTCTTCTCACCCAGGCAGCAGGGAAGGGTCATAAGTAGGGCAGCCAGTTCCTTCTTTGAAAGCTGCATGACTGTTCTACTTTAGATACACATCTTCCTGCCTAAGCCCCAGCACAGTGTGAGCCCTATCACAAATTTATAAGCCCCAGTTCTGTTCTGTACACTATCTAGTCCAGACATGTAACAGTCATCTTAATTATAACTCAGATGTAGAAAGCGTGCCATCATCATCTTTCATGATTAAAACAGGGCAAAGCATCCATAGCAATGTCTTATGATATTTAATCTCCAGCACACAAAAGACCACTATTGCACCACTTAAAAATTCCCATACGCTCAGTCTGTTCTGGAATAGTGATCTCTCCATTTTGAAGAAGCCTGTCTGAAGCCTGACCTCCATAAATAATGAACTCTTTAAAAACTTCAAGAAGAATCCTCAAAGAGATCAATCAAGTCAGACCAAAGGGAATGACAAGAATACGAGATTAAAGAAAAGTCTGTGCTATACTCTTGACAAAGTTGATTTGAGCACCTAGAAGTTTAATAGATTTAACTAACAGAGGCTAAAGCTAACTCAGGCTTTAGAGTGTACATGATCCTTGTATTATAGATACATATGAGCAGTCTCAATTCATCTGGACTTTCTAAAGTATGCTGGTTTTGGCTGGTAGTTAGGAAAGCATAGCCATTAAAACCTTATTGATTCTCAGAATTATCAGGGAAATAACATGTTTCAATCAACAAAGAGAGTGCTGCTAGGAACAAGAAAGCATCAGTCATTGGCTATATCAGACTAGCAACTGAATTCACACAACATGATCTCGTAATCGACTGAAGCACTCACTGGGGCATCTCTACCCTGTATGTAGTTTCCAGATTTTGCTTCAGACTTAATCTGATCTCATGAACCAAGTGACTCTTCATTATACATGGTTCAACTCTGCCAAAATGACTAATCCTTGGGTTTAATACCATTTGGGGTTGTAGTGCATCTGATAAGCATTTGGAGCAAGGCTTTCAGTTTGTCTCCTTAAAAACATTAGGTTCAAACATAATAAAATTAAAAGATTTCAGAAGAGCCAAATGATTACTAGTTTCTCCTTTTTTAGGTGATAACAAGAAAATATAGAAATCATCATGTCAACCTGTGAATGTTTGATACTGGTACATTTGAACATTTTCAGCAGCCTGGAGTTCTAAGGGGAATAAAATGTCAGTGCAAAAGACAACGTTATATCATCAGGAGCGGCAACATATTCCACCAGTTTTGATATAGAAAGTGAAAGGTGTATAATAAGAACTTCTGATTAGGAATAACACAGAACAACACTAAGAATCCTTTAATGTCTGACTGCACTTCAAAAGAAAATTTGACCAAGGCTGACACTGAAAGAATTAAGAGGTCCCAGCTTTTCACTGAATAGTGATTCCAGTAGGTTGGAGAATCCTCAGCTATCATGAAGAAGCCAGTAGACAACCCCTTTATTATTAAATAAAACAGGAAAAAAAAAAAAAAAAAAAAAAAAAGCTTGTTCCTTATATATATATATGTATATATATATATATATATATATATATATATATATGTTTTTCCCTGAGGCAATTTATCTCAGGTATGGCAAGCAATTAAAGAATCCAAAATTCTGAGGAAGAAGGAAAGCCCAGCATCTGGACATCCCACTGTTTTATTATTGTTCTGAGGAATGAGGTAATACAGTCAAAAGACTTAAGATAATGACATCTTCTACATACACTTGTAAGCCCTCTTATGAATAGCAAGAAGTATATGCCTATGCCTTGCATCACATATCTCTAGTTCATTTATAACGTGTCTAATGCTTAAACTCTGGTTCTCCAAAAATACTGAGCCAGCCGTCAAGAACAGAATTTAGCATTGTGCCAGAAATAAAGAAAAAATATCCATGACTCAATGTCCCCAGGCAAAGCAGTTTTGAGTCACGCTGACATTACACCCCAGGAACCAACTGTAAACAAAACATTCCACCAGCCATGTGATGGGCTTGGTATACAGTTAGGTGTATAGTGAGGACATACCATAAGGCATGTGAAAAATAAGCCTCCCCGCTAGACGTTACAGCTCCACAGAACTAACCAAGAAAGGGCTATGCACCAATTCTACTAATTTCAGGATCAGAAAACAAAGGGCTTACAAATACACTATCGTTACCATCCAGAGTACATTTCATCCAAAAGAACTGGCCTTCTGTTAGTAGAAAGACAAATAAACTTCAGATTGGTCATGAATAATTCTACGATCAAATTTCTGCTTTATAAACAAAGTGGTTAATTTTTGCTGCATCTTTCCTCATTTGAGAAGAACAACACTTCAGCCAAAAAGAGTGCATGAAGAAGCACATATTTAACATCTTTTACACATACAGACAACCCCACAAAGGAAAATTAGACCATTCACAGACTTTAAATAATGCATAAATTAAAACACAACCAATCAGGGTTTTAGTTTGCTGAACCAGACTTCCCAACAAGCAGCAAATGAGGCTGAAGTAAAAACAAGAAGTTTCTCTTATCTGTAGCATGAAGGGTCAGTTTTTACTTTTATTTTTAAGTATAGAAGGGCTGCATTTCATAAGCCTAGAATCAAATGTTGGTGTTTAAAGCAAAACAAAACAAAACAAACAAACAACCCAGCACAGTTTCATACTTTTCTCTTTTATACTTGCATAAAGACTTGAATCCAAGTAAGTTTTACTGCCACCTGCAATCATTAATATTGGCACAGAAGAACGTTTATTAGAAGAAGAGAATTTAGCAGTGAACTTTGGTGTGAACAAAAATACTGAACTCCAAGCCTAACCATATAAAAAATAACACTATTCTGCAATATCTAGTGCCTACATTTTGTACTTTCATAGTCTCCTTTGAGTACCTTTTCAATTGTTGATTCAAAGAGAAAAAAAAGAAAAAAAAAAAGAAAAAAAAAAAAAGGAGATGCATAGGCAGAATATTCTTTCTTTCCCTTCTATTGATGTGGATTTTTAACTACTTTTAGTGTGCTCAACTGAAGTCTTCTTCACTGACTTACTAGGCAAAAGGCTCTTCTCTGGAATTTCTCTATAGACAGGATTCTCACTGACACCAGCAGGAGTTCCTTGTGTGACACTATTTACATTTTCAACCCTACCAGGAATTCTTGAAGAGACAGCAGAAAATAGACCATGCTACCATGCTGGTACTGCATGAATGACTGCACTTATCCAGCAACAATTTCAAAGCTAGTCACTTGTCAATTTAGTTCTGGTGAAGAAATGCCAACAATAGTATTTCCAGTACCTTGAAACAAGACATAAATTCATATATTGGGATCTCAAAATTAGTTCTATTAATTGACACAGCTATTGCGTGATCACTGAAACTGGCTTTCCAGTTTTGGATATGTGTAAAAAGGCAAGTTATTCTCTTATTCTACTGAAGTACTCTGATCAATAATGACAATCTTCTGTAATTCATCCACCCTTCAGAGACAAATAGATCAGTGGTGTCTGATAACTGTGACAGGCAACAGACACCATCTCCACAAATGCCCGTGGAAAGCTACAGATTGTGACTTCATCAAGACCTTTATCAATCTTCTACTAAACCATTGTATTCCATAGGGAATACAGCCTAGATAAAATTATTCTGGGAAGGGTGCACAGTTGACTGGAAGAGGTATTTAAAATGTTGTTATCAGCATTCACAGTAAAATAGGAAATATTTTTTAAACATAGCATACTGAAATACCTGTTATTTTAAAGTTTCATTAAGGACATGGACAATGGAAGAATATATTTGTGACCTGGAATGAAAAAGCTCTTCACCCATTGGAGCAATACTCTGAAATACAGACAGATCAGCAAAGACTAGTGCAAACTCCTGTACTTAAAGCAGAATTAACAACTCTATAAATACAAGGAAAAGACAGCAAATCAGAAACTGTGCAGAAAAGGATCTGGGGAGATTCCAAACTACATATGAGTCAGCAAAGTCAGTCATTTTTCAAAAAATACCATACACTGATTAAAGATTCAAAAATAGGAACATTTTAAGAAAGGCAGCCTTAGGAACCCTCTCATTTTTCCTAGCCCCAGAGCTGGTCACTGTGTCAGCTGTAGGAACACTGTTCCAGCAGGATGACAGCCTCTGAAAGAGTGTCCAGAGGAGAAGGACCTGGACTTTATAGAAAGAATTGGAGTATTTAGTCTATGTAAGAGGTCTCTCTAGAGGAACATCACGACTGTTTTTAATTATGGCAAATTGTGACAGAAGAATCAACCGTTTTTACTCACCAGGAGTAGTACAAAACAATAGGTTTAAACTGCAGCTGGGGAGATGCATAATAAACATTTGGAAAATGTTTCTAAGGTGTGGGGGTTTTCTGTTTTGTTTTGTTTTAAATAAGGTTAGAGAAATAAGAGTAAGAACACTATAACATCCTTCCTTAAGGTTTGGGATAAACATAAAGATCTCAGTCTCTTTCTGATGTTATTTCTCTGAGTCTATGAGAACATTTCCTCTGCTTCTTTTGTCAGAAGAGTTGTAGAAGAGATCCTCTGCTAATCTTAGAAAAAGCTGTGAAAAAAACTTGAAGACAGGAAATTTCTCCTGAGTCTTTGACAGAATGTGTGCATGTGTGTGTGCACACAAGTGTGCACTCACATATGTAACTTCCTGCATGAGCATGTACACATGTCAACATATGTTTGTACATGTATAAATCTGTGTTTGTATACATTCTTCTGTGAATGTGGTGTTCTTAACTATGTAAAATTTATTTAAAAAAAAAAAAAATCCCTTCATTGAGCCTCAATAGCGTAAAAAGTTGGAGCACATGGCACAGAGGGTAACTGCTGTTCAGGGATGCTTAAGTACTGGTATTCTTGCCCAGAATTTTCTGGTCAAAAGGCTTTATTTATGTATTTTATTTTATTTTGTTTTATTTTATTTTATTTTATTTTGAATGAGCAGTAGACATTGCTCTTATTTACATCTACATGCAGTACTGACTTGAGCAAAATGACAGCAGTATAAAACTGTCTTGAAGAGAGAAACAGGTCTTTGTATGATTATAATAATATATGGAGAGCTATTGATCCAAAGATTTGTTCCACACGGGTGAGTAAGAGTATTCAACAAGCATGCTTAATGGGACTTGCCTAATGATGGAACAAGAATATGATACAAAATAAACATCCAAGCAATGCAGACTATATCTAAACCTGGTGAATGAAGGAGACAATTATCCCCAGCATTCAGACCAAATGGTTTTCATTTACACTTGGCAACTCCTTTTCTCCATTTTGGAATATCTAGGCAAAGGTTTCTTCAGTTTTGCATTCCCACTCAATAGTTTCAGTGCTCTGCGTGGCTGTCCCATGAAAAGCTAATCAACTATGTGCATTTCACTTAATCATAACAATACATCACCTCTATTCATGACCGCACAGCCCAAAGAGGGGCAGCACACAAGAAATCTGAGAGCCCACTGAAGTTAGAAAGGAAGACATGAAGGAAGTTAGGTAATTTTGTTATAAGAACAAAGTTACTTAATTAAATCCCTTTAAAAGCTTATGAGATGGTCTGAAGAGGCCGGAAAATAAAGTTTTCCCCAAATGGAACATAGCAGAAGCCAACCATATTACTTGCAGGAAGGAGGGAATGGGAATTTACCCTAAAAAGATTTGGCTGCTTCCAACAATGAAGAAACAAAATTGTAATATTAAAAAACCATAGTGATGTTTTCTTTTTGTAAAGGCCCCCACTCAGTGGAATTGTGGCATGCCTTCATTGTGTCTTCTACAAAGTTACAACCTGGGGGATGGACGGAGGAGAAGGAAAATCCCAACTTACACAGGATCATTAGAAACTTTAGATTCTGTCAGCCAAAAGTCTCTGAAGATTTTTTTACTGCATTAAATGTCCTTGAGGCTCTCAAAGTTCCTAGTATCAACTCCTTCCTAGGCTGCACATTTGCCTCTCCTAGAGAGTGAGTGAATATGTTCCATTCCCTCAGAGCTCCTCAGACTCACTGGACTGCACATGTGCAATGTGCAACGTAAATGAATACTCTCCAGCCCAAGGCTGCTGTGGCTGGCAAAGCCAGGATTTTGCTGTAATGGCTGGAACTGTGACCAAGAATCTGTCTTCCCCTCCCCGCGGGCGCCCCCCCCCCCCACTCTCCCTCTGCCCCCCTTTTCCCCCCAGCTATCCCTCTGCTAGCAGCATGTGACAGGAAACCATCTCATTCTAATGCAGAAAGGATAGGAGGAAAAACTGAATAGTAAAACCAACAGAGTGGGGCACAAGAAAAACAGACATACAGATATGTCTCGACAAATCTATTAGGAACTAGGAGAATTCTGGGGAACAAAAGATGGAGAAAATCACTCTCATGAGGTAGGAGGGCTTGAGGCTGGAGAAGATGTCTGGTAAGGAAATGAGGACATGACAGAAACAGATTAGAAGAGAAAGAGAAGAAAAAAAAAAAAAAAAAGGATCAAGTGATCAAGTTGCTGAAAAGGAATTGAACAGAAACGTTTGTGCCCAATAGAGACTGCATTCCTCCAGAGCTAGAAGAGAAGCCCAGCATCCAACTTTGTATGAACGTTACAAATGCTAACATCAATATATCTCATTTTTATGTGATAACAGTTCTCACAGGACAACAACCTATAAACAATTATTCCATTAACTCAAACAGCAGAAATCTGAGCAGTTCGCCTAAACCATTATGATTAACCACTCTCGAAGACCATTGGTCTCATTTTCAAAACAAGGAGAAATTACACATAAACACAAAGAATACTCAATTACTATTGTAGAATTTGCAAAGCCAATGAGTTAGGAAAGGATATGCTAGAATCAAGGTTAGATATAACCTATCTTGTATAAGCACTTAATGTAGATGCATTAGGACATAGACATATAAAGTTTGCAGATGGCCCTTGTCTTTATCACAAACCTGTATGCATCAGATCTGAACTAACATGGTACTACTTATTTTATTTTACTTTTATAATTTTTAATCTGGATTACTCTTTTCTTGTACTTCTGTTCTTTCTTTTCTATAGTTTACTTTATATTCTTGCAGCAAGTGAAAAACAGAAGGGGCAGAATTTTAATAACAAATCCCTTCTCTTATAATAGTCCATATTAACTCCCAGAAAATAGTCTATGCCTGTGCTTGTACTGCTGGAGAAACAAAATAAGTCAGTTTCTGTTCTTTGGCTGAGACCAAGTGACAGCACAGTCCAGATCTACAGTACTAACATCTCCTCCTCACCCCAAAACAGGCTGACTACATCTAAATTAGCTACTTGGAACCACCCTGGGTCCCCAGCTTGTGTCCAGATTGACTGGGCAGATATTCTTCAGCTTGAATATGGAAAAAAAAAAAAAAAAGTGTGTGTGTGGGGGGGGTAATAATTACACAGAATGGAGAACTTTATATCCATGTTTAATTCCATATACTTTCCCTGCTATTTTAGTAGAAAAATGCTAGTCAGAAAATTTAGAATTGCATGCAATAAATTTATGTTATGTAAATAAAAAACATCATCATAGGGCATCTTCAGATCAGTTTTTTCCAAATAAATGTGCTTGAATTTAAAACTCCAGTGATACATTTTTAGCACCATTTGTCCATGTGTTGTGTAATTCATATAGGGACAACAAACCATGCATAGACAGTTGGTTGACAAACCCAGAAAGAGAGAAAATATATCTGAAGAAACAAAACAAAGGAAGCAACTATAGGACTGGAAATCTTAGCTCTCTCATGAAATAGCATTCAGGGTTCATACAATAGCATTGAACAAAATGCATACATTATGCACATGTATCACTAATTTCTGAAATAATATGTGCAGTGTGACATATAATTCTGCAGAAAAGCAAATGGCAGGTAGTTTTTACAATGGTAAGATGAATTCACAGTATGGGATGTGTTGATTGCTCATGTCAGTCCCTTTGAAATTTTAAAGCAGTAGTAATGAGAGCTATAAATCTCTCCTAAGTATAATTAGATTACTATTTATACTTACTGTTGTTAAAAACAGCCTAAGAAATTACTTTTAGGGCACTATTACTGAAGAAATAATCTCTTTAAAACAATAATCACTAAGTTAAGTACAATTAATATATCCACTTCCTATAATGAGAACGTCTAATGCGGGTATTTAAGAATAATGAGTGTCTTTTCTTATTAAAAAGTTTGACAATAGTATTTTCAGACTTTAAAGGTTTTGTTGTTGTTGTTGTTTTTATTTGTTTGCTTGTTTGTTAGTTTTACATTATACCACAGGTCTGGGAGCATCCTCCAATGCTGTAATGCACTGAGATAAAGTGCCATCTCTCCCCAGAAGGTACCCAGAGAGGAGTACAAGTTTTGTGTTACTGAAAGCAAAGGTTATGACTATGGTAGGGCCCTGTAGGGAGTATTATAACAATGAGACAATTATGATCAACTGACAAGAACTAGAGTTATCTCAATAGACTTTTTATCTTTTAGGAACATATTAGGAATTCCAAAGAATGGTAAATTTGTATTATCTGTCTCAGTAGTTCACTCCTTCTGATTTACATTTTATTTCCCATGGGATCTGTCTTGACTGTTTTTTTTTTTTTGTTGCTGTTGTTGTTGTTTTACAGGAGACAGAAGTCATAGTAACATGCAGTCAGTAAAACTTAAAGGTGTCTAATATCACCTTCTGATTAAACAAATCTCAAAAAAGACACTTATATATACGATTCTAATGAGAGAGACAGAGAGACAGAGATCTTTAATCTATATGTAAAAACATGGAGATTGTTTTCTTTGTCAAATTGTCCTGAGATTTAAGTTTTCATGGCCAGCTACATCACTGTCAAGCTCTGCAGGCTTTGGTCAGAGAACACTAATGCCCCTTGAAGCTCACTGATACTTTGCAGCGAGTACCTTCATTAAACACCAGCAATTGCATGAAGAATGCTGACAAAAGAATCTGCTTTCAAGCCTATGTCTGGAATAGCCCAGGCAGACAAAAGAACACTGCGCTACAGTACTAAGATACAGACTGCATTAGTATATATCTTATGTTACAGGATTTCGAAACAAAAGAGACTCTGCCTCCCTTGGTGCATATAAACCTTGGTAGACTTTGTTTCCCATTTTACTAGTGAAGGTTTATAATCTTGTAGGTTGCTTCATGCAAAACAGATTTCTGAACTCAGCAGCCCTCAGAGAGGCTTTGCCCGTGACCTCCTTATGTGAAGTCAGGGGCAAAACTGCCCCCAAGGTCTCAGAGCATTGTAAAATTAGCTCCCATATGGAACATCCTCCCTCTCTCTCAAGGAGTCACTTCATTTCTCCATTAATATTTTATTATATGGATCTCAGAAATGGAAAAAACATATGTTTGGAATGATATGCAGAAATAAGAACAGAACTCCAGTTTTATGTAGTTTTCCATTGCGTGATCCAGCTCATGTATTTAAAACAGTTTTATTCTCTTCCAGTTTTATTTTTCTATTAAAATCTTCATCAGAATAATTTTTCTAAATAGATGTATTTTACTTTAATTGTTAAGAGGCCTCTATTTAATTCTCTATATATTGTAAAACAACTAGTCAAGTTTAACTTAACTTATAAATTCAGAGTGTAAACATAATTATTCAGGTAATGTTATTCTCCCATAAGACATAATTTAGTTTTCTTGTGCTATTAGGCTTTCTTTTAACTTTTTTTTTTTTTTTAACTCAGAAATAGTCATAAAGTAATGTATGCACATTGAGATTTTGATTTTGTTTACTTTGTTACGTATTTATGATATTTAATGGAATGTGGCATTTCATCAATTTTTCTCAATTATAGGTTCCAATTAAACAGCTAGACCACCTATTCACTGTTTAGGGTTTTTAAGGGGTAACAGGGAATGAGTGGGTCCCTCACAGCATTAGTCTTGTTCTACATAATCACTAATATGACAAAGCACTCTGCTTCTGCTCTCATGGATAATAGTGCTGCTGACTTCAATGTCACAAGAACAGGTTTAATTTAATAAGCCCTAACACAAGTTCTGCTTAAGCATATAAGTAGACTCATTTAAGTCGATTACATATAAATATTGACCACAACTGTCATGCACATTTTAACAGAACACTACCTCCCCTCTAAACCACATTCATTAAAATAATGTACATAAAGTGTTTTGTATTTGCTTCTCTCTGTTTGTTAGAGACACCATGAATGGTACACAGGGTGGAGCCTTTCCAGACCTGAGCCCGTGATACACAGACAACCCCGTGCTCCAAGTACTTAAAGGCCAGAAGTCAAAAGAGGAAGGGAAGGAACAGTAAAATCTTAAGATGTTCCCTATTTCAGATTCTCTTTGACTCAGCTGCATACATCTTTTTGGCCACTGGTTATTTGTTGCCAGCTACCAGTAAACAACAATGCCCAAAGGGAAAATTTATTCTAGTTAAAGATTGGCTTATGTCCTCATCAGCCAAGTTTTACAGCTCTTAAGCACAGCAAGAGAAACATTTATACTGAACTTGTTGTATAGGGACTTCAGACAGCAGGACAATTATTTCTTGCATAGGTGTTATATTTAGCTGGAGACAGCAGAGGCACATTAAGAGGGAAGAAGAAACCTCTCAAAATAAAATGTCTAGAAAATAAGATGAAAACAGCAAAATGCTTCACTCACAATTGAAAATCATTCATTCTTTTTTTCTGAAAATGTTCCCAAGGCTACAAAATGTTTTATGAGTCCTTTGAGTTTTGAACACCCTAAGTACAGTAGCATATGTCTGTCCTGTTTAAACAAATCCTCCAAAGATTGGAACTGCTTTTTTTTTTTTTTTTTTTTTCTTTTCTTTTCTTTTCTTTTTCTTTTTCTTTTTCTTTTTTTTTCTTTTTCTTCCTGTGTATGTGTATGTATAGAAGGGAATATTATTTATGACCATCTAAGGTCTGGCACAGAATTTTTGAATCAATGCCATTAAACACATCAATGTTACAGTTGTATTATATTAAACTAATTGTTTTAACAACATTGGAAAGTTTGATCTTAACTAACCTTTATATTTACATGTTCCACAGTTCTAGTCTGTTGGGTAATGAGGTCCAAAAGATGCATGTTTCAGCACCACCTTTTATACTAATATTAATAATAATAATAAAATATAAAAAAAAATCACCACAAATATATACCAATTCAAGGACCTTCCAGTATTATTTAAGTGTCCAGGAAGTCTCAGTCTAGCTAAACTGATGTAGGATTTAAAGTGGTAAAGCTCAGGAATGTTAACTTCTCTAAAGAGAAACACTGTAGGACATGGTAGAGAAGAAAGATTTCATAGAATTCACAAATGAGTTGGCCAAAAATATTACATATTAAAGTAGGTAAATAAAAATGTGATATTTAAGCTACAACAAACTCAGACACTGAGTTTATGTGGTGTTTCTATTCTGGAAGGCTAATTTTTGAAATGAGGTGTCCTTGTGTCTGCACTTGCTTGTATCGCCTCAGCATCGCATTACATCATATCCAATGACAATTTCTGGTGCTGATAGTTGAAAATAAACTCAAAAAACAAACAAACAAACAAACAAACAAACAAAAATAATTAAAGACACCAAGACACCAGCTGATTAGTGTTTCATTTCTGAAAGGGAGAGTAATTTTTTCAGCAAAGTCACATTCCTCAGTTCTTCTCTGAGAACGTTGCTACAGCCGTGGAAAACTTTATCATGGTTTTACAAGGAGATAGCTGCACCTGATGAAGGTGGATAAAGGGCTGGATCCCTCCCCTCTATCAGAGTGAAAGAAGTTCATTCTCCCGCTGCTAGTGTCAAGCAGATGGGACAGCAACTAAACAGCAAAGTCCTACCCAGAGCCTTGCAGATATTTGGGGTCATACAGAGAGCAGGAGGGTTACATTTCAAGGTGCATTTTCTGCATCTACTTATTACTGTTACCTAAGTCTGTAGGACTTACCGCAAACTGAACAAGCAGCCAAACTGCCAGAAGTGTTTGGCCATGACAAAAACTGCTGATCTGTGTTGGATAATCCTCAGTCTTGCCCAATTGCAACCAGTCTCAAAGCTTCCTATAGATGGGAAAAAATCAACAGTTCTAGTGAGTTCTTGTATGTAGAATGCTCACACAGCACTGAAGTACATTATTAATATCCCAGTATTGTACTCCTAAGAAAGCTACGTTGCCAGGTATACGATGTATAACCTTGTGATTTATTTTATACACTTATTGGCACTTATAGATATGTACATATCTATGCATTTCTGTGTGCTTATTTCACTTTCTCAATTTAAAACAAAACCAAACAATTAAAAAATGAAACCATTTCCACATTATCATATTTTTCATCTAATTTTAGCTCCAAATAGGCAAGTATTCTGACCACTCACTAGGTTGATATTGCTGACTTTGATACATACATGATAAATTGTAGTGGAAAGAAACAATCATATTAGGAGACTTCAAAAATGCATGTGTACGTTGACAAAAAGTTACATCAGGGCCTGGTGCTCGGACTAAATTTTTAAACACCGCTAATGACACGTTCATGGATCTGCTGTAATGAGGAAACCAACAAGAGGGAACCAACAAGAGGAAACCCTTGAACCTGAGCAGTGCTTCAGGCACTTCTGAAACTATTACTCATCAAAGTAAAGTTTGTGGTTAAAACCAATTGTCAATGGGTTTTGAGTATCATTCCTCACAGACATGTGAGAAGTGAGGCCAAAATCCTAGATCTATCTTCTCAAAATCATCAGAGTTGAAATTTAAGCTACAAATCAATAATTTCTACAAAGGTTGAGTTGAGTGTTTCACAGTGGGATTAAAGCCCTCATAAAAACAGGCTCAAACTGCTGTCACAGAAAATATCTGAATTCTACTGCAAGATCTAATTACAGTCCATCTCTAATTAAAATAATAATAATAATAATAATAATAATAAATACAGAAAGTACAAAATGGGACCACATCCTATTGTTTCCACATAGAGGTTTCACTCTGGTGGCTTTATGATTTTAAACAAATACACCTCACCAAGGTTTGAAAGTAATAGTCTATATAATAATCTATATGCATGTGTTTATGAAATGACAACAATGATTTCAATTGTCTCTGTTGTACTTCTCACTACTTTACTTCCAAGTCACATATATTTTTAATTGCCTAGCTTCCTAGTGTTATTTTTTTACTATTCTTAGTCTAGAAAGTGTTATTGGATAATCTTTATCACATTGATTGTTCTAATTTAATATTGTGCTTTTTAGTAGAAAATCTAATTTGAAATGGCAAAGGGTTAATTGTGAAATTTTCCAAGTGAACGTCCCAATGAAATAAAAAGATAGAGGCTAAAATCAGTGAAAGGCTAATTTTAGAATCTAATTTCTACTTCTTATCTTTCTTTATAAGGTACCCTTCTATTAACCCTACATATGGAGGAACATCTCTAAAATAAACATGCTTTTAATGTTCTGAATGCCATTCCAAATACAAGCAAAATGGAGTATTTGTTAAACAAGAACCCTAAGTAAGCTTTTATTTATTTCAATATATTTATATGTCTGATTAATCATTAGTATCTAAAGACTTGCATGTGCTATTTTAATTATAAATAGATGTAATTGCATGTAACAAGTTCAATTCTCTCTTTTATAAACTCAGCTTTCTGAACTCTTCAGTTTAAATGTGGCTATTTGTTTAATAATATCAGTTTCATGGATTATAATACTTTTGAAGATTTTATATCAGTATTTGGAACAGGATAGTTTTAGACAAACCAACATTATACAAGATAGCAAGCAAATCTCTGTTCCCAACAAACATGGATACAGGCACAAGCACAGATCCCTGCTGGGAAATAAGGCTGAAACAAGAGTCTTTGCATTTGAAATCTGAACCCAAGACCTTACATTTTAGGGATGTGCAGACACAGTGTCAGCTGGTGAGATTTGTTTTGATGAAAACTTTGCATTTAAAGAGGAGACTGTTTCCTAACAAAAATCCTATTCCTTCACTGACATGCCTAGTGGCTGCTGAGATTTAAGCAGAAGACCCTCCCCTGCAACTGACCCTTCCAGAGGTATTTACCAAAACTTCAACAGCACACAAAGCAAAAAGCACCTAAGAGAGTACTTCAACTAGTCTGCCTCTTTTCTCCCTAGTTCATCATATCTGGCAGTTGCTCATGGGTTGCTATCTCAGCTGGCCTATATTGTTTGTTCAGACTGAAAAAGGAAAAGCCCATCTTTCAGGAGATTGCCAGTGAAATGTAACAATCTGCAGTGTTGACTTCTCATGAGATTTTCTAATTTGAGACAGATATTATGTCCCAGAAAGAAACACTAGCTTTCAAGGGCAGTAAATCTGTACAACAGGCCAGTACTCCTGCATCTATATATCTAGTCTCACATACATCTGTAGACAATTTATTTGGTCAGCCATATCACCCTTACTCTTACAGGGACCAGTGGGCCTCAGTACAAGGGGATTAAGACACAAGGGAAATAGCTTCATTTTCAACTTTGGCCATTCAATATATGAATTTGAACAAATCAGTTTGAACAAATCACCAATCTGTTCAATTCTCAGTTTGTTCAAATTCTGCAGCATGAAAATGGCATATCTTTCTGACATTTCTAAGACATCCTCAGTTACTTGAATAAAAAGAGGATGATGACATTAAAATTTGTTTTCAAACAAATTTCAAATAACTCTCAGGAGAATCTTCCAAATTCCACTGCATGGCAATAGAAGTTGTACACTGAAATCATTCAGGCTTCTTTGCTGAAGTCAAAAAGTCACTTTTCCTGCCCACTGTGTTACCTATGCACACGTTTCTGATAAATTTGTCAAACCTCTGCAATTTGATGGCAAGATTTCCTCATAAAACTCTCAAACAGGCTATTTGTGCTCTGTGGCTATTAAATACATTCAGAAAGTCTACAACTGGCAAATGGAAACAAGAAAGTTTGTTTTCCATAAATTAAATAAAATAAGAATCTTCATGTAGCTGCTACACAAATTGAATCTGTCACATGCTGCAGTTGTGCAACTGGGCATACGGATTTTTCATTTAAGTTGTCAGCTCTCCATGAAACTGGTAAATAGATGGAACTTGGACTATAAATTATTATATTGCCTTTTATTACTCATTTACAGGTTCAGGTCAAAAATCCATTTTTTTCACAACATACCTACTAATACGTAGTATGTGTCTTTATACACTGTAACTCTGCTGGAAAGAAATCTATTGGAACACTTCTATTTTCCAGTATTTAAACTCTTTGCTGAACCCAATTGTAACTGCATCTTTTATGTATTTCACTGAAGTGAAAGTATCTAACAATGCACAGTATTTTGTTATGTCTGGCCTCTAGATGATGCTACAATGCTTTTAACTCTCTGGCATTTAGTAGTATGTTACACGCAAGCAACTTTGAACTCAAACCATTTGGTACAGTAGCTTAATAGCAACAGAAATATGACTCTCTGTTTACAAAAAGCAGAATCATAGAAGGACCAAGGCCTCTTTCTCTAGAAGATTTCTACTGCAAGTGGGTTATATTTTATCACAAAATAAAAGGTGTTATTAGATTTGTTTTCCTGCACTTCATAATAAAAACACGGTGACATCAAGAGTAGATCATTTTTAACGTTTGCTTATATCTGTAGCAACAGTCCTCATAGTCCTCATCCTGCATCCTTAGTTTTCTCCAAGACCTTTCATTCCACTTTGATTTTCCTTGTGGTAAATAT
Source organism: Heteronetta atricapilla (assembly GCA_011075105.1). NCBI lineage: Eukaryota > Metazoa > Chordata > Aves > Anseriformes > Anatidae > Heteronetta > Heteronetta atricapilla. The sequence goes on from CM021732.1 coordinate 50,198,482, forward strand.
ATACAGCTTACTGGCAGACAACCACTGGTAAAATGTGATGATTAACAAAAATTTTCCCAGTTGCAGAATATAATCTCCTGGTGACTTAAGTTATCCCACTGAGAAAAAAGGTCCTCTTGCTTCGGGTGCATTTTTGCTAGCTGACTTTAAAACCATGCCTGAATAGACCTTGGCTGCTTCCTAATCCTTCTGCTTCCTGTTAGTCAGTGAAGACTTCCTGTCCACCTGCTGTCCAGATCCATTAATTGATGCAGTAAGTCTACATTTATGGTTCCAAGAGTAAAAGTTGAAAAAAGAGTTGTAGGATGGTTACCAAGAGAGTTTATATATACATACATATATATATATATATAGTGTTGTTATGTATTTATTTATTTAGAAAATCAGATGGAGTGAAGCAAACTAGTGAATTTTATCTCAGATGCTCTCCCATTTGTCATCCTGAGAAAAGTCTGAATATTGTGAGAAGAATGTGATGAAGTTCTGACAGGTACTTGAATCTTTACACTATTATAAATATTCTACATTTTTTCCAAAACTTCAATCATGCAAAAAACAGTTGCACATGCTTTGTTTTAATTCTGAGAAAGGCAGCTACATTTTTTTAATTTTACATTTTTCACCCAATAGTTGGTAGTGGTTGTAAAGTAATGACTAGCCAATGATAGCCACACTGACATGTTCATATCATGTTATACTACACTGTCATGCTGATGCTCCAAACCTAAGTAAGTTACTTGTCAGTAAAAGCAGCTGCACATGTATTAACCTTATGTCTTTAACATATTAAGAATTCACAGATACTGCACTCCCAATAAAGGATATATTCTTATTTCTTCAGGATATGAAGCCAAAAAAAAAAATTCATTAGTGTGGTTGAATTTGTAGGTGATACCATTTCTTCACATCCTGGAAGGATATCCAAACAACTGACCTGTTTGAACCTCACATCCAGGATGTGTAGAGAACCATCCCCACTTTTCCATGTAGCTTGTTACCTACTGCAAAGGCCAAGGGAATCTTGGCTTACATTTTTCCTCTTCTCAGTCCTGACAAGCTGACTTTGTGTAGCACAGTCCTCAATTAAAACAGCTGTCAGATGCACAAACAGGGACCCCTATAAAAAGGAGAAGACAGTAAGATAATGAGTTCATCATGTGCCAAAATGTGACTGTTCATACTTCAGTTTTATGAAAGAACAAATTGCATTGAGGGCATATTCAGCATCATTCAGTGGTCTGCAGCCAGATAAGTTAATGTAAACTGGGGAAAAGGAGGAAAGGAACTTTACACTTTTTTTTTTTTTTTTTTTTTTTTTTTTTTTTTTCCCTCTAGTTTTTCACTTCTAGCTGCTGTCACAGTCTTCAGCATTTGTGGCCCATAAATAAATATGTCAGTGTCTACAGTTGTGTAGAAGATTATTTATGGGAGATGGGGGAAGGGAGTTCATATTTGCCTTGCTAGTGCATGAGGTAATCAGTTCCTGTGTATAACTCAGGCAGCTTTTACAAGGCTCAAAAAAAAAAAAAAAAAAAAAAAAGAGAGACAGACAGACAGACAGACAGACAGACAGAATATTGTCTTACGCTTTTACAGTCCACCTAAGTGTAAGTGTCACACAACAGTTTATCTGCGCATATGGATCTACAGCTACACATAGTAGTTCATAGATCAGCAAGACAGCAGTCTCTTAAAAAGGAGGTGTGGAAAAAAATACCAAGAGAACCAGCAGCTGAAGAATAGTCATTGCTACAGTTTCTGACAGCTCTTCAGGCTGTAGAGAGTGTTTTTGATGACAGCCCCTTTAACATTAACCACTTCCATGTCATGATTAGACAGTGATGGCAAATCAAGTGAGGGAAGAATTCTAGCAGGCAGTGCTGAAGCAGATGGCACTGCCACAGCACTCCTCCTGCCAGCTGCCTGGGAAAAATCTCTCTGCCCTGCAATAAAAATGGCATGAGTTCAGGTGGATTTCCATACTACTCACTGCATCACACAAGAGGTACATCAGGAGCAGTGGATGGAGCATGGCATAGGAACAAGCAAACCTACAAGGGAGAGGCTCAAACATCCAGAGTCTAACAAGTCTGAATGCCCACATACTTGCTGGAAACCTGTGGCAGTTATATTCATTTCCTATTGGAAACACGAAAGGAAAACCTAGCAACTAATAACCTATATCTCCAAAATTGAAACCTCATTTAGAAAACCAAAACAACAGGATTTATTTGTTCTTCTTAGTAATATTCTCCTAAGCAATTATTTGAAACATTAGCTAATATTTTTGCAGATGCATTTTGTAGATTAAAAAAAAAAAAAAAAAAAAAAAAGGAAAACAAACAAACAGCCCTATTTTTCCTTTCAGACATGTTTATTTCAGCTATGTTATCACAAAACAGGACAACACAGCATAATTCAGTACAATCTTCAGGCCATGAGCCTGAAAGAGATGAGACTAAAAGAGATGCCTGGGGTTATCATTCAACCCTTGCTACTCTTCCAGGTATTCAGAAGACGCATAAAGAATATGTTTTTCTGTGTACTATCTCTAGCACTGCCTACTCCCACACACAAATTTCAGCAAAGTAAAATTATTAGAAAATACGTTACTATGTGTGGACAGGACAAGAGTGAACAAAATCTTCCCAGAATAAAAGTCTAAGGTGTGCATCTATGGTAAAGTCTTTTCCTGCAAGCAAATATGATAATGAAAAGGGAAATGTTTTTTCCCCCTCTTGCGTGGAAATGTTTGCTTCACACTGCCCTCATTTAAAATAAATAAATAAATAAATAAAAGTCATTCTACTATAAAAGTTCCCAACAGCCTTCTATAATAATGTTAGTATAGGTTTTTAGGCTATTGTGAAATAGTACCATTTCATTTCTAAGAATTGGTAAGTTAAGTTACACACAGAAGGAGGGTGATTTTTTTCACCTATCTGCAGGCATATTCTTTGCTCCAGATCTCTGACATAACATACAGCATCTGAAAGAGACAAAAATACCCTCAAAGAACTATGCCAATATATGTAACCTTGGCTACAATGTTCAGCCTCCATAGCCATATTGTGCATTCATTTGAATTTCTCTAAGAAGACTATTTTAAAAGGGAAAGGATGTAGCAGTTTAGCTGAGGCTTGATGGATGCACAGTCCAGGGTGCTAGTGAGCTGTACCTGTCTTTACCAGATTGAGCTCTGAGTGAAACTAACCATGGCTGACTGCATGGCTTTGCATGTCTGTCTGCCCTTTTGGATTTTTCACTGCTGTAACCAGCTGAGGTTCAATGAGACACTGGTAGTGGCAGAAGGCAAGAGAACCATGAGATTTGTCAGATTGCAGTTAAAGTCAAACAAAAATCAGGCAACTTTGATTAAGGAATATGATGTTAAACTAAACCAAAGCTTTGAGGCATGGGGATTTTAATCTGGGATGAGACACCCTGAAGTTACTTTCATATATGGGAGAATTGTGGCCTATAGGCAAGGAGATGACGTTAGCAATAGGCTGAAGATCAGAGCAGAAAACACAGCATGTTAAATGTTTCAGGGAATAAACTCAGGAAGGTCAAATGCACAGGCTCCAAAGGCAATACAATAGACTGACCTTCTCAACTTTCTTTCTTGGGCCTACCACGTCACCAGACGTAAATGTGGGCAAGGAGATAAAATAAATGAAAGATGGATCTCAGCAAGTGGTCAGGTTTTCTGCTACTGGCTGTTCAAGCTGCCTTGTATAACATAGTGCAGAGATGAACACAAAAATAAGCAGTGTTTCTGGCCAGCTGTTTTAGCTTTATCACCAACCTGAAAAATATTATCAGATGTATTTTCAAACAATTAAAAAAAAATGTGGAGGAAAGCTTTAACAAACATTCTGTTGTAGGTATAGATAATGTACGTTTACTTAGAACAACCAATGAGCAAAGGATTTATTTGGAGGTATTGTACAATGTAAAATAGTACTTAAAGAAGGAATTTCAGCTGTTTGGCAACAAAATATAAATCTGGATTACCCAAATTTATCAGAAATACACATCAGTCTCTTCAGATTCTCACAGCCAAAAATGTTCTCTAAAAGCCAAAACATTTCATTTCAAGATTTTCAAAACAGAATATTAGGATTCTAATCTCAAATGGTTTTGAAAACATTCTACTTTTTATTCAACAACAAATTAAAATGAAACCAAATGTTTAACCTGGAACAGCCACCCACACCCTTGATTAAACCAGCAAATAAACAAACAAAACAAAACAAAACAAAAATTATTTGCACAGCTGGATTACTACTTAGGAAATAAAGACAATACAATTGATATCTGACTAGTGACTACCACATCCAACTCCAATGTGCTGTGTAAATTAAGTAAGAGCAAGAATGAGTAAAGCTTTTAATGACTGCACTTTAGTTAAAGACTGGTTCTCCCAAAGTAGCCCCACATTAGTTTGTGGCTTATATCACTAAAATTCTGTTATAAAAGCTCCGTGAACATGAGAGAATTTGTGTAGGTGAAATCACCACCAAGAAGTTAATAACTGTCCTTCCCTTGGAGGAATAAGTTCAAGCCAAGCAGACAAAATAAGAAATAACTTTGAAGATTTGAGATCTGAAGCCAAGAGATGCTGCAGAAGGGTTTTCACTACTCTTGAAAATATTCTTCAGCAATAAAAAAAATGGACCACAGACAAAGAGGAAATAAAGCAGGAGGAAGGTTCTCTTCTGCCCTTATGCTGAGCTGACCCTGGACTGATGACAGCTTCATTTTCCACTTGGCACAGGATGATTTTGGAACTCCCCCAACTGTATGAGAAGTGCTCCCAAAAATCCTGTGGCCCACTTGTGACCTGAACCAGAGTCCAACAGTGTGGGTGAATCAGATCACTTAACACCTTGTCAGAATCAGAATAAAATAAATAAGCAAAATAAAATAAAATAAAATAAAGTACACAAAAGGGAGAGGGAGAGGAAGAAAAGCACACTCCTGCACTTCCTGGCTAAAGGATGTGATCAGGGCAGGGCAGCTCACTTTTTCCATTCCAAACTGAAAACCAGACCCCATTCCCCCATGGCTTTCCTGCACACAGTAAGCTTTCTGTATTTTAAGCAGTATGTCCAAGCTTAAAACTGCTTGTTATTTCCATGCAAGCATTAATTTCAACTGCATAAGTACCCAAACAAAGAGATTAATTCTCAGCCAGGCTCTGTTCAGTGACCAAATGGGTGGGAAAAGGAGGTACTGACTGTAGCTAGGTCCTGACCTAGCGTGGTCCAAAGACAATGGGACCAGCCCAGGATTTACTTCCATTTATGCAACAAGCTGGACTTTACAGTAGTGATGGTTTGGCAAAGCATGACTCTGTTTTGCATTCTTTCTATTGAAAAAGAGTTGTTTTTGCTGTGTTTATAACCAGGGAAGGAGTTCCCTTCTCCTGGCCAGGCCATAATATAGACTGGCAAATTACTTCCAGGACAATCCCTTTTTACACTGGGGTAGTGGCCAGGAAGCCTCACAGAAATAATCACTCCGAATTTTCCTAAGACTTAAGAGCATGGTGTCCATGACATGCTTTTTGACTCTCAGCTTTATCTTTCTTGTCATTGAACTATAATTTATTATCTTTCTAATTTGAAATATCCCACATCTTGAGTGATTTAGAGTCACTGGAAGATTGTGATTTAACTGTATGAGGAATTCACAGTACTAAGACAACTTTTATTCTCAGTTCAGGCAGGAAGTGTGTTGTGGACTAAGAAATGAACATATTCCTGCAGGTGATGACAAATAAGAGCACTGAGAGCTGTGTGGACATATCAACTGTATTCCAAAATGCCATTTGCACAGCCAGCAAAGCAGACTACAGCCAGCTCTCCACGTCTCTCTCACCTCCCTCCAGCTCCCACTGCTACAGCTATTAATTAGTTCCACATGCCACCAGCTTGTGTCTAGAAGTGAAAGTCAGGGAAGATTGAATAAGTCCCAGTAGTCTGTGTTTCATTCTAGGGAGTGATATGTCCCTGTGCTGCACTGCGCAGCATCCTCAGTTCCTGGAGTATAATGCAAGCTAGTGTAGTGTATTAGCTTGCTTATCAGACCATAAATTGCTTCTGGACTTGGGGTGGCCTAGCAAACAGACTCATTTTAATAGTGCTGCTCCTGTCAGATCTGATTTGGCATTCGATGTATGGAGCAGATAAGCCATATCCCGTATGAAGTTACCACAGACAATAAAAACCTCACTGCAAGTAACTGAATACATGGACATACACATAACAGTAAAATCATAGCAACCAGAGGCATCTGGAGCATGCACACTTACTGCCTGGCTCCAAGAGGTATCTGAAGCTCTGGCTCCACTGTCATTTTGGCTGAGAGTTCATCACCTGGAAGGCCTTTTTTCAGATTAGCCTCAGCCTCTACCCTGTTAATAATATACAGCCCTACAGAAATCTGTTCATTTAGGAATGGTATTCAACGGCTTAAACAGAGGCATCTAATGCATGTCACTGGTTATCTAAGAGACTTGAGTAGATCTGGCAGGTAAAGCATGGGAGTCCCTACCGTCATGGACAGGCAGACAGAGGTTGGACAAGACATTTAAGAACATCTAAAATGGGAGCAGACTGACCTGCACATAAAACTTTAGTGAGCAACTTCCACTCACTTGAGATACAAAGATTTTTTATTTAAAGATATTTATATTGACTGAACTGCCACAGATAGATTCAAAGATAGTCTGAATTATCTTCAACAAAATGTGTCTTTCCAATATGGCCTTAATCGTTTCCATAAAGAAATCTTCCCCAGTTGAATTCATTATCTCCAAGGAGACACTTCACTTAAAAAAAAATAAAAATATATGTATTGGGTGAAATCTTGGACACAGGCTGTAATTTACTTCCTCAATTTGTATGTGCTGCCTGAATAGCTTTAAGATGCAACAGCAGTCAGAGTCAATTTATTCCAAAGGATTATAATCATACACTACAAGTCACAGAGATGCCACACTAAAGCCATGTTGCTGTGGGATTCAGAATATTTTTGGGTGGGGATTTACTGGGTTAGTACCTCTTTTTTTCACTCTAAAACTGCTGAACTGCTGTAATATTTTGACTCTTACAGAGAAACGTTTTGCAAAGTTATATTCCCTCATAAATTAAAGTGTTTAGCAAAACTGCTTAGTAATTATTTTACATTTTGGCTTAAGCACAGAGCTTTTTAATTTGTTGTGTTATAGCCTGTACTCCTTGTGGGGTTATCAGTTAATTCAATAACCTTCCTTCTGTCTTCCCTTTTAGTTGAGGCTTTCGTATAGTCCTTCAACAGATTTGATCCTGCCTTCAGGATTAACAAAAATAAAAATAAATAATAAAAATCATTTCCCTCTGCTACAGAAATAATAATAATAATAATAATTAATAATAATAATAAATTATCGAGTATCATTACACAAAAATGTAGCCTCTGCACAGATTCTCTAATATCTCCCACCCCCCCAAAAAAAAAAAAAAAAAAAAAAAGATTTACAAATACAACGTGGCCCATTCAGAATGGACTCTTCTGCCTTGTTTTAATATTTATCTAAAAAGAAGGCTCACTATAAAAGCTTAGGCTTGATCCCTTGGGAAGGCAGTACATCTTGCATAAATGAGTGATTTTATGTTCACAATTATTAGGACACATTTTAGAGGAGTTTCAAGACAACTTTAAAAGTCCTGTGTTCCAAATCCATGTGTCTGCATAAATATATGGCATTAAAGGGAAGGGAAGGGAAGAGAAGGGAATAAAGGAATTTAATTCCTGAATTTGTATTTTCAGGCAGTTGAACTCTGAAAGCTTCACCATACCAAAGTATTTATTCTCTGGGTGCACACTCGAAAAACAGCCACTATGCTTAGGTTGTTCACAGTGTAGGTGCTACAATATTATTCTGATGGGAGTGAGAAAAATTGATGTAAGACTGTCCTAACTCAAATTGTCCTTTTTTATTGGATTGTACGTGCACTTCAACATCAACTCTATTTTTAGCATTTAATATGACTTCAATACAAATAAAACATATACAGATTTCTCTTAATGTATTTGCAACACACATACATACTATGCACCATACCATATTTCCATTTCACATTAATCATAGGAGGATAATGCATTGGACAATAAAACATTTTTTACAGGTTTGTGCAAGTTTACATTTGCTCAGCCCAGATCTCCTTTTCCTAGAATCATTCTTTGGCTGATTTATGTTTCAACACTTTCCTAAGACATCTCTCCAACTGTAAAATCATTAAGTACATTTCTACAATCCAGCTTACTACTCCAACTGTCTTCATATCTGAATCAAATATTAAACTCAATTTTAGGGCAATTTATGTTCCCAGAAATTTATGTAAAAGCTTTCATTATCTCTTCATACTTATGTCTTGCTATTTTATGCCATTTAAATGAGAGAAACACCAAATGGAATCTACTAATTCAAACCATGTAGGTAGGATCTGTGCACTCATACTTAAGGCAAGCCCTCCCCTGCCAAAAAGCAGCTACCTTATTGTGAAAAGTACCTTCCTCCCTGTCAGCTTCTATATATCCCATAACTAGAGATGGACCTGATACAGCTTATTCTGAAGTAAAATCTACACTCCCAAAGACTGGTTTAGAATCTTTCCCCCTCGCCTATCTTCTGCCCAGCCCGTGGGTATTTGCTAAGTTTGTTTATTGCTATCTGTCTGTGGTGCTACCTCTAAGATGTGGATACCCTGCTTGGTGAGAGCTCTGTGCACCTTTCATAAAGGGGTGCTGGCTTGGGCCGTTCACAAAATTTGGGATCTCTAATGGTGTAAAGGTATAACAAGAAATATGTTTGTTCTCCTCTTCAAGGCATACTTGTTTGAAAATAGTTTACTGCTGCCTGTGGAAATGAGATTCCCATTTGAATCTTTTGTTCTATTTGGCTTGTATCTGTGAACATTAAACATCACAAACACTGGGAAGCATATTGGAATTGTCACATGAAGGATGTATAAGCAACTTTATTTGTACTTGAATAAATCTAAATGAGTTGGCTGACACCAAATTCAGCAACAAAATTCTGAATCAGCTCCTAGACAAGAAAAGCTTACCATAGCTCCTGCAAGATTTCCTCTTACAATTGCTCACCTGGTAGAATTGCTCCTTGTGGATGATAAGGGTCTCAGCTATTATACATAGTATAATATATATTTTTTCCATATAGTAGGAAATTTCTTTAATTGAATGTTTGACTGGGCTCTAGTTTAACAGGGATATAGACCATATTTAATTACTCTAATTTGGGAGATGAGCCTGCCTATGATTCTGGACTCCCCAAAGTTGGGCTCTCCTCAAAGTTTTGCATAGATTATTACATTTTAGTATTCACTTACTGTTCAAATAATTCCCCATACTTGGAAATCTGGGGGGTGGGAGGGTCAATATTCTGATTGAGTTCCAAGTCTGAAGGCCTAGGATTAAGGTTTATAATGATCATCTGAAAAATAAAGCTGAAATCCCAGATGTATGCATATCTTTGATGGTCAATGACCCATGTGACAATCTAAGTACAACCAGATTCCAGCAATTCATAACTGTCAATAAATCCTGGACATATTGACATCAATGACAAAACTGAAACTTTAGTTTTTGGGCTCAGTTTACAAGGGTATATTTTAGAGTAATATAGAGGCATTTCAGTATGTCCTCTAGGTTCATAATAGGCATCAAAGAGCAATCACCTAGTCTCATGTTTAACATGAAGAATGTTTCTATTTTGTGTTTGTGAGAGAGAGAGTTTTTGTATAGATTTTTTAACCCCCAAAGTATTAATGTAGTAGTGATGTCAATGAAGAATCCTCATTGGATTTCAGAGTATTCTGAATCAGGCACTTAGAGTACAGAATAGGAAAAATATCAGTCATGTATCTCGTTTTGAAGCCATTATTTCATTAGCCTAGAAAGGAGGAAGGTGACAGGACCAATTGTTAATCAATGTCTTCCATATCAGGGTTTCTAAAAATGTGCAAAACTTGTCATAAAGACTGAGTGTATTTCAGGTTTACTGAAATGCAGTTGTATAGACCAAGACAAAGTCTGGTCTATACAGATTGTTTCTGCTCTCTGAAACAATCAATGTTTATATAAATTAGTCTGTGATCCATATTACTCAACTGTATCATTTTATTTTATTGAACATATTAATGTGAAATAAAGACTCACATGTACACAGCTTGAAAGCTCTTGCAAAAGAGGAGAAATAAAAAGTAATTAGAAGAATAGCTCACTAAAAGGATTTAAAATTTTATTGAGACCTCCGGCTTATATAAAGCCTGCATTAAATGTTATTCATCTGAATGTTTCACTCACCTCATTCCATTTTTTCAGATAGAAACACAATAAATGTAATAGGTTTTAAGCATGATTAACCCTATAGTACTATCAGAAAGAAAGGCAAAGAGAACTACAATACATATGGCAGCAAAATAGGCTATCATAAAATACTGCCGCAGGACAACACTACAACAACCTAAGTCAAGTCAGTCAACAACAAACAAGAAAGTGTGCCTAGGATACTTGATCTACCTCTTCTGATCAAGATGGAGGTGACCCCATTTTTATTTCCACATGCTCATGGAATGATTCTAATTTCTGAGTCAAGCAATGATCCCACAAGAACCAACAAATAACTGTTTAGGCCTGATATATCCAGGTCAATACACTTCAAAGCTACATGATACCTTACTACATTATTCATTTAAAAAAATATTTATTGTTCATTTCATTGATTTGTTATTATGCCAGCAACATTGCTGTGAGTGAGTTAATATTATCCATTACAGACATGTAGCTTTCTGGGAGCCTTTTTTCCTTTTAGTAAGTTTTGCTAATTCCCTCCTCTCAAGACATACAAGCCTTGAATGTTGTGGGCTAAGTCTCACCAAATATTCTCTTGCACCATTATCTGAGGTGTAGTTTTGCCAGTTCATTATCCATGGCTCTGTCAACCCTCCCCTTCCCAGTGAGAAACTGAAAGCCAGTGAATTTTAGTATGTAAAATTTTTTCTACAGAGAGAACTTTGTCATGAACAGTTGCTAATTTTGCTTCTTCCTAATGAAGATAGACCTGCACTGTTCAAAACAGCATAGAGTCAGTGTACTGTTCAAATAAGTCTAAGTTATATTGGTAGAATTGTCCTTCACTCTGCAAGAAGAGGTTACACACTGCCCCCTGAATTGGTACCACTTTATTTTGGTACCACAGTTCTTCCTTGCCTTCCAGTTGAGAAACTACAAGACCATTATAGTCCTCAATCAATTCTCTCAAGAGGCATGGAAAGCAGATGTATTATTGCATCTATTTCACAAAAAGATAATAGGAAAAATGGTTTTCCCAAATTTAGAGAGCCCATAACAGAACTAGCAAGAGAACCCAGAACTTCCTGAGTCAGTCTTTAAACATCTTCTGATAGTGCTCAAGGAAAGGAAAGAAAAAGGTATTGAAAATAGTTTTCCTTCCTTAAAAAAGGGACCCTACTGTGAATTAAGATTTAGCAAAGAATACTAGCCTACGGAAACAACGTCCATCTTGGAAATATGTTTGTTTCGGTGAAAAATAAGTCAGGAATATCTTGTCCCAGCCAATGATAAGAAATCTGCATCACTGATTGCAAATGTTTGTTGACTTTTGCCCTAATGGTCCTGATTTTCTAATTTTATTTTGAATCAGCTATTATACTGCCAAGAAGGCAAAGTCACATTTCTGTTACTTGTAGTCAGGAAAAAAAAAAATAAAAAAATCTTGCACAATAAAGGATTTTGAAATGTGATTTCCCGTTGTCCCATTCAACCTATTTCAGAGCCAACAGTATCACAAAGACTTAGAGAGATGAAGAAACAGGGAGAAGTAAATGCTGCTTTTAAAGGCTTTTTCAGTCAGAGTGTTGTAATTGGACTCAGCAGTATAGTCCACCAATCCTGCCTCCCTGATAAAAAGCATGTGGAAATAACCTTCTCCAGGAGGACCAGATTTCCAGCATAGTCAAGGATTTGCAAGAAATCGCCCCATCTGCCTCTGTATCTCAATTTACCTAAGCTATTGTGCAGCATTCTCCAGCACATCTCTAGCATCTAGAGGAATACTGTAGCCATTTTTAATAAAGCTTCTTAAAGGCTGATGTAGACTCTACAAGGACCTTCTTTTTTTCTATATACCCATCCTTTTCTTCTTATCACTGTGCTTATACAGCAACTTCCTTAAGTGTCTTTGAAGGAAATGGTTTGTTTTCCATACACTGGGCCACAACAGAATCAGTATCATTCACACTTTTGCAACATAGTTAATTGATGGAGAGGGTTGATCTCAGTGAGCTGCCCTTTTATGGATCTGGACAGAGAGGTTTAAAATGTTAGTAGTTCCTGATTACTGACACCAGCCACCCCTGTGCTGACAATTATCATCCACTTTTCCAAAAAGCATGGATAAACCAGCAATGTACTGCAGTTATCCTAGACAGCTTTGTCAGCATGTCTTTAATAGTTGGATTCTAATAAGAGCTTCAGATAACATTTGCCACTCATCCCAATATCCCATCACTCTCCTTTCCTACTTGGAGCCTTATTTATGCATGTTGGTGGTGGTATAACCCATGGATGGGACTTTTTCAGTTTCAAAATGAGATACTGTCACATATGTCAGAGAAGATCAAATGAAGCTTTCCAGTATACTGCCCCAGAGGTATTAACTTCTTAGAGTGGCTTGCCATTTCCCAAGGGATTGAAATAATCTGCCCAGAAAACATGAGCCTGGCAGTCAGTTCCAACTGTTTTAGTGAAAGACTGGAGGGAGATCTTGGTATTATTGAATAACTGTAGCTTCTGGCAAGGGTTTAAAATGCACATTTAAGCACTGTATTTAGCTCCATTTGTCCTCATGCTATATTGGATCTGTAGGCACTGAAGTACAGTACAAACAAATGTGGCTATGTTTCCTCTGAGAAACTCTTACTCTCCCTGGGTCTAACCTTAAATAAGGATTTTTATTTATTATTTGTTTTTAACCTGAGGCAGGATTTCTTCTGCAAAGCTAACAATTTTATAGTTGTAAATAAAGAAACATAAAAAATCTGTGGTGCAAATAATATAATAGCAATAGGCCCTTTAAGTACCAAAATGTCATCAGAAGGCTGCAGAAGGCTGCTGTTTTCTCCACTTCTAGCTCCACAGGGCTATGGTTTACTTCAGAAATTTGGTTACAGCAGATGAGAGTGGAGGTTTCTCGAACTGAGACAACTGAATCATTGAATATCCAACAATCTTAGGTATTATTCTGAGGACCACACATGGTAAAGAGAACACTAACATGAAAGATGAAAAATCCAGTAAGAAAGGATTTGCCTCTATGACACAATTTGTCTCTACATTTAAAAACCTTAGGTGTGATTTAAGTTATGCCTTGGAGTTCAGAAGAGCATACTGTCATGAAGGAATTCTATAATGAGGCTATTCCTATGGTAACATTACATGTTTTTCACTGTGAGTCTTTGCTCAAAAAAAAACAAAAAAAAAAACAAAAAAAAAAAAAACAAAAAAAAAGTATTCATTAGCATCTGCCTGCACAAGACACCTCAGCAAGGAGAGAAAGTATCCGTGATCCGTGATCCTGTTGCCTCTTTGAAGGGAACCAGAGAAAACCAACCACTGATTCTGAGACCTACAAACAAGAAAAAACCAAACACTCAAAATAAGAAATACATTTTCAACTAAGTTCTACATTCAACTTTCTCTTTTTAAATTCTAATGCTAATGAAACCCTACAAGAACAAAATGGACTAGTTCACCTAAACAAGTATTACAATGGGTGCATCAACATAAACAGGGAAATCATTTTGTTAGCAAGAAATCTGAAGAAAGGTATGGGTAGAGATTCAAAGGGAAGAAAAATGCAGTTTTTCTATGTCATCTGTGTATGTTACTATAACAGCCTTCACACCTGAAAATGATAGAAAAATGTGTATCAAAATATGTATATATATATATATTTATACCAGCCAGTTCCTTGTGAACTTACATATATTGTTAAGCTTCATCTCTTTGTCTTTGGATTTCAGAAACAATCTTAACTCAAAAGCACACAGATATTATTTTAGAGAAAATTAGCCTTATTTATGTACAGTAAGTTACAAATGTGAAAAAGAACATTCACTCTTTCCTGCAAGAACTGAAGACATCTGGATTATTTTATCCTCCTATCATTTTCTGGCTCTTGTATTGATGAATACACGAGCATGAGGAGTGCCAGAAATTAATTCAATTCTAGAACTTGCATTATATTAACAAATCAGAGGGAAAAAAATAACATAAATTATTATTTCATTCCTTTTCTCCACCCCTTATTTTAATAAATGAAATGTAAGGCTGCTTGTTACTAATTCATTAGTGAGGTTTTGAGCATTTATGGTTAGAAAATTTTCTCTATATTTTGAGTTTCTCTTGTACCCTGAGGTTGCCTGGGAAAAATTAAAATAAAAACTATTTAGAAAGGGTTAACTTGTGGAACGCACTATAAAAGGCAGCAGTAAAAGCTGTATGTTCGAAAGGAGTCTAGCGCTTAGAAAGGGATAAAAAATAAATAAACCACTATAGAATAGAAACACAAGCCTAGAAAGGTTTTGAAAGAACTGACCTCCTTTCCTTCCAGAAAATCTGTATGCTATTCAAAGTAAATTACACTTTTACCTTATTATTCTTAACTCTGGTTAGTTTATTTTATCCCAAATGTATGTTTTATTGATTAGCATTAGTCACAATTCTATCCATTTCTCTTTGCACTGATTCTCTAGCTTTACCAAAGTGTTTTTTCATGTTTATCTCTCACTTAATCTCAAGAAAACTTTTAAATGCTTAGCACAGAAAACTAATCCAGAGCCATATAATTAGTAAGATTGTCTGAACTGTAAAAGAAACAACAAGTATTTTTTTTTCTTTCTTTTTTTTTCCCAACAGAGAGAAGTAACCAGACCTAACATACCCAGGACAATTTCTGCGATTTGCTTCAATAGTTGCTAGAAAATTTTCCTGGCAATGAACTTTTAAGATAGTAAAGCACATATCTGCTCAAGGTTGGGCTTATGGTTAACCTTGTTCAGTCTAGCCACAATTGCAGTGACTGTGGTGTTAGAAAGGCACAAGGCAGCTAGAGTTACTGGTGAAGCAAGTGCAAAATACAGACATCATGACTTTCTATCAGAGACAGCAGATTCTTGTGGGTAAGTCTGTTCAATATAATAAGCAGTAAGAAAGTGACAGCATCCAGGGTTTTTGAAAATGTATGTCAGTTTTTGGATTGGTGTCCAATTTTCCCGCTTTCCTGTGGAAAAGAATCTACAGCTGAGAGTGGACTTTGAAAAGCATTTCTGTGCAGGTATCCAAGTGCCAGGACAAATCAGGAAGACTTAAACATTAGGAAGTGAGCAATATTTTGCTCTATATTCAGTGCTGTGTTTTGATTTAATAAGGAAGTCATCAACTGGGTTGTTCAGAAGTTTGCACAGTTGACACTAGTTTAGGTGGTCAAAGAAACCAGTATGTCACGTGCAGAGGCCATGCTTGCACTCACTAGCCCCTGACACCCCCCCCCCCCCCCCCCCATATAACAGCAATCACCAGCTTCCTTTTACACATCCCCATCTTTTCAATATAATTCAGTATAGTGACTGGCTTCAGTCCCCAGAATTCCTGCTTCAGTGTTTTCCAGGTTCAACAAAACCTGCCTATCTGACACTTGGTTCTTCCCACAATATAATCCTACCAGGTTCCTGATGTTCCCTAACCACAACGGCTGTTGTTTAATGAACATCAAGCTATATAAACTCCCTTAAATCTCTATCTGACAAAGAAAGCAGGAGAGGTAAGACCATTCTTTTCCTCAGTGAGTTTTTTTTTTTTTTTTTTTTTTTTGACTGGTAATACATGATTTGAGAAGAAAAACACCAAAAGGTGGGATATCAGGTTACTACTTCTGATTTCTCAAGATATTTGGCCATGTTAATTTTATTTCAATTAAAATGAAACTCTCAGAGATGCTTACTCACTTTATAATAGCTATTTGTCTCATCTCTAGCTTATTAAACACAACATAAATTTAGTTAATTTTGTAAGTCACACTAAAGGAATAAAATTGACACATATATTAAGCAATACCAAAGAGCCAAACAGTAAAATTTCAAGTGATTCAACCAAGGACAGGCAGAGGTTTTAAGTAATTCACTGCAAGTTAGAAACATAAAAAAAAAAAAAAAAAAAAAAAAAGTAGCAAAGAAATAGCTATATTCTGAAGGCCAAAGGTTGTCTTAATATGAGATGAAATACTGAAAAAAAAATCAATCAGAAAAGCAAAACTTTTGGGTGAATGATTAAAATTTCAGAATTTGCAAACATGGTCATAATTATTTTCATGGTATATTCTAGGCAGGGGGAAAGGAAATGTCAGTGATTGAAAAAGAGTAAGTGGAGAATATGACAGTATGACATACCCCTGGTAGGAACAAACCCCCCAACATCTTTGAGTGATCCAAAGTTTTTTGCTTCTTTGAAAACTTTTTCAAACTAAAATACAAAACATCTTTAAAGTTCTTTATCACTTCTAGATATTTGTCTTGATCAAAAAGCAGAAAAAGATTTTTGAAGCTCACCAGAAAACAACATTAGTGCTTGCCTGCTAGTAGCATTGTGCTTGCAGAAGTCTGGGCTTTGGATTTGCAGAGTGTTTGGGAAAGTGTTCTCATCCAATAAGCCTATGAAAGAATAAGGGAAAGGAAGAGGATCCTCATATATATTAATGTACGGTTTATCCTGACAATTCTAATAATAATCTTACCATTAGGAGGATCTCCAGAGCTGCAGACCTTTATTGTTAGGAATGAGCAATCAAATTCAGTTTATAAATGACTGTCAATGCAGTTTTGGACTTCAGAAGATGCAGTTATTTCATGTCTGGTGGTGACTTGATTTGTTTATTCAAACTTTTCATTTGCTTATTCAAACATTTCTGAGACCTAAAACTAACATCACAGAATTCAGCAAAAATGCCTATTATGTTAGTAGTTCTAATTCATCCATAGCCAAGAATTCCCAGAAATCTGGTTTAAAAATGAAATAAATAAATAAATAAATAAATCTCCCATTATTCCCCAACTAGTTCTTTCAATTAGCTGTATGGAGAATGTCCAACAGGTAAGGCAAGGCAATGGCCTGGAAATGTATAGTCACAGAAGATATATCGCTAATACTTTTTATAGTTCAGTTCTGCTCTCAGTTTTTGAAAGAATGCATATATTTCATTAATGATTTGCTGTGGGCATTAACATAGAGTGCGGGGACTCGCAGGCATCACAGACTGCATCTCTGTTGTTCATAAAGAACTGTTTTTTCATAGTGACACCTAAGTTACAAAACCTCCACGTGTAAAAAACACTGGTCAATAGACACAGGTAAAAGAAAATAACTGCATACTAAGGGTCACAGTAAGCAGATAACTACATATTAAGCACATATTATATGTGCTTAATATTATGTGTGCTTAATATAATATTAAATATTAGCTACATATTTTGCTACACAGAAGCTTGATTTTTACAGATATTTTTAGGAAAGCTAGCATTATGGACATAGACCCCAGTTAAAAAAATCAATGCCAAGTTTAAGCAAATTTAGCATGATCTGCTAAATTCATCAAAAATGTTAATTTTTGAACCATTCTGAACTGGTGTCTTCACACTGTGAATGAACTTACCAGATATTTGTATTTAGATGCTGCTTTTGTTAATGGTGACATGTCAGTTTGGATGAAGAAGTATGGCTTCTTTCAAAGCAGGTCTATGGTTCTGGTCTTGATTTTAGCTAAAGCTGCAGTGAACTATAGAGCTATGTGCCCTGCAGTTTTGAGTTTAACTTCTAATCAAAATCTGAAGAGGTATGACGGGCTCTGTGATTTGAATCTAATCCACATGATTTCAGTGTATTCTGACTGAAGATTCTAGTTTGGGGTCTATTTTCCTCCTCTTTGTGCCAAAGTTTTGACACATTGACAAATATCAGGGACACACTGAGGCTCCACATATGGATAAAAAGCGGGGACAGATGGAAAAAGGAGTTCCAGTACAAATTACTGAGAAACTAGAAATGCTTAATAACATACAAAGCATTTATCTATATATACATAATATATACATTTTAAAATTTTCATCTCAAATGAATATACATCACAAGATCAATTCTTAAATAGCCTTATTGCTGACCTAAGTCACTGATATATGCATACATGTGATATAACAACACAGTAGCCAAATAAAATTTGTGTGTGTGTATTCCAAACCATTTATATGAACATATATGCCATTTTGTGTATGGAACAAAAAATATCAAGATCTATCCCTTTCATACTGTCCAGTTGCTTAAGGAGCACCTGGTTACTGTGGAGTAACTCCAAGGGATGAAGAAAAGGCAGGGGAAAAAAATAAAATAAAATAAAATAAAAAATAAGTCAACTGTGCTTTTCAGACTTCTTTCTAAATTTTTCTCCCTTTGGTAAGTGAACTGATTTGAACATCTGAAACTGCATTTCCTAACTTCCATCTTCCAACCAGCATTTCTGTCATTGGGGCAGTTATTTTGTATTGTCAAAAAGAAATATGAGTATCTACCCACATGGAAATTATTAATAATAATAATAATAATAATAATAATAATAATAATAAATCTCTCTTGCTATTTCCCCCCCAAGGACAGAATTAGATAATTCACTATTTTCATGTTCATACAGTCCCTTTAATGTCATATCCAAGCAAATCAAAAAAGGCTATAACAATCAATTTCTTTACTCCCACCCAGTTTATAAGAGGCACAGCTTAACTCATTTGTTGCATACTTATTTTCATTTGCATGACACACTATGTAGCAAGACTGCTCTGAAGAGTTTATGGAGAAAAAACTGAAATAAAGAGAATGTATTTGTATGAGAGAGCAGAGAGAGAAGCGACTCACTGAAATTCAAAAAATCAAGTATTGTGACAGCTGCTGCTGTAACAGTATGGCAAACCCTGAATTGCCAAGAGGTTATTTAGTGCATCTGCACTGAATTTCCTGGGTTACTGTAACATATTACAAGGATGTGCTTTGATGTGTCCAACATAAATGTCCTCACCACCACACCCTCTTCTTTTCCCTTCACTCTCCATCTACTCCTGGCCCTCGGACCCCGCACAGCCCACAGCAATGTCATGCTGCATGCCTTCCTGCTCACAAGAGCAGCAGTTGTCAGAGAAATGAATCCAAAAGAAACAGTCAATAAAAACAGAAACAGCTGGAACAATTTTACACAGCATGGTTCTGATTTCTAGGTCTATCCTCCACACAAATGCTTTATTTTTCTCTTTTCTTCTACCTTTCCCAAGTATCTGGATTTCGTATACTATTGTGGAAAAATACCTACTAGGAAGGGGGCAAAGCAGCAAGCCAGTTAGAGGTTTTGTGATTCAGAAATTGGTGCTGCTTAGAGATTTTTTACTGTTCTGTTTTCCTTTCTTAGAAGTGGCAAAAAAGGAAAAGAAGAAGAAAAAAGGAATTAAGTAGGGAGAGAGAAGAAAAATGATCAGTGGGCATAAGAAAACAGGACTATAGGTTCTACAGGCAGGTGCAGCTTTCTACAGCAAGAGGTCTGACAATGTTTTAACATCTGTTGCCTCCAGATCCTCCATTCTTCTTCACTTACACCTTCCAACAGAAGGATAGTTTGTAGTTGTTGGCACTTTAACTGCAGGTCTTTGTGTGATGTAGACCTTACTTTTGTAAGGTATTACTTTTTCTTTTTGTGTAACAGACCTTACTGAGAGACTGCTTCAGTGCCGTGTTATTTACAGTGGCACAAGGAATCTCAAAGTCACCCTACTTGGTTTTAGACACTGAAAAATGGCAGCTGGGGTAGAAGCCATCCTCTGTTCCTACTCTTAAGCTCTTTAGATATCACTTTCCACTGAAAAGAGCCCAGAGCACCTGGGCTTTCAACACAGCGTCTCATCTGAATTTAGAAGATTGAAAGAAATAGTGGTGATCCATCCACATAAATTAATAAATGTGTTTAGTAAATACAAGGCACAATAAGAAGGAATTAAGTAGTTACTTACACAAATATCTATGACATATGCAGCAAATCCTGTAATTGACCTCGTTTTTCAGCCTAGGAAGGTGCGCCAGTCATAGTGAGGAAGGTGATTTCTGAACCAGTTACCAAAGGCAGGATTGGTGGCATGCATTTCAGCTCATGACAGCCATTTCAGAAAGTACCAAGAATGCCTTATTTTCTCTTGATTGCAATTCAGACATATCTGAAAACTTTAAAACTGTCTTGAGTATTTATTTGACATCAGACTGCACAGGGAACTCACAGGATTTATACAAGTTCACCTTCAAAAAAACATCTTCTTTGTTCTACTCAGAAAACTCTTTTCCCATTGTAGGAACAGAAAACAAGATAAAATGATAGGTCTAAAATATCCCTAAAAATTTTTTAGGCTTCTAAGCAAAAACAAAAAAAAAAAAAAAAAAAAAAAAAAAAGATTGAAGCTGGTAAGCTGATTTGCATAAAGGTTTCAGCTGATGGGAAAAAAAAAAAAAAAAAATGAACAGATGGTGTGATGATAAATACCTATTTTTCCTAAATGTTAAAACACTCTACAGAGAAATGAAAGGGTTCAATCCAGTTCCTTATTCCTAAACCCACAATCCCAGCAGACCACCCTAAGAACAGTTTCATGGAACATTCTGAGAGAGCTTTTAAAAATATCCATTAAAATGCTAACAAGGATAAAATACAAGGAAGGATATCACACTTTCCAGCCGAGCATCCACATTATAGTTGTCCTCTCAATTAATTTGAACATGGAATGTGGCCATAAATTTTAGCCTTGCCATGAGGGTACTATTATAGGAGACAAAGTCCCTCCTTCAAACTTGCATTCTTAACCAGTAGGAGAAGAGTCTGAACCGAGACTTTCACCATACAAATTGTTTTCTGCAAACACACTTTGAGTATGCATAAGTACTTCAAAAATTTGGCCTAAATCCTTGTAGTATGAAGATGTTGACGAGGATCCTTTCTTTCAGGTCACATTACATCCTTTCAGTTTCTTTTTCCAGTTAGAATCCAGAGATCTGCAGAGAACAAAAGATGAAGAATCAAATTCTTTTCAAATCTTTCCATTAGTTAGGGTCAATTTAAGATTTAAGCTAACATGGCGAATCTCATTTTACTCAAACTAACTAAATTACATATTTTTGAATGAAATCAGAATTTGTGTCAATATTCCCCAAACCTGCAACTCACATAGAGCATTTTTGATTCAAAAATGTCTCTATTTTTCAGCTCCATCACTGAAGCCAGACATGGTATCCCCCAATAAGTCAGCTATATTTCAGGCTCTTATAATTACAACACATCACCTTTCCTTAATAATGGTGTGGGATATTTCCTGTTCAAACTTTTTGCATATAACAAATGTGTTCAATATGTCAGCACTTTGCTGCTAACTAGAGAAATTTAACAATACAATGTTCAGAGACCACAAACACATCCCTTCTCAGGTGCCCTGTTACTAACTAGCTACTAGTTGCAGAATCTGTGGCATTTACAGAAAGAGTGAGGAATAATGTTGGCAGTTCAGCCAAATATTCCCTTTCTCAGTACAGTATGCATTAGTGGCCATGTTACGTGACGGCTTCAGACAAGTGCTGAACCATGCTACGCAGCTGGTCTCTTTCCATTGTGGCCTGATGTAGCAATGATATTACTGACTCACTCATGTATTAAACTCTTAAACAGTGATATTTAATGGAATTAAAGAACTTTAGGAAAAGTAGTAGGAATTACCTGAAATTTACTTGGAATACAATTCCCTTGCTTAAATACTTTATTAACATAACTATCAGATACAACCTGCTCACACACGTCAAAACAGAGAAGTTCCCTCAAAGTCTCTGGAGTTCCCTCAATCTGTGGTGTCATATTCAAAGCTGACTACTGCATGCTCTGTACCTCCACCAGGATCTCACTTCTGCCAGATGCCAAAACAGAGCAGATAACACTGTTTCATGCTGCTTGTGCTGAATTCAGAATGACCTTAGAACTCTGCAATTCAAGAACAGCCCAAGGACAATTAGAATAACTGGACTGCTAGTTTCTGTGAAATATGGGCAGCAAAATAAGCAGTTGAGATGTGAAGAGATGTCTTGAGCAGGGTGAACTCTAGTATGTTGCATGTAGTTTGTAAGAATTAAATTATTACATTCTGTGCTTGAGGAATAATTGAATGGATGGCAGCCCTCTAGGGACCAATACCCAGAAAGTAGATTACTATGAGTTGATTCCCAACATATGTACATACTGTCATATTCATAGAATCATAGAATGGCCTGGGTCGGAAGGGACCTTGAAGATCATCTAGTTCCAACCCCCCTGCCATAGGCAGGGATGCTACCCACTAGATTAGCTTGCTCAGGGCATCATCTAACCTGGTCTTGAACACCTCCAAGGATGGGACATCCACATCTCCTCTGGACAACCTGTTCTAGTGCCTCACCACATTCTGAGTGAAGAATTTCCTCTTAACATCTAATCTAAATCTCTCCTCTTTTAGTTTTTAAGTATTGAAAAGTTGCAATAATTTCACCCCAGAGGCTTCTCTAGGCTGAACATCCCCAGCTTTCTCATAGGAGAGGTGCTCCAGCCCTTTGATCATCTTTGTGACCCTCCTTTGTACCTAACAGCTCCACATCCTTCTTGTGCTGGAGGCCCCAGATCTGGACACAGCATTCCAGGTAGTGCCTCACAAGGGCAGAGCAGAGGGCACAAACACATTCTGGCAGCTTCCTCTGCTGCCTCAAGGGGCCTCAATGTAAGGAATCCCCTGCATGCCATGTTTCCCACTTTACTGCAGAACATTTCTGCCCGAGAGCTGATCACCTCAGTGAGAATATTCTTAGGCCATCCTTTGAAAGATACAAAACATATATCTGGAGCAGGGAGCACGTGAGGCTAATCTGAGGAGCATCAGGAAGCATTTCAATTCTGGCAAGCCATTAGCAGTAAGACTGCTTTATTTAACATCTACTGAAATGGTGTGGCTTTACCCTATACTGCACACAGTTTAGCACTCAATAGAGACAACAAAATCACAGATACTTAAAAAGAGAAGAATTCAACCCAATGACAAAGAAGGATGGCAGCCCGTGGTTATTTCTTGAATGACAAGTTTGGTAGGTGTGTCATCATACAGGCTGTGCTCACTCTCTGGGCCTGGTCTGATCTCTTCTAAAATTCACTGGTGAAGAGCTAACTGTTTAGTTCAAGCTAGTTACCCAAGATACATTTTTATCAGAGGGAGGGAAGCAGCAAGAGAAATCTTCACAGAACTTAATCCACCATAAGGGATTTCTGACACAAGTAGGATGAACTGTCCCCTGGAAGTACTTCATGAGCATTTCACGTAACTAAAACCTCAAGTAGATACACAATTCCAAAGTTGAAAAAAATGAATTATATGCCTAGACATCAAAATGAAGGTAGATTGCAGCACAGAAAAACATAGATTTGTGCAAGAATTATTCTAGCTGTCTTGGCTAAATATAGCATTGAAGACATGGCAGCATGACCTAAGGCATGAGCTAATAACCAGATCATATACAAAAGTTTCAAGGGCTCTTGTACTTTGCTCATTTTGAAGCCTACATTGTCTCTCTCTCTCCCCTACTGTAGTAGGTAGTCCATGACTGTGACCTCCTCAGTCTGCAATCAATACCACTTCACATGTAGGCATGTTCAGGGAGGCATGAAGAAATTTCTAGTCACTATGTTGTTTTCACACTTTTTTTAACCTTTATGGTCAAAACACACAAAAAGTGAGCATTTTAACAAAACTGCTGTAGCCCCAGTTGTTGACAGTCGAGTAGGTTTTTGAGTATGTTCTTTTCTTTCTTTCTTTTTTCTTTCTTTTTTTTTTCTTTTTTTTTTTTTTTTTGACTGTTAATCAAGGATAAATACTTTACAGTAAAATATGTATGTGTGGGTAACATCACTTTCTGCACATGGGTTCCTGAGGCCATCAACAGAAGCTGGAAAAACAGCTTGATGGCTCATGCATGTTTGGGCAAAGGCACTCTTTTCACATAAGAATCTAATAAAAAGTGAAAGGCAGCTCTGTGTATATTCCTGCAAAAGTAACAGTGGCAGGAGGAAAGGGAGACACTCATTCCACTCAGTGAGGGCCCCCCAGTCTGTAGACTGCTTTTGACCTTCAATGAAACCTGAGCAGATGAGATCACCATTGCTACTCTTCTGCAGATGGGAATCAGCTCAGCCTTGGATGACTGTAGCTTACAGGGCTGTCAAGTAGCGGCAATTTGGAAGGACAGTTTAAAGTAATCAAAAAAAAAATAAATAAATGTCTCATTGAAACCCTTTGAGGAATAGTCATTAGAGAATGAGACTTTTAGAAAAGGCCCGGAGACTGCTGTGAGAAATTCTCCGTTTCAGCTACGTGAGACTTGGCAGGTCAGAGATTAGCTGCAGTCCTGTAACTTTCACTGCCAAAGATAATAAACAAATAATATTCATTCTGCCTAAAATGGCAGAGAAATCTACTATCTGATGAGAGTCCCTTCAAAAACTAGGGAAAGACACACAGGGCAAGAAGTCTGTAACTGTATTTCAAGTCATGCTCATGTATTTCAAGACTGCTAGGTGATCTCCCTCTAACATTATGGTCATTGAGAATTCCAGAATTATTTTTATTAACGCTCTCAAGAATATCTAGGGCTGTGCCCTGGCTCCTGAAAACATTCCCTCCATTAAGCATCACATTAGTCCAAATATGTTTACCTTCAGGGCAAGGTGTAAGGTTCATCTATTCATTCAGGTTTATGCCAGTGGAATGAATGCAAGGCCTTGACTATGGATTTGCTTATACAAGGAAGGTAGGGTGTGAATTTACAAGCTACAGCATGAATTTACATTATGTTGGCTGCTCCCTGCATATGTACTGTAACATGCACTTGAGGAAGCCACTTCATACAAAGAAACTCTTAGTATGCACTCTCAATGTCCACATGGGGTTTCAGAGCAGAGCAGCTAAGGCAATATCAATCCACATCTTAGCTTACTGCTGGTAATTTACCTGTACAGACAAGTCTTTGGTTGTGAATTTGCCTGATTTCCAGAAACTAATGCCCAACAATTTAAACAGTAAAGTTTCTGTAAAATCTCAACAGGAAACAGGAATAAAGGTTACCAAAAAAAAAAAAAAAAAAAAAAAAAAAAAAAAAAAAATT
>CM021732.1:50223967-50262236 GCA_011075105.1 Heteronetta atricapilla
AAAAAAAAAAAAAAAAAAAAAAAAAAAAAAAAAAAAAAAAAAGTATTGCTTCCCTTAATTAAAAATTAATAGTAGCCACTGTTAGAAGTGAGGTTAATTTGGCATCTAAAAAATAAAATAAAATATTTAATATTGTAATATTCTGGTTTGCTCACTTTAGGTGGTGTAAAAAGTCTGGAATTTCTCCTCACTTGTACAACAGTATTTCTGTACCAAAGGAAAGCGCACATTCCAAGAATGAGCAAGCACACTAGAACTCAGATTCATATTTAGTCCTCTATAAACACAGAAAAACTTGTTTATTGATATGTCTTGAAACATGCAGGTGTCTGCTTACTTCTGTGATCAGATGCCCACCTGATGTAACTTAACAGAGCTGCATCTGCCTCAACAGCAGTCTGCCACAGTTAGAAAAGTAAGAGTATGGCCCTGTTAATTTCCCAGAGGGCACAGACATACATACTTTTCATGATATTTCCTTGCTAGAGACCTAATAAAAAGTCTGTTCTTTAAAACAGGCTGTGTATCAGTAAGAAATGATCTCCCACTCCCAGTTAATTCATTCTAAATTCTTAGTAGGTCAACATCTACTTCAGGGTCTTCCAAGTGCATCTTGTCTCATCTATGTTTGTCTTCAAAATTATAAATTCCTCAGGGTATGCTCTGTGCTTATCTGTGTCTTATTCAGTGCTGATCACATCATCAAAGATTAGCAAATAATTCTTATTATTAATAAGAATAAATAAAATGTGTCAATATGTTCTTGCACTTGTTTTTTGCCTGCAAAGCATGGAACAAGAGAAGATGGCTTGGATTGACCTGGCAGGAATCAGACTTCTCAGGATATTGAAAGGTCAGGTCCCCAGAGAAAGAACAAACACTTCAACACTCAACCGACACACTACAGGCAAGCAATTCTCATTTAAACTGTTCAGTTTGGAAGAGTGATAGTTTTTCCTTTCCCTGGCCTCTTCTGCATGTTGGGCTTTCCCCCCTCTCCTCTGTGTGTAGAAAGCTGGCTGGGGTAACTAAAGCGCAGTAAAGTAAAATAAACAGACCAGCAAAGTGCTGAGTCCAGTCATTTTCCCCAGGAGAATCTGAGAAGCTCTGAGGCTTTACCGGGGACTGTAATTAACACCTGACTGAAGCAAGTTTATGAACAAAGTTGGGGAGGAAGAAAGATGTTTCAGCCTTGAAGTGAATGGTTTTGAATTGGCTCAGCTTTATGGACTATTTTGGCAGTGGCCAAGATTCAGTACAAACCTGAAATGAAAAGGAGTTTGGAGCTTCTTGCCACCTCCTCCTCCCACCCTGATCTAGCTCCATGTGTTTCCATTTAGTACTGGATAACAGACAATTGATGTCTGGAGTCTAACACAAATGTTTATTTTGCTGTGGAATTATTAACATTATTTTTCAGTTAGATATAGCTTATTTCTACTTTAGATTAACAAAATCTCATTTATTTTATTTTATTTTTGTAATCACATTACAGACTCAGATTCTTGAGGAAAGGTCTATCATCTCCTAAATTCAGGCTGCATCCTCTTTCTAATTACCTCTCTTTGTTATAGACTAAATCCTTCAAGTTCTTCCAGAATTAAAAAGAAAAATCTCCCACTGGCATTAGCAATGAGTAACAACAAAAACTGAGAACATCATGGATTTATTTTACTGAGTTTCATTATTTTCGTATTAGAATGGCTTCATGAGCACACCCACTGCATTCTGTCTTTCAGGGAGATTTTATGTTTGTTTTTGACTGATCTTAACTCAGCTATGTGAACACAGTTTTCAGCTCATTATATTTACGAGAGAATCGTAAGAGAGGATTTTTCCTTCAGGGTTCACCAACCTGGAGTTTAAGCTTCAGAGCACCCATATTTTACCATCATTCCTACAATATTAAAATCACAGAAGTTTGTTCACAGAATCACAGAATTTCTAGGTTGGAAGAGACCTCAAGATCATCGAGTCCAACCTCTAACCTAACCCTAACAGTCCCCACTAAACCATATCCCTAAGCTCTACATCTAAACGTCTTTTAAAGACTTCCAGGGATGGTGACTCCACCACCTCCCTGGGCAGCCCGTTCCAGTGCCTAACAACCCTTTCAGTAAAGAAGTTCTTCCTAACATCTAACCTAAAAATCCCCTGGTGCAACTTAAGCCCATTCCCCCTCGTCCTGTCACCAGGCACGTGGGAGAACAGATCAACCCCCACCTCGCTACAGCCTCCTTTGAGGTACCTGTAGAGAGCGATAAGGTCGCCCCTGAGCCTCCTCTTCTCCAGGCTGAACAAGCCCAGCTCCTTCAGCCGCTCCTCATAGGACTTGTTCTCCAGGCCCCTCACCAGCTTCGTCGCCCTTCTCTGGACCCGCTCAAGCACCTCGATGTCCTTCTTGTAGCGAGGGGCCCAAAACTGAACACAGTACTCGAGGTGCGGCCTCACCAGAGCCGAGTACAGGGGGACAATCACTTCCCTAGCCCTGCTGGTCACACTGTTTCTTATACAAGCCAGGATGCCGTTGGCCTTCTTGGCCACCTGGGCACACTGCTGGCTCATATTCAGCTGACTGTCCACCATCACTCCCAGGTTCTTCTCTGCCTGGCAGCTCTCCAACCACTCATCTCCCAGCCTGTAGCTCTGCTTGGGGTTATTGCACCCCAGGTGCAGGACCCGGCACTTGGCCTTGTTGAACTTCATGTAGTTGACCTCAGCCCATTGGTGCAGCCTATCCAGATCCTCCTGCAGAGCCTTCCTACCCTCAAGCAGATCGACACACGCACCTAACTTGGTGTCATCTGCAAACTTACTGAGGGTGCACTCAATGCCCTCGTCCAGATCATTGATGAAGATATTAAAGAGGATCGGCCCCAGCACTGAGCCCTGGGGGACACCACTAGTGACTGGCCTCCAACTGGACTTGACTCCATTCACCATGACTCTTTGGGCCCGGCTATCCAGCCAGTTTCTAACCCAACGAAGTGTGCGCCAGTCCAAGCCAAGAGCAGCCAGTTTCTTGAGGAGAATGCTGTGGGAGACGGTGTCAAAAGCCTTGCTGAAGTCAAGGTAGACCACATCCACAGCCTTTCCCTCATCCACCCAGCGCATCACTTTGTCATAGAAGGAGATCAGGTTCGTCAAGCAGGATCTGCCTTCCATAAACCCATGCTGACTGGGCCTGATCGCCTGCTTGCCCTTCAAGTGCCGCCTGATGACTCTCAAGAGGATCTGCTCCATGAGCTTCCCTGGCACTGAGGTCAAACTGACAGGCCTATAATTCCCCAGGTCTGCCCTCTGGCCCTTCTTGTAGATGGGCATCACATTTGCTAGCCGCCAGTCAGCTGGGACCTCCCCTGATAGCCAGGACTGCTGATAAATGATGGATAGGGGCTTGGCCAGCTCCTCTGCCAGTTCTCTCAGTACCCTTGGGTGGATCCCATCCGGCCCCATCGACTTGCGCACATCCAAGTGCCGTAGCAGGTCGCCAACCAGTTCTTCATGGATGGTGAGGGCCACATCCTGCTCCCCATCCCCTTCCACCAGCTCAGGGTACTGGGTATCCAGAGAACAACTGGTATTGCCGCTAAAGACTGAGGCAAAGAAGGCATTGAGCACCTCCGCCTTTTCCTCATCTCTTGTAACTAAGTTTCCCCCTGCATCCAGTAAAGGATGGAGATTCTCCTTAGTCCTCCTTTTTGTGTTGATGTATTTGTAAAAACGTTTTTTGTTATCTTTAACGGCAGTAGCCAGATTGAGCTCCAGATGAGCTTTGGCCTTCCTAATTTTGTCCCTGCACAGCCTCGCTACATCCTTATAGTCCTCCCTAGTGGCCTGCCCACTTTTCCAAAGATTATAAACCCTCTTTTTTCTCCTGAGCTCAAGCCACAATTCTCTGTTGAGCCAGGCTGGTCTTCTTCCCCGCTGGCTCATATTTGGGCACATGGGGACAGACCGCTCTTGCGCCATTAGGATTTCCCTCTTGAAGAGCTCCCAGCCTTCCTGGACCCCTCTGCCCTTTAGAACCGCCTCCCAAGGAACTCCACCAACTAGTGTCCCGAGCAGCCCAAAGTCAGCCCTCCGAAAGTCCAATACAGCAGTTTTACTGGTCCCCTTCCTGGCCTCGCCAATAGTGAACTCCACCATTTCGTGGTCACTCTGCCCAAGACAGCTCCCGACAATCACATGTTGTGATCAACAGATTGGTTTACACCATACTGGATAACTTGCAAAACATACTTGCTCATATCTGGTGTGTAAACAGTTCCACCTGTGAAATTTAGTTTGAGATCCCTTCATATTCCATGAAGTCTAATCAAGTGCTCTGTAGTAAGAAAACATGTTCACTGTGTGTTTAAGTACAGCACATAATTAAAACATAGTAACCACTGGTATTAATATTGATGTGGCAGTGGTAATTCCTGAGATTAAAATCCTGAGTTTAGAACTGTAATACACAGTGTTAACAGTGCTTTCTTTATATAACTAAAACTTAAAAAGAAGAAGAACTCACCAGTTGAGCAGCACCTGGGTCTATCTGATTTAGTCAACAGTTTATCCCAAGTATGCAATGTTATTACAGTCTTGTGTTTAATTGCTAAAGACACAGTATTTTCTAAAGAAAATATGCCTAAAGATAGAAAAAGTGCGCTAATTATATGTCCTTCTGCTCAGCAATCTTTAATTCTCATTTATATAGCACAGTTAGATGAGTCGTAATGTCAAATGAATCAAAATTAATCTAATATTCCTATAATAGAGACAGAGAAACTGTAAAGCACTGTCTACATGTACAGAACAACAACAACAACAAACTAAAATGGTAGGAAAATAAAATGTCCTAATAATCTGATCAAATGACCATTTTGCATGGCATTTCTCCAGGTTGCTAAGATTTCCAGGCATTTGGTCAAATGACTGACAGTATAATCAGTATGATGGTAAGCAGACTGGCTATTGTATAAACATCTCTTTGGGCAATCAGTCAAACTACAGAGTAATGCTTTCTGTTTCATAAAAGTAAGATGAAATGTTTGTGGCATTTATGTGCCCATTAGCCACAGCACAAGTCTGAGTAATAGTTACGGAATTTTCTTGGAGCTTGGTTAAAGGCTACTGATCTACTTGTTATAATTATTTAGATCTTCCATTTGAGAAGCATGGTATTGTAAATTTGGCAAAAGCATATTAGGCAAGTTCACTCTATCAAGCCACACAAGACTAATTAACTCTTGCTGTCTCTTCTATCTACATATTTGTTTTACTGGCAGTACTGAGGCCAATGCATACAAGAAGGCCAGCTATTTAGACGTCTAGTACTATATGTGCATGTTTTAAAGGATAATTTACCATGACAAGCAAATCCATATGAATCACTTTCACATTTCCCTAGACTTTAGGCACCCTTTGGGGTTACTTTAGGCACGGGGCTATATCAGGGGCAGACATAACCATGATTCATTTGAAAGGTATAATGCTAGGGATCCACAGCCGTGTGGGTCTTCCCAATAAAACACCCAAACATCTACTAGAAGGCCAAATGTGATAGGTGCATTGCTATTTTAGCTAACATTCTAAAGCCCAATAAGCACCTGGAACCATTTTTCAAACTTTCAGGGGAGAGTGTCTTCCTTATTTCCCACCACACAGCTTCTAAGTATTCAGTCCAGTTTTTGAGGCTTTACAGCCAATGCATCTGACCCTGAAATTTAGTCATTAAAAACACAGCTGGAATCCAGTTTTAAAACAGTCCACACACAGGTTTGTGCATGTGTGTGCAAGTAAATTTTGTCAGGTCTCAATGACAAGCTATCAGCAAGAAGGCCACATCCTTTGTGCTTTGATTGTTTGGTTTGGGGGCCTTGGGGAGGGTTTTTTTTTGGTTGCTTTTGTTTTAGTTTTTGCTCTCTAATATTCCTAGGAATGAAAACATTTCATGAATTAATCCATTACTCTTTTGTTTTGCAATTTTCCATATATGAAACCCAAACCATGCATTACACTTTACCTTAGTGCTATCTCCTATGCAGCTAACAATTCCTTGGGGGAGGAGAAATTCTAGGAAAAAGCTGCTTGTTCAAAAGCTAATGTATGATTCATGTGTTCGTGTTACAATGTCCTCCAACAGCTTTGCTTTGCCTGTCTAGAACCTAAGCAGCACTGTGTACCATCCAATCTAACTCTCTTAAGGGGAAGGTGACACTCCTGAATGATGATTCTGCACTTCACAGCTCAAGACGTCATAACATGTTTGCAAGTGACACAATTCTCCTTTTCCTTCTTGGGTAGAGTAACTTAAACTATGGATTTAGGAATACAATGAGCACCTTTATAAAGAAATTTGGCTGCATGGACTGAAATCTGCTTTCACTAATGCAACTTGTTAGAAGCTTCAAAGGGTCTCTCTCTACTGTTTATGAAACCTTCAGCATAAAAAAAAGGTAAATTGGGAAACACTAAACAAAGTTATCATTTTCTTATTCAGAGTTCATAGCTGAATCATAGTCTGTCTCTAAGCCCACATGGAGTGGCACACAGAAAGTAACTAACACAAAAAGTAACAAATCATAAGAAACCACTGAGTGTGGCTTACAACCTAGTTTTGCAAAGACTTGTGTATGTACTTAATTTCACATATACTAACTTTCTCATTGAATTTTCTTCACCTAAGTTAATTCAAAGCAGCTGCCTGTGGTCTTAAGCTTAAGCACATCCCTATTTACTGGACCATTGTGAGTCTGCTACTGCCTCTGCTACTGCCACTCTACCTTTCCAACTTCTCTTTTCCTCAGTCAAGGGCTCTGTTGTCATCCTCTGTGGAAGTTGGAGTGGACCTTCTCTGATGCTGGACCACAGCCTTGATTTGTTTAAGGTACCTAGACAACAATAATAGTGGAAAATGTCATCAAGTAACTGCCCAGTTGTTAAGTTGTATGTTCAATTAAATTAGTATTTTTGACTGAGCAGAGTGCAGAAAATAGAGCCAATACCTGCTAGATTTTTAGGGTCAAGTACAGTGGACTCACTCTAGATATATGAAAAGGAAATGGGAAGTTGTATTTGGCCATCTCCCTCCCTCACATTCTTTTTCCTTTCCTTCTACTGTTTATTACACTAATAGGAAAATACAGGAAAAGCAGAGGAAGAGGTGGGCATATCTCTCTCTGCTTCATATATCAGTAAGCAAAATCAACCAGTCAAGCATGAAACAGCCAGCTGCCTTTCTTAGTCAGGGCTCCCCTTTATCAGTCTAAACCACTGTAGAGCTCCTGTGAGTGGTGTGCTTCTGCTCAGCAGAGATATAAGCTTTTGTCTGCTCAGCCCTGCCGCTGAGATGGGATGAGAGAAAAGAGAAGAGATACAGCCCTCATACTGGTACTTCACCAACCATTGCAGAGTACAGTCATGAAGTGGACCTGAACATGTCCTGTCTGGGTACACTTCCACTATCTAAAAACTAAAGCACATGCCACAGTGAACAATGTTATTGCCTCCTCAAAATCCATACACAATTAAAGATCATTAAAAGTACTCCAGCCTCTTCATTTGTTCTCTTATTGGAACAGAAATAAATGAGTTTTACACTAGATTATGGCTGACTTGTTCAGTTGCCAAAGGTTTGGAGACTGCAAATACCCCAACAAAGCTCAAGCATATTATCATATTGCAGAGAGGGGAGCATCTTTCTCAAGGTCTCTACTGCCTCTTTCAATTTATCTTGCACTTACCTTAAATACAACATGAGCTGAAGCAACTCTGAACCTCCCAAAAGACACTTAGTATGTGAAATGATGATGCCCATCAACAGTCAGCACCTAAACCGCACGTGAGTTTGCAGATCAGAATCAATGCTTTATGCCCTGAGGCAAATCTGTAAGCCAGAGCAGACTTTGGAAAATGAGAATAATATGCTGTCTGTGACTAGCTCCACTAAATAAGAAAGCAGCTGTATTTGTACAGCAGGCTTTAAGATTTTCAGCTTTTGCAAGCAGACACCATTTTGTGACATCTGGGAGGGAAATGTGAATTCCAAGCTTGCCACATACAGGGTCCCAATCGGATCTAAGATTTAACAGAGCAATACTTGATTTGAGTCCAATTTATTTTGGGATTGGGAGGTTATTTTTTGAAAAGGATGTAACTCAGAGAGTGTGGCACTCCAAGAAGAACAGAAATGTGTATGTAGATGAGAGCTGGAAGGAAAGTAGTTTTCCTATTAAACCTTGTGGGGAAAAAAAAAAAAAAAAAAAAAAAAAAAAAGATACTCAATATATTCTTACAAAAAGAAAAATTGGACCAGAAGAACAGTATTTTTTCAGTTAATTGCACCACATATCTGGGAAACTGAAAAGAACTAAAAGATGATCAATGTCTTAAAAAAAAAAAAAAAAAGCAACGTTTCCCAGGTTACTAGACTATAGAACAAAAAGTAGGCACAATTATGAACTCAGATGCTCCATTATTCTGTTATGGTCTGCACAGGGTTGAAAGTGCTGTGTGGGACTTTATTGTGATAGGGAATTTAAAAATAAATGGGAAGAGAAAAACAGAAAAGAAAGGAGTGAAGTGTTCTGCAACAAACGACTTCCCAGTGATTTCTGCATGTACACACTTCCCTCACTGTGACAAAAAGCTGCTCTCAGCTGATCCAGGCACAGTGTTTCTTCCATCTCAACTGTCACTGATTTCTGTCCACTGTCACATTGCACATGCCTTGTGTCAGACAATTTTTTTTGACTCAATTAAACAAAATTTGAGTCCACCCAAGAGGAATCCTACCCCAGATGCACTTCTGCTCTGATAGACACTCTGTTCCAAACCTACTGAAGAAAATAAAAGAATCTGGGGGTGTAAAGACAACTTCTTTTTCAATTAAAATCATTTGTATCATGTAAAAGATTCACAACAAAAGCAAGAAGTGTTTATGAATATCAGCTTAAATCAGCCACACAGAGAAAGGGCCAATATTTAAATTTCTATTTCTTAGCACTCTTTGGGTTAGGAATTAGCACAGTCTTCTGATTAACTACTTTCAGGGAGCACCAGTTTGACCTTTTGCATGCAAAACTGCATGCCCTAAATTAATTTTCCCTCTCTCTCCTACTGAGATAAACAAGGCCAGTTACATGGCAGAGGCTGCCCTTTTCCTCTTGCCATTCCATATGCAAAATCAATCCCAACCAGTTAATCCTTTAATTTAAGAGCAGACTTCTGATTTTTTTTAAGTGATTAGAGGGATTTTGCTTCTTTTAAGCAGTTGTAGGTCAATAATTTGTATTCAGATTGGAAGAAAGTGCAATAGCATCATAATAACATAAGTTTCCTAATAGCAGGTTTGCATGAGCACTTCAGAATGATCAATGTTCATTAATATATCTTTACAAATATGATGGGACAATATAATCACTACAATGGTTAGTTAGCATACCTCTCCAGAGAATATGGGAGAAAGAAAAAAGGGGAGAAGAAATGACCATGTTCAGCAAATGATCAGTTGTCCTTTTTTTTTTTTTTTTTTTTTTTTTTTGTATAGATGATAGATAAGAAACTCCAACTATTCAGTTTTCAAATATTATTAACTAATTTGGAGAATATTTAAATCACATTTCACATTATTACTCAGACATTCTCATTACATTCTCAATCGAAATTATACATATCAGGAATAGCTTTCCTGAAATCAGATAAAATTACTCTGAGGCCAAACATGTAGACCTTTTAGTATTTATTCTTCAACAAATCATGAGGAAACATAATCGATGTATAGAATACATTGCCATATCTACATAGGTGAAAATTACAGAACCATAGAATGGAATCATAAAATAGAATCATAGAGTTCTTTGGGTTGGAAGGAACCTTAAAATCATCTAATTCCACCACCCTTGCCATGGGCTAGGAGGTTTTCCACTACATTAGTTTGCCCAAAACATCATCCAACCTGGTCTTAAACAATTCCAGGGATGAGGCATCCACAATTTCTCTGGGCAACCTCTTCCAGTGCCTCACTACTCTCGTGGTAAAGACTTTCTTCCTAACATCTAATCTAAATCTACCCTCCCTTAGTTTAAAGCCATTCCTCCTTGTTCTATCATGCGAGCAGAGTAGAGGGAGAGAATCTCAACCTTCTAGCTACACTCTTTTTGATGCAGCCTAGGATGTGGTTGGCTTTCTGGGCTGTAAACACGTTGCTGACTTGTTGAGTTTTTCATCCACCAGTACTACTCAGTCCTTCTCCTCAGGGCTGCTGTTCTCAATTCATTAGTCACCCCAGTCTATACTGATGTTCGGGACTGACCCAGCCCAGTTGCATGATCTTGCACTTGGCCTTGTTGAATTTCATGCCCATCAAAACAAATCTCTGTTTTCTCTTACAACATCCCACAGGATGTCAAACAGAAATGCTGCATTCAAGCTTCTATCTCAGACTCTAGTAATACTATTACTCTTTAATTGTGGTCAGAGAAACTTATAGTTTCTATAGGAGAATCGCCCTAGGAGAATAAATTCTAATAATAAAACTTGAAACCCTCAACTGTGGTCATGCACAGAAATGAAGCATACTTACAAAAATCAATGGAACTGGGACAGTAGCAATCAAATGCAACCAAATTTGAAAGGAAATTCTAATCCTAATTCTAATTCTAATCATTCTAGCAAACACATCTCTGCTCTCTTTTACAGACATACATACAGCAGCAACACGCTTGCATTATACAGCAACTGTTTCTACAGGAAAGTGTTGAGGGGAAAGCATTTGTGTTGGTGTTTGTTTCTTTGTTGCTGTTGTTTGTTTTTTTATGACAATTTGATGGGTTTTGAGTTAAATGCTTTGTTCTTTTTTTTCAAAGGACTGAGGTGGCCTAGTTTCATCCTACTCTTCATATTCACCCCTTCCACAGTTTCTGTTTCAGAAACAAATAGAATAAGAACCAGCCTGATGTTACTAAATATTTCACTTTCAGCCACAAACCACAGTTTGAAAACTTCAGCTCTGCTTACCTGATTTAAGCAAAAGCAGGCAACAAATAACATATCTACCATGACTACTGCATTAGGATTTATAAGACATAATTATTTGCTTTCACCAATTACTGTTAATTTTTTTTTTTTTTGCCTTTTTTTTTTGAGTATATATCTGTAGTGTAAAAGATTTTGGAACTGATCAAAATAAACCAGTTATCATGGAAGAGGATTCTTTTAACTGAAAGACTATTTTGCATTTGTCGCAGGGACTGTCTGACACTTATTCAAGAACACAATGGTGCATACAACAATTTTTTTCAGAGTTAGGATGTATAGGCATAAGTCTTCATGATCCTTTAAGTACTACCTATACAAAGATACAATTTTTCTCTGTATAATTTTCCAAAGACATTCCAAATGTATTTGCTGTAAGAAAATAAACTATTTTTCTTAATTTAGCAAATCTGAGAATGGAACTAAGTATATACTGCACAAAGATCAGCTGACTTGAATAGGAGTTATACTTATCCTGGGAAATTGTGTGGTTGAGAGTTTACTGCTTTGTTACCATGGCCAATCTAGATGCTGTAGAGACTGTGAAGTCAAAGATAAATTACCTCTCTCTCTGTTTAACAAAAGTTATCCTCAAAAGGAGAAAGAGAGTGATGGTCTGATTTGCATTTAGTTGCCATACCATAGTACATGTTCATAAATATTCCTTTTTATTAACCAGTATAAATTGAAAGCCATTTATTATATGTAAATATATAAGTAATTTGCATCCTCTACAGGTGCCCCTGGATACCATGATGCACAAAGAAGAATAAAACCAAACCCAGACACTTTGTACTATTTAAATAACAGGCAGAGCAAATTTCTAGGATGTATCAGTGCTGGAAATAAGATAGAAGTTGCATTTTTCAAGGTCATATCCCATGAGCTCCAGTTCAAAGATTCCATGAAATGTCTCCTGCTAAGTCATATAAGCACTAGGTGAAAGGACCAGAAGGGAAAGGGACTAGATGAGCCTCAATGAAAATCCTTTTAAAAGGCAAATAACTCAGACAAACTGATGGTAATCAGCATAGCTGCAAGAAAGTGATAAGATTCACTTGGGAAATTCTCCTAGATACCCATCATAATTTGTTTAGTCCACAGTTCAGTGTTCTTGGATCAGTTTCACATCACTCTCTTTCTCCATTTTACCAAGAAAGAATGAAACCTATGTTTTCTAACTCATCATTTCCAATTTTGTAACGTCTTTACTAGGTCCACATAACAGAATCATACTGAGAAAAGCTCTTTAACATATTTTCGTGTGTATCTGACATGTATAGATATGTGGACAAAGGAAAGCCATACACAGTTTTATAACCCATATTATTGTATCTACTGTAAGTAGAAAAACTTGTCATTGAATTCAAATAGAGATTTTTTTATTTTTTTTTTAAGTTTGGAGGATAGTACAGAAGGTGTAAGCAGTTTTCCAATATTGATCAATTTTCCCCCTTTTACTTTTCTGTTTTCTTCCACTAAATTCCTTAGAATTAGATAGGGCAAAAATAATACCAAGACTTAGATTAAATAAATAAATAAATAGAACTATTACACCAAAAGGATCCACAAAATGCTTCCAGTATTTCCAAGCACTGGAATATGCAATCCTCTCCTGGAAGCAAATGTGAAAAAGTATAACCACTTAACTTTTGTGTTGCTGAAAATACATTCCTACAGGGAATATATTATTTCCTGAGAAGGATAACTAACTGTTCTTAAGCAAACCAGGTGAGCAGAACTGGATCAGGGAATTGGCAGCATATGTAAAATTATCTTTTGCTGTCCCCATGAGAAGGAACAAGCCATTCTTAGCAGGGAAAGGGTGGATTGTAAGGCTATCTGCCTGTAATCTGATCTCCAAGATAAATGCCCACTTGCTGCCTGCGCCTAGAGATGGCCTGAGATTCAAGTAAAGCAAATAACTGTAAGAAGATATATACAGATCTTTTTGTACCTTGCTTTTTTAATCATAATTATCCCTTAACCTTCCAAAAAAGGTCATAATCTTGATTAACTAATTCCACACACCAGCATTAAAGTTTGATCCAAAAATTAAGTACTCAGCAGTTTTAATATGCAAAACAAAGTGTTACAGGGAAGAGCAATAAGTTCAGTTTCCCTGCAGATGAAGAACTGTAGCAGAAACTTAAGTAACCTGCCTAAGAACATGAAGGACTTTGTGAAATAGTCAGGAATTTAACACAAATTTCCTTAAAATTAGTTCAGGTCTTTCACTATGGAGCATGTTGATACAGAGAAATAACTTTTACCTTTATTACAGACTTTTGGTGTAAGATTGAATAACCACAAAACTTCCATTTATTCTGAAAAAAGGCAGAACACATAGTAATTTCAAGAGCTGTAAGCTGCCAAATGAGAGCAAATACACAGAATGAGTATGTGAGTTAATACTATTCCTGTGTTAAAAAATGAAAGCTATGCCATTCAAAGCTTTTTTTCATGGTCACATTTTTTTTTTTTTTTTCTTATGCATGGATCTTGGCAACTAGGGATTGAGTTAGTAAATTTCAAGCCAGTAAAATTCAAACGGTGCATGCCAAGGTAAATGAGGCAATTGCAGCAGTTAGTAAACTGAAGCACAAGATAACACTACAAAGTTTGACCTTTGACAGGAGGGTCAAGAGTCAAGGGGCAAAAAGTGGAAACAAACTAGCTCTTTAAGCCTTTTCACCTGGTCTGAAGAAGTAAGCTCTACCTGTGTTATTCATTTCCACCCAGAGATGACAAAAAAACTCCAGCTTTACTTAAACTGTAATAACTGCTTCATCTCCTGCCATAGACAGACATTAGCCCTTCAACAAGACCATGACAAAAAAAAAAAAAAAAAAAAAAAAAAAAAAAAAAAAAAAACTTATATACGCTACAAGGTTGGCCACAGCAAAGGAGAATTAACAAAAGGAACAAAAAATAGAAGCTATGTTTTCCCAGTTACAAAACTGAGACTTTCAGACATTCATACATTTTTTTTTTTAAATTAGTATTTACCTCAGCCATCTTTAAAGGTCAGTTTCTATAAATACCTTAGTGCAAACTTGAGAAGACAGTGATGTTAAGCTCAAGTACTTGATTACTTACAAGTGTTTAGTTTAAGTTTGATTTTTAGATTTTTTAAGTTTGATTTTTAGAGTGAAACACAGTTCCAAAATAGTGTTACTGGTGGTTAAATACCTGCATTATAAACAAGGAAACTGAGACTTGCCTGATTCCCAAAGCCAGTCAGAGCAGTGGAAATTATAAATATTTTTCATGGAACAAACTCCAAATTAAATCAGAACAGGGATACTCTTTCAAGAAAATGACAACTGATTTTGAAATAATAAATCCAAAAAGAGAGACACCATTTTTAATTTCGAAGTTATGAAAGGGAAAAAAAAAAGCAATGTGCTGAATATATTGAACATTCTGAATGATTCATCCAAACATAGTAACTACCTGTCTCTACAAATATTTTTGTAAGACATAATCAGATAGTATAAAACACCTGAAGAAAGGGAACAGAGCAAAGTGCTATGACTGCAGTTTCAGTACAAAAGGAGAGACTTTATAACTCTCTGGAAACCCTCCCTAGCAGGAAATACCATGTTAGGCATGGCAAAATCAGATTTAAATTGTATTTTGCTGGCTTGCATCATGAACTATGTTTCAGCTGAAATTACTATAATTATTATATAGCTGAATTACTATAAACTGAATTTTGTTTCAATCCTAATGGTAGCATGAGGCACCTATTCTCCTCTGTCCCAGTGGCTTCACAAGCACAACACGCAGGCCAAACACCACTGCTACTATGCATGGGCTGGGCTGGGGGGAAAGGCGACAGGCCTGTCTCAAACAAGCCCTGAATTATCAGGTCTGTGAGCTCCTCTCAGGCTTCATCAGCCTAATTTTATGGAGCAAGGGGTCAAAGGCTACCAACTGTCAAAACACAGCCCAAGTCACAGAGGCTCCCGCAAGGAAACTAAACAGATGGCAAAAGCAAAGTTCACAGGCTGCACTTCTTAATACACACCACAAACAGTAACACTGCCCTTAAAAAGTAACAGGCTTTTACCTCTAAATCTTTCTGATTCTTACAAGTTGATCTCAAAGTTAGGGGGGTGTAAGTTTTAGATCAATGCACATGTGGAATTAAATGTCTTTTTTCTTTTCTTTTACTTTTTAATAATGGAGGGAAGCAACCACCACACTCTGAACTGACAAATTTAACCAGGAGTGTACTGGAAAGCACCAGTACTCTGACCACAACTTCATCCTCTGGGAAGAATTGCTGATGAAGGGGCTGAACAGAGGAAGCATGGTTTCTATTTTTTTGTTACACATGAGCAGTACACTTCCCAGATACACCTAAACTTGTGTCATTTCTGTGATGAGAGAAGAAAAGCTCTACTGTACACAGTTCTCCTCTAACACTAAAAGAAGCCATCAAAAGAGACTGTTTACTGCTTGTTTCAGTGCTACACAGAAATCAAGAGACATGCACACACATGGCCCTCTGATCTTCTGAAACTGCAAAGATGGAAGAAATGGTCATATACTTATTGCTCTGCTCTTCATTTCCTAATTATGCCTTTAAAAACAGCTTGTTTTTACATTTCTCAACTCATACAACCACAAAATCACTTGGGTTGGAAAGTCCACAGGGGTCACCTACTCAAACCCCCAACAGCAGTCTGCTTAATTTGCTCTAAATATTCTCCCACAGAAAGGTGACATGGAGAGAGAGTTGCTGAAATGGCTGTGGAAGTAACTCACTTGCTTTACCTAAATCATACAGATGGGAATCTTCAGTACATCACTGCCTTTCTTTTT
Organism: Heteronetta atricapilla; assembly: GCA_011075105.1. Classification (NCBI taxonomy): domain Eukaryota; kingdom Metazoa; phylum Chordata; class Aves; order Anseriformes; family Anatidae; genus Heteronetta; species Heteronetta atricapilla. The sequence continues at coordinate 50,239,823 of CM021732.1, forward strand.
CAGACACAGCATCCATAACAGGACACACATGGCTTGCCAGAGACTGATGACACATAACTGCTCAACTATGTTGTAGGTCTGAGTGAGGGCAGGCTAGTAAATCCCCAGCCACTTGATGGGTGTTGTCCAGCCAGATTCAGTATAAAGGTTCATAGAATCGTAGAATGGCTTGGGTCAGAAGAGACCCTAAAGATCATCTAATTCAAACCCTTCTGCCTTGAGAAGTGACACCTCCCACTAGACCAGTTTGCCCCAAACCCCATCCAACTCAGCCTTAAACACTTCCAAGAATAGGGTATCCACAACTTCTCTGGGCAACCTCTTCCAGTGCCTCACCATCTTAAGTCTACCCTTGCTTAGTTTGCCCACCTCTGTAGCCAGAGTCACAAAACTAATGAGGTACAACATGGTTCCAGGTACATGAAGCTGGGTGAAGCAGTGGTATAGATACAAGCAAGAGTTACCCAAGCATTTGTTATCAATTCTCCAGCTGGGAAATACTCTTTCCTCTGGAAGAAATACTCCTTACTTTTTGTTGGAGCTTTCTTTTGTCCTCTTACATCCCATGTCTTTCTTTATCCACCTTACATATAGAAACATCAAAGTAATAGACCCTGTCTCTCTTCACTCATGCCTTATAGCTAGATGATTCTGTGTTGAACTGCAAGAAAAGAAACAGGAGAGTAAAGAATTGGTAGACAACAGGCCTAAAGCTATCTAGTTATCAAGAGCAAATATGGCATCTAAAATCTTCCAGTACAGTAGTCAGCATGACAAAGAAGCTATTATTTTCTGCTACAGCTCCTGCAAAACCTGGATCCAGTCTTCTCTTAAATTGGGAATGTTAAGAGTATTGCTCTTTTGACCTCATGTCTCTGAGAATTATGAATCTTGTTGAGAAATAGCTGTCTCAGGCTAAACAAGAGAGGTAGATTCGGGGTTCACAGGCAGAAGGCAACACTGTCATGACCCAGCTGAAACCATAGACTCCTGACAGTAAAAGAATCCATGCTCCAGCTGACAAAGTTGTGCCTGACCAGCAGATTGCTGTGAATTTGTTTTTGCTCACAGTTAAAGGCAATTGTTAGATACACTTTCTTCTTTTGTTTGACCTGCTGAGCTCCACAGTTACTGCCAGATCTGAATTTTGGAAGTAAGGCTCCATGGCTGTGCTACTACCTTATATAGTTCTAACTTCTCTAAGACTATGTGAAATATATATTTTAGATTCAATTGCAGCAAGCCAGTTCCTAAGCTGAAGGTACCTCTAACAGAACATCACACCAATACTTTGTACTATCTCTTTTAAGTAGATGAGAATGTCTAGTCCTTATCTTTTCAACCTCATAGAGACTCATCTTGTCCTATCTACACAAATCTCTTTTCATTCCAACAAATGCTGTGATAAAACACCTGGGCAGGATCTCAGACCTGACAGAATGCAGGCTGGATCTTGATGGGCCTGGGCTTGGCTATGGGACTCATTGTTTCCAGAGCCATTCAGCTAACCTAGAGAGATGGCATCCTGAGGGAATGATGTGTGCCTCTTCTTTTTGAGGAAGCCTGTTCCAAAAATATCAGAGCAGCTTTTAGCAAACAGCTTCAACAGAATGTGGCATATTATTCTTATATTATACTTACCTTGCCAGGAAAGTATATACTTACTAGTGATAAAGATTTGTTTGACTAATTGCATTTTTTGGAGTTTCAGCAGTGAGACAGATAACTGTTCTCAATTTTGCCAGACCACTGTGTTGATTGAAACAACAAGATAAGGCAATACAACACTTTAAATATTTAACAATCTCAGTTAAAAACACAAATTAAAATGATTTAAGAAGGCTTTGTCAAACAAATATTTTCCAGGTTTTTGAATAGTCAATCAAAGTGACAGGTAAGTGATTTTCCTATTACCTGTCTTGTTCACACAGGCAATGTTCATTAACACCTCACCAAGAATATAAATGTGACAGTCAAAAACCACTTATCTCCTCATAATTCTCTTTACTGTTTCTTTGCCAAACCCTATTGTCATCATTCAAAATAGTAGCCTTTACTACAATGTCAAATCAAGGATCTGAAAGTTGATCCTTTCCCAAGGTCTACAGGAGTGTGCTTTAGAATGGGAGCTGTACCCAAACTTCATCCCAGATTCCACTAATCCAGTAGCATAAATAGACTTTACAAAAGACCATGACATTTTTCTATCACTGACCTTGGGATCATGCACCCTCTGCATATAGTTAGATATATCTGTGCAATAAATTGGTGGACTTCTAGACCATGCGTTCAGAAGCAAATGAGGAATCTGAGTTTCATTCAAGTACATGCAATTATTACATCTGAATATATGCTGACAAGGTGGAAGTCTGGTGGATTTTTTGGAAAGTAAACAATATTTGTCTTGTACTCCAAAGTAGTGTGCTTCTCATGTGGTTCCATAACAGGAGTAGGAAAGAATGTATATGGAGAAAGGAACACCAAATCCTGTAAAAATGAAATACGATTGTATGATCTATGGATGATTCTGCAAGATTGAGAGAGATGTAGAACTGAGTGTGTGTTTTATGTGCAGAGTTTATGCACACAACCTATCTATGCCTTTGGATATAACAAAGTCATACACCCTTAAGGTTACAGAAGTAGTTTCAATTTCCAAAGGTATTAAAGATACAAAGTTAAAATGCTTCTTGTGGAAATAACAACATATGCACTATTGATTTTATCACAAAGCTCTACAACTAGTTCCACAATCCCTGATATTTATCACAAAACATAAACGTTAGGGCCATCTCAACATCATATCAAAAAGGAACACTACCAGTATATTTTCCAGGAGGAATTTCTACCAATTATGGAGGTCTTTTTTTCCACTGTCATTTTAAAGCAAGTATGTGTAATGTGGTATTGAACAATGTAAGGCAATTGTGCGTTTTTATACAGAGGCTGGAAGGCATTTCTGACCTCATATTAAGAAAAAAAAACAAAACAAAACAAAACAAAACAAACAAACAAAACTTCTGCTGTCAAACACCTCCACAAAATCTCCACCAGAGAATGTTGTATCTCTTGCTGATTTATCATTTTACTTTTTTTTTTTTTTTCCAAAAACTTGCAGATTTTATTTCAGAAGGTGAAGGGCTATTTGAAATTCTCACCAGATGTCAACAATGTTTTTAGTATCTTTTTCCCCTCAATTTCCCCTTCCCCTTCCTATTCTGAATAGGAAAAAAAAAAAAAAAAAAAAGACAAAATCAGAATAAAGATTCTTATAAGGACTTAGAAAAAGACCTTGCTAGATATGATGGACCTAAATTAAAAACCTTTATGAAGTGAAAAGTTGCTGAAGGGATCTGTAAGAATAGTCAGTTACTGCTGGCGTGGATTTTTTTATTGTTGTTTCTTTTGTTTGTGTTTTGTTGTTGTTGTTGTTGTTTTCCTTTTTTTAAAACATGATAGATTTATGGCATGCATCTAACCATTTGGAAAGAAGATTTGGTGGGAGATAAACTGACTACCTCAGGAAGAATTTTGGAGATTACATTATCTGATTTACCTAAAGATTATGACTTATCTCCAGGAAAAAAAAAAAAAAAAAAAAAAGTCTGATTTAAACTGCAAAAACTTCTGCTAACTGCCTGCTCATTCTTTTCTAACCATTTGGAATCTTTACCTCACAGCCACCTGCAATTAAGTGATCCAGCTGCAGGATCCATCTACACATGTACTCAAGAGCCCTAATAGCTAAATGCACTGCAATATTAGGGCACTGTTTCTGTCAGAAGATTCTGCAAACCAGCATTCAGTTTCTTTTTCCTCTGCGCTAAAAGACAAGAAAGAAATATTAAAAAAACTGAGAACTCCTGTTCTACAATCAGTTTTAATTGTAATCTGTCTCTCTTTCTCCTACATAATCTCTCCTCCTAATACTTTTTTATTATAAGATTTATAAAAAAACATTACAAATTAGAACTCTTTAACATTATAATTGCAGCCCTCACAACAAATGACAATGCAAAAATACATTAATTTTGATACAGATGTCTTCTTAACCAAATACTGTTTTTTTAAACATTTATTGGACTTATAAGGTTAAGGAGGTTGAGAGGACACCTGCTCAAAACAAAAAAAAAAAAAAAAAAAAAAAAACTGTTTTTTTGGTAGAAAAATTGTTGCAGGTTATTGTGTATTTTTAAATGAAATGCCATGATCTGAATAAAATTTCAGTCCTTTGGTATGAGTTACTTTTAATCTATTTTAATGTTAAAATCTTTCAACTACCTCTCTTAAGCATATTCATTTTCTATGAAGGACATAAACCAGTTATTTTTTTCACTGTGGACATTTGAATTTCTCTGGCATCTACACGATGGGATGGTATTCTTAAGTTTTACAGGCATTAGGCCAAGCACTCTTGAAATATACTCCACAAGGAATATTAGCCCCAAAATTTGAAACCAGAGTGAAAAATGAAATGACAACAGAAAGTGATGTAAAGATTGTGTTTGACTCTGTTCCCTCCTGTTGTTTTGTTTTGTTTTTTTATGTTTTTGTTGTTGCTTTGTTTTGTTTTGTTTTGTTTTTCCAATAACAGTATTGAAACCTTTCCTCCTTAGGCAGAGTGGTGTTTAAAGTAGTTCAAATAATATTTTTTTAACAGCACTTCAAAAAGCTATAATAAAATAGATTACAATAGATTAAACAACCAAGCAGAATGAATCGGGGATGGTTATGTGCAAACTGCCAAGCAGTGCAGCATCTCCCACCTTTTCACATTCAGTGAACGTACTTAACTCAATGACAGTACTGAAGGATCAAGAGCATAACAGGCAACCATTGCTTTACCTCTTTTTGTCTACACAAAATCTATGCCCAATGTAACAAGCCACATATATATTTACATATATGTATGATGTTATTGCTCCTGCTCAGTCATGAAGTTATACCATACAGCCATTTGTGGTGACTAGACACTTCTTATAATGACAATGTCGTGACATTTCCATGATGACTTTAGCCTCAGCTTTGTAAATCCCACAAGCTTAGGTTACAGACTGAGGACTTAGGAAATGAGTAAGAAATCTATAAAGGAGAAAAGCTGTGATTAGATGCAAATATATTCATTACAGAAGAGATTGAACAGAAATGCACCTTCCATTTTTTAATGAATTTTTAAATACACAAATGTGTTGCAGGTGTGCAATTTAATGTATTTGAACTTTTAAGGGTTGGTCAGCAGTGTTTGCTATCAAAAAGTTTTCTTCACTATATTTTTCTTCTCTTTAAAACAATCATTTATTTCTTCTTTGCTCATATTATTGACTGTCCAGCATAGCTATTATTTTTAAATATTTAAGACATAAAAGAATCCTACCAGATACCCTGGGAGAGCTGACAAAATCTGCACAGAATATACCATGGGCTGTGCCTGCTGTAAATATCTGCATATATTTCCATACATCTTTCACCTTGTGACATATATTTCTTTTTAATAACACAGAATATATAGTCATAGAAGAACCCCTATCACATTTTTCCCTTAAGAAAACATTTAAACTGTAGGAAGAGAGTGAATGCCTTTTGCTAAAGTAAGTTCACATGTTTTCCTAAAAACCTATGTCAATATTAATTAATAGTCTGGATTTAATACCAATGACAAGCTTAATTATAATATCTACAATGTGGTGGATTGGAAAAATAGTTATAATGAGGCACTAAACAAGAATCGAGGTTCCAAATTTCCTTGATGAGTCAGGAAATGCCCAATACATACATACCTTATCCCTTCCATATAAATACATATATATATATATATATATATATATTCATTTTTATGTATTTGGTTTAGAGACGGAAACAAGAAGATGAAGAGGAGAAAATGCAGTAGGTCTTGGAATCAGTAAGAGAAACATCCAGTATTAAATACTTCCTCAAGGATAATCAAGTAGAGATGACATTGTTTCAGTATAACTTCTATCCCATTATGAAACTGACAATTTCAAACATTAGTATGTGCTTCTTCCTCTGATAACTGCAAATATAAGAGTGAGATCCTCCCAGAGAAGCAAAAATGCTAGCACTGATCTCTACCTGCTTTCAACTTTGGGGTAATACCACTTCTGCCCTCCCTCTACATAACTCCCATTTTTTTCTACTCACCTTTTCTCTCCATTAAATCTTTCTGCATATATCAGAAATTATCTGACCAAAGAGTACCTCACATAGGAGGAATAATGGATCTTCAGGAAGATGCACTTTTTCTAAAACATAGGACAAAATCTTCATTTGCTATTTCAGGATAATATCTATTTATAAAATCCAACACCACGTGATAGAACAAAAAGCATATTTACCACAGTCCTTGAAAATACTTAGCTACTGAAATATTTTCAAAATCTTTGTGCACACTTCAGTGCTCTTTCCAGTGTATTTGTAATAATAATAATAATAAAAATCCTCTTACTTTTACAGACTCTAGTTTCTCAAAGCTGTTAATGTGTTTTTTTAGTGATGCATTTATCTCTAGAATTTAAAATATACAAATATTTAAACCAAGTTCCTATTTCTCTTATTTCTCACTTGTTAAGAGTAAAATTGCAGCTTTCTGATGTTCATTTTACTGTTTATTGCTTTTTATTAAAAATGTGTTATACAAATATAATACTTAAACAACACAGATAATCACCCAGTCCACTAGTGAGTTCCACTGTGGCATGCCTACCCTAAGTAAACTCTTGAAACTTGTTCTTTAGACTGATGAATGATCAGCTGAAATCAGAATTTTATGCTAAACAGCTCTCTGAGTGTAGCAGAACTTGAATGTTGGATATTAAGAGATAAAAGAAATGTATGGGAAAATAATCAAAATATATAGACTTGTTCACATCACTAGGTCTTCAGCTTTTGGAGTAACATTCAACATGTCTCAGAATCAAGCATACCTTTTCTTGAAGCAAAGAGAGCATTTCAGTGATTTTTTTTTATTATTTTTATTTTTTTTAATTAGAGTAAATGCATCCTATGTGTTAAAGTCAACAAATGCATCACTTGCATGATTTTGGACAGAACTGTAGCTTACAGCTTTGGAAATTCAGACAACTATGGCCCAATATGTAAATCCACTATCCTAGAATTGGAACGGGACTAAAACTGGACAGACAGAATAATTGTCACAACTGTTCAAATCCTCAGATGTACAGCAATGCTCCAAGGAATCCATTTGAAAGGTTTTTTTTTTTTTTTTGGGGGGGGGAGAAGATTCCACTTATTTGTTTTTGACAAAACCAAATTTGTCTTAAAATCACTATTTTTCTAGCTCTGAAAAATTGAAATTGTATTTTAGCAATAGGAGAAATAATATTGCAGCCACATGTTATGAAATGCTGAACTGGCACAGGCTCACTCTGCCACTTCACATTTATACAGAAAGTTTGCAGGATATCTTTGTCCTAACAGATGTCAGTTCACTATCATCCATCCTCCACCAACCAATTAAATCTGATATCAGGTATCAAGCCAGTGTAAGTACCATTACAGAGTACATACCAAATAATTCAACTAAAGTGATATAATGAAGTTATATGTGATCAGGATCAAATTTATACTGCCAGCTCTGAGGATCTCAGCACAAAAGAGACATGGACCTGTTAGAGCAAGTGCAAAGAAGGGCCATAAAGATGATCAGTGGGCTGGAGCACCTCTCCTCTGAAGACAGGATGAGGAAGATGGTGTTGTTCAGCCTGGTGAAGAGAAGACTCTGGAGAGACTTTATAACAACTTTCTAATACCTAAAGAGAGCCTGCAGGAAAGCTGGAGGGGGATTATTTGTCAGCGAGTGGAGTGAGAAGGACAAGCGGGGATGGCCTTAAACTAAAAAAGATTAGACTTAGGACAGTGAGGCACTGGAAGTGGTTGCCCAGAGAAGTTGTGGATGCCCCATCCTTGGAAGTGTTTAAGGCCAGGTTGGATGGGGTTTTTGGGCAACCTGGTCTAGTGGGAGGTGTCCCTGCCCATGGCAGAGGGTTTGGAACTAGATGATATTTAAGGTCCCTTCCAACCCAAACCATTCTATGATTCAATGATAAGTTATTTGATAATATACAGATATGGCCTTGGTGAAGACAGATCTACATGCTTCAAACAGCTTCGAGTATCAGGACCGATATGCACAAGTTAACATCTACTTTGCTCTTTGTGAATTCCCCCATTTTTTGGTGAACATTACCTGGAATTCTACTTGGGATTCTTGCTTCATATTTCATGGTGCACTTGGGTATGTCATCCTAAATGACAAAAATAATTTCTGAAACACATCCTGCCATTTTATTTATGTCTACTTCTGAAATTGTATGAAACCACACTGGTACTTAAATTAAAAGTCAACTGAAAATTTCCCAGATAATTTCACCTTTTTTATTTCTTCACATGGAAACATTTTCCCTTATGTTCTTATCTTTTTTTACCACCCTTCATGCAGAGATCACAGTAAGAAAACATCCAATCCCCATTTTGCTGTTTCTGCTGAGACAACCATTTGGAGAGAATGTTGTTTAAATTCTCCTGTTCCCTAAATGAAGAAGAGGGAGAAGAAAAGCCCTTGTTTTACAGAATCCTTGGAAATCACTTGAATTTTCATGGATATTGTAAGGATTAATTAGAAATAAATAAATAAATAAAAATTTGAAACCATCTAGTTTGAAAAAAAAAATATACTGTTGATGATCTGATGATCTTCCTCGGAATACGTTTTCCACATTTGAAACATTAAGGTGCTCTGAGGATTTGTTTTTGATCCAGATAAAACAGTTTTGTTTACTTCCAAAGACAACTATTAAATTAAGTTGAACTTTGTAAACTATTCTATAAAGGGAAGACTATATATATATATATATAGACTATATATATATATATATATATGTTACTTTGACTCCAATTCACAAAAGCAAATTAGGAACACAGAAAACTTTTCTTTCACAGTCTATCAGAAGAATCAAACATTCAAATCACATATAGGGATTTTACATGCACACTGAGTTTTGCATGCTCAGTCACCTGCATACGAAACACAGAAATCATCTTCTAAAAACATAACTTAAAATTTTGAGTTTCAAATTTGTACATTAAATATACTTCCAGCTCAGTAAAAGAAAAAAATCAGGTAATATTGCCCATTTTTTAATTCCCCTTTTTAAAAAAGAACTATTGTGCAAGGAGCCGGTACACTGAAAAATAATAATAATTAAAAAAAAAAATAGTTCTTTTGTGATAGATATCAATCAGCCATAACAATTTGCATACCTCAAAAACTTTATATGTAAAATAGGATGGGAATATCTGATTTTTCAATACTGATCAATAGTTCTTAATAAAAATACAAGTCTAACTCATGGTCTGCCACATGATATGAGGCAGATAGACAAGATTATTGAGAAACGATCACTGAATGCTCTTATCTGTAATTTTGTCTGTCACATGTAAAGTCTTTGAAGGTCTAGTAATGATCCAGAAACTATGAATATATATAAGCCTGCTTATACCAAGTCCTTCTTTTGGCATATTGCTTACACTTGGTAACAGCCTGATAAATTTGCTTTCAGAAAAGATATAGAAGGTAAAAAGTGTGATAATTTAGAAAATATCAATTCAATTCTTAAGGCAAAAGTGAAAGACAGAACATGGAAACATACAGCTTATCATAGCCATTTTATAGTACCTTAAGTTGTTCTAGTGGCATTCCTCTCAACTCTGATTCCTCCAGTTATTCGCAGTGCTGTCCTGAGGTACTGTCAGAATTAGGATGCTATTTGGGGCTAGGATCAGCTACCTTTACCAATTTGCAAGGAATATTAAGAGAGGAATTGTCTAGATTAGTCTTTTGGGGGATATAAAAAGACCATTTTCAAAAGGAAGAGGAGAGCATTCTCAGATACTTTTAAGTTTTTCTCAACTTTTAAACAGAACCCAAGTCATAATCAATACAATAAAATTACTATTTTGACTTATTTGTTTTTGGTTATTATATATTTTCCTTCTTTTCCTCTTCTATTCTCTTCTCTCATCTTTATTTTTTTCCTTTTATTTTTTTCCCCTTTTTCTTGTCAGTAATAGTAAGGAGCTTTATTTAAAGCGTAGGTCTGGGAATCAATAATTTTTCCCCTTCTTGTGCAACTATGAATAAACAACTTCTACATCAGTTCTCACAGCTGATAAAACAAGTTTACTTTATGCTTACCTACTTTACAGAGAGTTTCTTCCCTCCTTCTTCCTATTTTAATGAGAATATTCATGTTTGTAAAGTATTTCAGGATTTCAGGATGAAAGACATGAGAAAAGCAACGTATATTATTATGTGATAGAATGATTTAATTAAAACATCATGCAATGGTTTAATATAAAATGCTCCACAAACTGTATTTAAGGTACTTGTCTTCCTCTATAGAGCAAGAGACAGGCTTTTCTAGAACATAAGTCATGTGAAGATCCTAACTTTAGTTGATGTTGTTAGGCCTAAGAAAAGCTCTCTCCAAAAATGGTTGAGTTTACCTGCTGCCTTTGTGAGTTCTTTCCTTTGTTACCTGATATTAAGTCTATAACTTATTTTGGCATCACCTACTAGCCCCTCAAAATACCAAGAAAAGCAAATTGGTAAATGAAAGAGCAAATGGTGGGTTTAGAAATGTTCATTCCTTTTATTCACAGGATTCTTCCAACATTATAAGGCACAAGAATTTTTCAGGCCCATCTGTAATATCATTGGGTAAGAAGATGAATTAAATCAAGAGCTTAAACCTGTGTTTTAGAAGACAGCTGTTTTTCTACCATCCATTCTAGAGTTTTGGCTGTGGCCCTTTTCTAACTTTATTGCCTTCATGAGATTTTCACTATTTTCAGATGCAGGAAGCTACTTCATTTACTCAGTAGTTTACAAAACAGATCCAGACTCTGAGCAGAACAAACTGTTCTAGCAATCATCCTAGATCTTAGTAGATGCAGGCTACTTGCCGATGGTTTACTGATTAAGCATTTTCTTTTATCGTTTCCCAAGGAACGCCTTCCATGGTTTACCCTCTATATGCTCTACCTTTCTTCTCCTTTGTTTATCACTGCTTCAGAAAACATGTCCATAGTAATAAAATAATAAAGGATTTGGGATTACATAAATACCTGTTCCACAAGTACAGAACAAGTTGTCTAAGGGCAAGAAAATTCATTAATGCTGTATAGCTTATTCATTATAATCATCTAATTTAGAAGGTCTTTTCGTGGGTAAATGGATCTGAGAAACAGATGAGAGATTACACATTTGCTAACACATTCATACAGATGAGCCTCACACAACAAGAAAACAGGGCCAACCTGTTAAGGCTAGCTTGTAGATTACCACAGACACATCAGATGTGGAAACAAATCCCACTGATTACGACAGCATGTGTTTTGAATATGGTAGACAATGCACATCTTTTACGTAAAGAGTTATCACGTATAGAAAATAATCTTATGGTTTCTGATTTGTTTTTGTTCTTTAAATAATGCTGATTTAATCATTAAACTTTATGATTAAACAGTAAACATGCAACTTCCTCTTCATTGTTACACATTATTACTTTTTTAATATAAGAACTGACTCTGTTTCTCTAAACATACTTCATCCTGAGGACCAGTTATATCATGACTATGTAATCTCTTTCTTAACTGTATGAAGCAATATAGGCAGGATGTCATATTTATAACTTTACAGAAGCCCCTATTATCCTACTTTAGACAATTTATGCTGTTTCTTTTACTGTTGTTGTTACTTTTATTGTTCCCCTTCACCAAATAGCCAGAATTTTAACATTGGAAGGCTGAACATTGGAAAGCTGAAGAGACAAGGAAGGATGAAAATACAGCTGTGGGAAGGGAGAACAACGGGATATAGACATTGAGAATACCTGTCTCAGAATTGACAACTAGAACTTTCTAGGAACAGTGCCATTTTCAGAGCAAAATTTTGGCATTCTCTTCATCAAACCATACTCAGGATCCCACAACTGAAATTGTTAATGAAATTCCCTCTCACAGTTACAAATAATTAAAAAAAAAATATTGAATATGAATGTGGAAGGAAGGCAATTTGATGTTTGTAATTATCGAGGTAAACTCCACGACCTGTTGAATGTATGCAAAATGGACCCCGGATGGTGTATATAAATCTGGTATGTGCAGAAAATAAGAGCAAGTATTGAGACTTCTTTCTGGTAAAGCAAATCATCCTACAGGATTTTTACCATGAGCACCAAGGGGGCTTCATTGAAAGGTAAGACTTTAGGCATTCACTTGTCAATAACTTTAATGTGGTTGTTTTTTTTTTGTTTTTTTTTTTTTTTTACTTTAGATTGAATTTGGAAGTAACTGACAGGTAACAACTCTAGAAACTGAGTCTTCCAAGACATCCAGTTTCCAGTAATGGTGAAACTTGTCTCCACTTCAAATGTTTAGTGTTCAAATCTTGGAATTAGCAGGCAGTTTGATCCCTTTTTTACTCAGTCTGTGATCTCTTAAGATTACCTCTGCACTGTGCAGTGTCACTGAAAATTGGCTTGCAGGTTATGACACCTGCACAAAAAAAGAGCAGATCCAGACTGCTTTGCTATTCACAACACTACTCAAAAGGCAATGACTTAAGGTCATTATCATCAGAGTCCAGAAGCAATCTAGTAATTTTGAAGTAAATGGTTTCATAACTACTCTCAAGTTTCTAAGCCAACAAGTCTTCTTATTCATAGAATTATTGCCTGGAACATTGTTCTAACTTCAGGACATTGTTCATGGGGGAGGATGATTGTTTACTTTAACATTGTACAAATGGGTCACCTTTCTTGAACTGAGAGCTAGAAGGACACCTGTCACATGATAACATTCAGGAGAGCTCTGGTGATATATGGAGTTTATTTTAATTTTACATCAATGGTGATTCTAGTGAACCAATGCAAGTACCAGGTCAATTTCCAGAACTAAAACCTTCAGAGCTCAGAATAGCATCCTTTGAATAATTACATTTGTTTACCAAATATTTGTTTTTAAAGCTTTCCATTGTTTTTCTGTGTATATTTTATTTTGCTGAATAGAACATTTGACCCTGTCAATATTAAAGCTTTTAAACAAGTAAAGTTTCATCTTTTCAATAATAAGAAGTCTTCTGTATCAGTGTAGAAGTTCTTCAGAAATGCCGAATATTCCCTGTTAACAGTAGGATTAACTTCTAAATAGCAAAACAGCACAGCTGCTAAATCTTCTGAAGGAACTCCCACGACAATCAGAACCTTAGAAGAGTGACTTAACCACCTTTCCACAAAAGTAATTTAAACTCCAAATGTTAGCAAAGAAGAAAAGGACTTGTGGGAGGAGAAGAAACAAAAAATAAAATAAACTATTTTCCAAACTTACATATCTGTGCAAATATAATTAAGTATATATATTTACACAGTGAAGAAGTTTGATTTTCTTTCTTCCATTTATCACTATATAATACAGTCAGGCACAATAGGGAGAGACTTTTGAATACAGTGTACTATAACACAGGTTACTGTGTCTGCTCAATCTCTGTAGGGTGTTTTCCTGTATAACCAGGATGGTGGAGGGGAGGAAGGATAATTGAATGACCCTGCTTCTCTCCTCTATTCATTTTCAAGAGTCAGCACAGGAGATACTGTGAGCACAGGCAACATTTTCCTGCATCCTGATTGGTTACATCTGCCTCTGATAGCTACTTCTAAATGCACATATGGGTTAATATTTCCATCTTGGTTTGTTCTAAACCTGAACAGGTTTATTGCTGGTGGTCCTTCTGGTGTCCAACATGCTCCTGACAAAGGAAGGAGTGACCTCCTTGCCTATTTGCCCAAATGGATCTGCCAACTGCCAAGTTTCCCTTGGGGAACTTTTTGACCGTGCGGTTAAACTCTCACACTACATCCACTTCCTCTCTTCAGAAATGTTTAATGAATTTGTAAGTACTTTGTCTTTTCCTGAGAGAGAGAAAATATAAAAATCCAATTGGGTATTTTTTTAAGCACAAACATATGCTAACATATGAAAGCCTTCAATAAGTAAACGAATATAACTGCTGCACAGGCAGTGATAGACCAAATCTGCTTATAGTGCTGACCATTGCTAAGATCCCCAATGCTTCTACTAAAAAAAAGTATTTTCCCATTATTATTTATCTATGGGACAAGATCTTTATCTATGTGTCTCAAGTTGGTTGCCACTTTTACTCTAAATACCAGAAGCCTTTGACATTTACAGCATAAAAACAGTGATAAAAACAATGGAACAATTACTTAACATAGTGTTTGAATTGCAGCTCTTACTTAATATCAATAATGCCTCCCCTTGCTGATCTGTAGGATGAACGCTATGCTCAGGGTCGGGGTTTCATTACAAAAGCTGTTAATGGCTGCCACACTTCCTCCTTAACCACTCCCGAAGACAAGGAGCAAGCTCAGCAGATTCACGTAAGTCACATTTCTAGTGTCATTCAGTGAAGAGAAAAAAAAAAAAAAAAAAAAAAAAGAAAAAAAAAAGGAAAAAAAAGAAAAAATGGGAAAGCAATAGAGAGGCAGCAGACAGAGGACAGAGGGAAATCAACCCATTCAGTATAAAAAAGCCAGGAAGAAGAAAGCACCAAAAAAGGACATTTGCAGATACTAAGCTACGGACTATACAGAATATGCAAGTCCAATAACACTTATTTTCCTTTTCTTTTCCTATATGTTGCATTCAGTCATTACATCTTATTTCCAATTACAATATAACTCACTTTCATGGAGCAAAGCCAGTTATTACATTTTTACAGTACTCAGAATACTGCATCCTTTGAGCATTATTTTTGAACACCTTATAGACAATTATTAACAAACATAAAATTCACTGGTTATATAGTAGGCAGAGGTAAATGGTTTCCCAGGAACTGAAGACACTGATGTTACTTAACAAATGCTAAACAGCTATCCTTACCCTTCCTTATCAAGAGGCAAAAGTGGTCACATTATTGCCCATATACAAAGACCCTAGTGTAAAATACTGGAAACTACTTGAAAAAGAAACCTGATAAATACATCAATTTAATAACGATAAACTTAAATGAAGATGAAGACAGTCTTCTTCAGCCTAGCTCACCGAATTTGAAAATACTCTTTTGGAAAAAGTAAGCACAGGTATGTGAATATGTGTGTGCCAGGGAGAAATCTTAAGCAGTTTCACAACAGTAATAGCTTTGCAATGCCAGTGTCACCATCTGGGTATATAAAATTTGGTTGTGTTCAGATACAGAGTATCTAGAAAAGAAGAAATGGTTGAGCACTACCATAACCATAAGCTTTATGAGTTGTTACTTGCTCACAAGAAAGAATATTTTTTAAAAGCAGAGAGCTAATGCTGTAAGTACTATAGTTCAAAGCGGGGGACAGATGGGTTATGCAGAGGTAATAAAAGCTATTTAGTGGTTTACCATAATTTGCATCTTCCATTCCATACTAAACTTGTTTTAAAATAAATAAATAAATGGGTTTTTAAATGTTCATTAGAATCAAATAAAGAGGTGGGGTTTTTTTGGTTGTTTTTTGTTTGTTTGTTTGTTTCCCACAGAGATGAAGCACAGTTGTTCCTACTAGTTTGTAATTTGGAGAGGGTTTAAAGACGCTTTCCATTAAAATGCTCTAATTGTTTGTGGTATTGCAAAACATGATATAAAATATCACAAATTGTGCAGCAGTATCTAAGACAGGGCTATAGAGCACTGCCAGTGCTAGGTCTTGAAATAAATTTCTAGATCTCTGCATCTGTGGACATTCCTCTAAATGCCTCTTAACACTGCCAAGATATAGTCTTGTTATTTTAACTGCCTTTTCTTTATGTGGATGACCAGCATGAAGACCTACTGAATTTAGTCCTGGGAGTGCTGCGCTCCTGGAATGATCCTCTGATCCATCTGGCCTCTGAGGTACAAAGAATCAAAGAAGCTCCAGACACCATCCTCTGGAAGGCTGTAGAGATTGAGGAACAAAACAGGAGGCTTCTTGAAGGAATGGAGAAAATAGTTGGGCGGGTAAGTATTAGGTCCTTCCAGTTTATTGATGTAAAGAAGACACATACAGTAGTAAATAAGAACAGAAACAGTGGATTCTGAGGAAAAAGGGGGATACAAGATAGCTAAAAGTTCTCAGATACAGTTATAATTCTTTCTATTATCTTGTGATTTCTAAAGAGACAATGTGATGTGATTTGTCTAGCATAATCTGGCATATTCCCAAACCTGCTTCAAGGGAAAGTATAATCATCAGGACTGGAAATCTTCATTTTATCTTTAAGCATTTGAAGTTGCAAATTTGTGTAGTCTTTTTTTTTTTTTTTCATATCCATATATTTATATGTACATATAAGCTTATTTATACATGTTTGTATACATATAGGTATTGTATATAGCTTTCAGAAATTGATAATGTGTTTAAAACTGTTCTTGAAGTCTGGCCTATTGCAAAGATGTGGCACACAACAAAGTGTGGCTTCAAAACTGTGGCTCTGACTCGGTTCCCCCTACACTTGGAGGGTTAGACAGAAAGGCTGTTGTTTGACAAAACCCATGCTCAAATACCCCTTGATATCAGTCATTGATTGAAAGCTTTACTGAATAAAATCAGCTCTAGCTTGTTTATTTTTAAAGGGGCCTCTGGCAGTCCCTATATATCATTCTGTCAGTGAGAAACATGTTAATAAGAGGTTCTGGCTTTACTGGCTTTTGCTTAGGCTAGGAACAGTTGAACAGCATTAACAGTATCACAATCTCTGTATCCACCACATTCCAATTGATTACTCATGGTCTCTCTCTTTCAGTTTGGTGACTACCTACTCAGAAACCTTATCCCATCCAGGCCCTCAGTGCATTTATCAGTGCATTTATCAGTGTAATCAAACACATCTCTATCCCATATTCAGGTGGGGATCCAAGATAACAGTAGAAGTCAGGTGCCACTGCAGTTACCCTGTCACCACCTTCTCATTCACATTATTTACAGAATGGAGTTGAAGATGAGGTTGGCAAATTCATTAGTGTCAACCCATGAGTGACTGCAGGTCTATTTTTCTTTTTTACCAGTTGCATAAACTAAGAGAGGCTCCATAGATATGTGCTTTCATGAAATATAACTGATGGGAAATAAGAAAGATTCACAACTACCAATAGGCACAGATTTCTTTCCTACTATGAAAGGTAGATTTCTGTGATGTGAGAAAATGAATGATTGCTTCTTTCAAATGAGGTGATCTAAACCAATCTTCACCTCAGATACTAAGTCATTACACAAGTTCCTACATGTAGCTTTCTAACAATAGAGGTCAGTACATCACTCATCACTCACAGCTTTTTTTTTTTTTTTTTTTTTTTTTTTTTTAAATGAAATATGAGGTACAATACATCTGAAGATGTATTGTTGAAAGGTTTGTCACGTAGCATGTTCTTGAGGCTGCCTGTTATCAGAGAGACAACCTAAGAGATGGGCTGAGACAAAGCTGAAGAAACAAGTTTTGAAAGCAAGTGCTTATGACTTTAAGGTGGAGGAAATCAAAAGGAGAAGATGTCACTGATGAGTCCACGCATAAAGGAAGGCTTGACTTCTCTGCAAAGTCAGATTCCACCAGACATTAGATCTCTTAGAACACTGACAGCTGAGCTTCTTATATATTTTAGGGAAATAAACTGAAAAATCTCATGGAATTTCACTCAAAATCTTCATGAAGATATACAACATTGTACAGAATAATGCAAACCATAACAGAAAAGACTTTACAAGCTGTACACTACTATCTAGCATTCCTCAAGTCCAGTATTAATTCTCAGTCCTACATCCAATCAGATTCATTATTATTTACTACGGTATCATTTTGTGCCTTTAGGTTCATTCTGGCGACATTGGAAATGAAGTTTATTCTCAGTGGGAAGGCCTTCCATCTTTGCAACTTGCCGATGAGGACTCCAGACTCTTTGCCTTTTACAACCTGCTGCATTGCCTCCGCAGAGATTCCCACAAAATTGACAACTATCTCAAGGTTTTGAAGTGCCGCCTAATACATGATAGCAATTGCTAAGTACTTCGGGCTTCATCGCTTACTAAAATCATTCATCATTCATCATGGTGTTCTTGTTGCTTTTCCCCTTTTTATTGCAAACTTTATGAAAAGTTACATTGTACAGTGTCAGGATCATCAGTAACTTTCAGGAATGTTTGTGTGAATTCTGGCTGCAACTGTCAGTATCATTTATGTTGGTGTTTTAAAATGTCATAAATTACTTGTATGACAAGAATACACTTTTCTGTCTGATCTCTTTACCCAGTAGCCTTTCAGTGATAACTATATCATGCAGGTACAAATAAAAATGTTATTAAATCCAAAACCACATAACACCAAGTGGTATCAATGAACAAAAAATAGCTAGGATGGCTTACACCTTTAGCAATAGCTTCTCCTTTTGGATCTCAGTCTCCAGTTACTAATTCATGACAGGATATCTTGCTTCCATTTCTGTCTACACCCCATTCCCACCCCCACAAACAAACAAACAAAAAAAGAGAGAGAGATAGAAGACGTGGGACATCAAAAAGCAGATTTTTCTCCTATCACACTAGATTACCCTAAAGTAAAAGAAATCTAACCTGGCTCACATAGTCACTGATTCTGCAAATAGTCTGCAGACAGAAAACACACAAACAAACAAAAACCACCACCACCACCACCAACAACAACAAAGAAAAACGGCATTTATGGCATTTTAGGGACAGATTCAGCTATTTCTATTTCTGTACTGACTGGGGAAGAAGCATTTCCAAAGTCCCACTACTTTTAAAGTACTACCTGAGGAACCAATACATTTTAATCAGTAGTCCCAATAGGAAATACAAGGCATCCACTCAGGATCTTAGCAACCTACTCTTCACATTCCTCACAAGTTATGTGGTGGTTGCAGATGTTTAGAAAACCTTCAAGCTATAAACAGGCACTTGCTGAACTAAGCTGTCTGCTGTCCTGAACCCAAAGTGTCTCCATTCACTTTATATTTAGTCACACTCGGTTCTCCAAGTTTTCATTTCGAAACACTGATGTTAAACATCAGAAAATTGGAAATATGAACAAAATTGACTACTTCTAATAAATAAATAAATAAATAAATAAAAAGACTTACAGTCATACACCAAGGAAGAAGCCAAATAACAGCTGAAGCCATTGGCTGTATCTATATACCATCCTGGTAAGCCATAAACACACTCAGTCTTGAGTTCACCATTCAGCTCCAGCAAAGAGGATCTTAAATTCAAATCAGCTTCTCAGGGGTTTGGTTTCCCACTAGACAAGCCTGCCGCATTGCTCCTGCTAAGCCAGGTGGGAGGAAGAGGAGATTAATTTGAGGACTTAAGCCTCACAAAAAAAAAAGCACAACCATAATAGCTATTTGCTACCACATAAATATATCTATACATAAAATTTACATAGTAGTAAATACCTACTATGTAAATAAATGTGAGATTAGATAATACCAACCACAACAAAGGTCTCATTTCAACCAATACTATGAGGGAAGTAAAAGTGTAAAAAAAATCATACATATATACGCATATGTATTATTGTCTTTTATCTATTCATGTTTTCAATCACTGATTGGCTCAGACTTTATCTAAGTAAGTATAGACTGGGCCCATTTTTAATGTATATAAAATCACCTGTGCCACAAACAAATTCCTTGTTAGACACGTCATAACTGCCAACTTTCATAAACTCTGAAATGAACAAAACTTGGGACATATGCAACATCAGTTTAACAACACACAGATGTACAACATGACAATAAATAAATCAAATGGGTAAAATTTGCAAAGCACTGACTAGAATTTAGTATGATCATAATATTCCACTTTCTCTTAAAATGTCAAGGGGGGTGGGGGGTGGGAAACATTTTGAAGGATAAAGAAAAAAGAAAAAAAAAGAAAAAAATAAAAAAAAATAAAAAAAAAAACCACAACCAACTCCTTTGTAATTATCACAAGTGCTTAGAATTACAGTGAGAGTTCTTATTCAGAAGAAAACATGAATAATGGGACTACTCTGTATTGAGCTGGGAAAACGATTATGTCTCACTGAGTAAACTCCTACCTCAGAATCTCTTTAGAATTCAAAAGCAACTTGATTAATAGGGCAGACAGTCATAATTTTACACTTATATGACTAGATCTAAAACAATTACTTTCATTAACTGTTTAAAAATTACAGTGCTAAAACAACTGTTTAAAACTTGCAGGCACTGGCTTTATTGTTGCTTGTTCTACTACAAATTCAAGTTTTTAATTTCATAAAGAAGTAGAGAAGAGAAAGGGAAAAAATATTCTAAACAACTGAAAAGCTATCTGGTTCGCAGCTGTTTAGCTAAAGGGGTATTTAGAGCTGTTCTGGTTAATATTCTGAGTCATCACAGCTGTCATAGAGACAGAAGGATGCTGAACCCCATGAGCACATTCAAAGCTACACCTTCATTGTCAAGTGTCCTGGCACAGACAATGCCTTCAGAATGCAGTTGCTATTCTGAATGTTCAGACCACAATACAGGCAATTGGCAATTCTCTTTTATTCAGTTGATAATAAGAACAATACATTCTTATTTCACTAATATTTTGTTAATTAGTATGTTTGTAAGACCTGAGCAACTATTGTCTTTCATCCAATAAAAAGTTACATAGCTAATGTCTTATTTTATACAAAAATGAATAGAGAACAAGGGTGTTCTTTCAAAATGAAAGAAACTGATATAAATTAGTAAGAGCTTTATTACAAATGTATTAAATTCTAGCTATTCCAGGTTTTCAGCATTCAAAGTTTCCAGTTTTCTGATTACTTATTCAATACCCAAATAGGCCATATTTAAATCTATGCTGGTTTATTTACTTCTGTTCATTTAAGATGGCTTAGTAATAAGACTAATGGCAAGGAAAGGTCCACATGAATGAAATACAGGCTCAATTTTGTTTCCTTTAAAAATGATATTCAAGCTTCCATAGATGGCACTAAATATAAGATAAGACCTTGTGACATGAAGTCTAAATGGTATGAAGGTCAAAGCAATTCATCACTGAGAGCATTTGTCACCAAACACAACAGAGATATAGAGATATGCAGAATAAAAAATCTAACTTGCTTGCTATTCATGACTTGTATCTAGAGTCTAGGACTATATCCAACCACTGAAGCAAACAAAGAATTTTAATGGTGATTTTAAAGCCAAAGGAAGGTTTTAAAAGGGGGGAGATTTTACGACTGTATGTGTCATTTGGAATCAGGCACTTAATTAGCAATGTAATGATCTCTCTCTCTCTCTTTTCTCTTATTTTTTTTTAAGATCCTACAGAAAAAAAAAAAAAAAAAAAAAAAAGAGAGAGAGAGAGACTTGGCAAGTCATCTGTACAATACAGTTTACCTTCATGATATTATTTCAAAGGCAATCCACAATTCTAACAACAAGGGATAAAGTGTAGAAACCACACATACCATCTAAATTCAATTTCTGAACAACAGAAATTCTCTGAGGGCTACATTTTAAATTCAGTCTGCTTATTATAAATGAAATGTATACAAACAACAAATTATGTCAGAGATGTTAACTCAAGATTCATGCATGTATATAACCATATACTATAGAAATGAAAATACTAGAATAATGCATGGGAATAACATCAGAGGCACACATATTCTGAGGGAAATTACTGGGTTTACTGATATGTGAAGCTATTTACACATATGACTATTTCTATGTTAAGCTCTAAATGACTTGTGGCTGCAAATTACTTCAGGAAATCCTGAAGGCTGAAGTTGACCCTCAAGATTCAATTCAATTGAAATTTACGAGTGACTATCCATAGGTTTATACTAGTGTTAAAAAGAGGTTTAAAACTAGTTTTAAAACATAGATACCTTTTTCAGGTTTCTGATGTTGGTATCCATATATAGGAATGAAGATAAGTTCAAATAAACATCAGGAGGAACATCAACCATGAATTTCTTTTTTCTTTTTTTTCCAAAGAACTCAATGAAATGGAGATAATCACAAATACATATCAGTGTATACCAAGAAAACCCTTGTTCCTATGTATTCTTCTTAAAGACTTTTTTTTTTTTTCCTACAAGTTATGATGACTGTCAGCACAATACCTCAACAGTATGTACCATCCTTGGGATTTTAAAGCTATATTTAGAGATATTCCCGCATAACTGAACACTAAAAAAATGTGCATTTTTTCACAGTGATTTTTCTTTTCATTTCATTTATTCAGTTATGAGGAGGAAATGAAAACAAATTAATAATAGTGCTTAATTTCCCCTGAACTATGTTTTCTGT
>CM021732.1:50262336-50419169 GCA_011075105.1 Heteronetta atricapilla
GGAGGGAGGGGGAGTGTAGACTTCTCCCATTATCTTTGATTTTTTGAGTTGTTTTAAGGTCCCAATGACATCTTCCATGGAACACTAAGGATGTTCATCAAACACAATGCCATCTTAAAGGATAATACAGAGCACACCTTTAAAAAACACTCACACTTGTTTTGTCACCAATTCTCTTTCGTACTGCCATATTCATCCTCTTTTAATCATCCAAAAAGCACTAGACTCTCATGCTAAAAACTCTGCTTTTGTGGGAAAAATGTGTTGTGATAGAATACTGTCTTCTAACCTGTGTCCAAAAGAGAATTTCTGGGTATTATACTTTCCCTTTCCTTCCCTTTCCCATCCTTCCCTTCCCTTCCATTCTGGACTTGCACCAAGTGGTAGGGTATATTCGTATTGTACAATCCACCTCTTCCTATTTTTCTTCATCAGCACACAGTAGTAACAAACTAAGTGAAAGGAGGTTATAGAAAAACTTTCAGGATCACAGAAACACTTGGTCACTGGCTCAAGAAGAATGATGTACAGAGATAAATGTTCATTTCCTATATATGACTGACACAGAGCCCCACTAAAATTCCTGAGGATATGTCTTGGACAGAGCCTTCTAGAATAAATTTCTATATTTCAAAACCATTACAAAAATGATAGCAGAGACACTAGACAAATTTTTTTAAGAACAAGTTCATTACAAACATGTCTTTACATTTTATCCAGTCTGCTATCAAAAAGTGCTTCACCAAGCAAAAAAATATATATATATATAAAAAAATATTGTATTTACTCTACTGCCTTTTTAAATAAATAAATAAATTATAGTGCTTGTTACACTGAAGAGTTCAGATCAATTTTTAAATCATGAGTGACAATGTAAGTCATCAAAAATGTTAAGAGAATTCAGTCTAACTTATCAAAGAAGCTACAAAACTCATATCATTTCTACCATACACCCACCACGTGTTGCAAAGGAGTTTGCAGAACACTAAATACATGACTTCTATGTATATTCAAAGATTAGGAATTATTTTGTGTGATAAATGGGTTACTCTAAAAATATGCCTACTTACTGATGGATTTCTTTTTACGCTATCAAGCTGACTACCTCCCTGCACATTTCAGTGTTAAATAAATCGGAAGTTAGTAAAGAATAGTACATTTTTTTATGGGATTATCAGGGTGCCTAGACCCACATCCATCAACCAGGTCACCATCACTGTACACTAATATGGCACAAAAAAAGGGTCTCTTGCCATCAAGGTCCTGCTCTGTTTATTTTTAATTCAAATAAGAAGAAAACAGAAGTGAGATATAATACAGCTTGTCTCTGTTATTCTTTTTATGTTTTTGCTAAGGTTACTAATGTTCTTACATGGTGAGAGTATGCAGGGATATGACAAGGAAGGTCAAGGCCCATTTGGAATTAGATCTGGCAAGGAATGTCAAGGACAACAAGAAGGGCTTCTTCAAATGTGTCAGTAGAAAAAGGAAGACTGGGGAAAATGGTGGCCTGCAACTGAATGGAGCAGATGCCCTGGTGACAAAAAATATAGAGAAGGCAGAGCTGCAGAAGGATTTTTTTGCTTCAGTCTTTACTTCTAAGATCAGCCCTCACAAATTTCAAACCCTGGAGAAAAGAGAGGAAGTCCAGAGAAAGGAAGACTTTCCTTTGGTCAGAGGATTGGGTCAGAGATCATCTAAGCAGAATTGACATTCACAGATCCCTGGGCCCTGATGGAATGCACCCACAGGTGCTGAGGGAGCTGGTCGATGTTATTGCTAGGCCACTCTCCAACACCTTTGAAAGGTTGTGGGGAACAGGTTGCTTGAGGACTGAAAGAAAGCCAGTGTCACTCCAGTCTTCAAAAATGGTAAGAAGGACCCAGGCAGCTACAGGCCAGTCAGCATCACTCCCATCCATGGAAAGGTGATGGAATATCCTAGAGATCATCTCCAAGCATGTGGAGATTAAGAAGGTGATCAGCAATAGTCAGCATGAATTCACCAAGAAGAAATCATGTTTAATCAATCTGATATCCTTCTATGATGAGATGACTAGCTGGGTAGATGAGGGGAGAGCAGTGGATGTGATCTACCTTGACTTCAGCAAGGCTTTTGACACTGTCTCTCATAACATCCTCATAGGCAAGCTCAGGAAGTGTAGCCTAAATGAGTGGACAGTGAGGTGGATTGGCAATTGGCTGGATGGCAGAACTCAGAGCCTAAATGACTGGACAGTGAGGTAGATTGGCAATTGGCTGGATGGCAGAGCTCAGAGGGTCATGCTTAGTAGTGAGGAGTCTAGTTGGAGGTTTGTAACTAGCCGTGTCCCCAGGGATCAGTACTGGGTCCAGTCTTGTTCAACTTATTCATCAGTGACCTGGACAATGGATCTAGAGTACACCCTCAGCAAGTTTGCTGACTACACAAAGCTGGGAGGAGTGGCTGATACCGCAGAGAGCTGTGCTGCCGTTCAGAAGGACCTCAACAGGCTGGAGGTTTGGGCCAAGAGAAACCTCTTGAAGTTCAACAAGGGCAAGTGCAGGGTCCTGTACCTAGGGAGGAATAACCCCAAGCACCACAGGCTGGAGGCTGTCCTGCTGGAGAGAAGCTCTGCAGAGAGAGACCTGGGAGTCCTGGTGGACAGCAGGCTGACCATGAGTCAGCAATATGCCCTTGTGGCCAAGAAAGCCAATAGTATCCTGGGTTGCATTCAGAAGTGTTACCAGAAGGTCAAAGGAGGTGATCCTCCCCTTCTACTCAGCCCTGGTGAGGCCACACCTGGAGTACTGTGTCCAGTTCTGGGCTCCCCCGTACAAGAGGGACATGGAGCTACTGGAACAAGTTCAGAGGAGGGCTACGAAGATTAGAGGACTGGAACACCTGTCGTATGAGGACAGGCTGAGAGAACTGGGCCTGTTTAGCCTGGAAAAGAGAAGACTGAGGGGAGACCTTATCAAAGTGTATAAATATCTGAGGGGGAGGTATTGAGAGGATGGAGCCAGTCTCTTCAGTTGTGCTCAGTGACAGGATGAGAGGCAACAGGCACAAATTGAAGCACAGGAGGCTCCATCTGAATATAAGGAGACACTTCTTTCCCGTGAGAATGACAGAGCACTGGAACAGGTTGCCCAGAGAGGTTGTGGAGTCTCATTCTCTGGAGATATTCAAAACCCGCTTGGATGCCATCCTGCACAATGTGCTCTAGGTGATCCTGCTGGACAGGGGGTTTGGACTAGATGATCTTCAGAGGTCCCTTCCAACATCAGCCATTCTGTGATTCCAAGATTCTGTAGAAATAATTCCTAAAATATACAGAGAGATATTATTGCACTTACCTTTACATGTTTGAAAGCACTGTACATGTTTTGTACGATTAGACCAATAATCATAAATGACAGTAGGCTCTTTATTTTGCCAGAAGATTAAAATAACTTCCGCAGCAGCCTTTCTTGGGAGATTTCTAGACTGACTTCACAGACAAAAATAGTTCATATAACTCAAAAAATCTCCAAGCTTTTTGATAATTATCTAAACCTAACTAAAACCTCACAACCTTTTGGACATTTCAACATCCTGTACCTACAGCACATGTACTATAACTTAATACTACAAAAGGTACTTGAATTAATTTAATTTGTGTGGTATCTTCATGAGACCCATGCAATAGAGACCATGGGTCCTCATGTCAAATCTAATGCAATAAGAAGCTCAGCGATTCTTTAAAGTGGCTTTTGTGTTATTTGTAAGGAATCTGTTCTTCTGTGTCCCTCTTACATCAAAGCGAGAAAATAAAACGGTTCTGTTCTTTATCATATTGTACTAGAAAATACTTCATTGTATTAAAAAAAATCTCTCATGCTCTCTCAAGGGCCATGTGAAGGAAGAAAGTGCACACAGCCTGAGTTTATTGAGAGATTAGCTTTTGATGGATGGCACCATGAAAGATGTAAAGCAAAAGCATCAGAAATGGTTTGCAACAAGTTTAGGATACCCATTTATTTTTATTTTCACTTGAGATTTCATCTAAGTGAAAGTAGGACTTAAGTGAATATATGACACACATAGACTCTTACAAAAGAAAATCTTGAAGATTTTAATACAGTAGTGGGTAGTAGCATTGTTCAGCAAAAGATATTTTCTGTCCCCTAGACAACCTTCCAGCATACATGTCATTACTCACAAAAAAAATAAATTCACCGCTGCTCTGAGAAGGAAAAGGTATTTGTGTAATTATTTATATCATACGCATCACCTTGGTATCAAAGTATTACATGTTTTGTATAGTCTCTATCAAAGGGATTATGAATGCTGTCTCAGCCTAAATTAAGAGTAATGTTATGTATCTGTTGTCACAGCATAAATCTGACCAGGAACAAAACAGCAGACTACAGCTGTAGACTGTGCTACAGTCTTGAACATACACAACACATATTGGGGAGATGGCCAAGAAACACACGGTGCTCCCCTGAGTATTCAGCATGCAACAGAAGATGCTTATAATTGATTTTCTGTATGTGAACTTAGTCTTCAACATAATAGACATATAGCTGAAAGAGCCAACACGCAAAAGTTTGTTTAAAAGATGGAAATAATTTTAATCTATATTAACATAATCAGTAAACTGAAACCCATTTTTTTTCTGTAACATACAAAGTAGATCACATTTCAACTGTAAATTTTAAAGACCTAAGGAAAATATAAGAGATGCATGCATCTTTCCTTGACCTAGTTATAAGCAGGTAGATATTCTCAAAAATATGATAAAGCAAAGAATACCTTACGAAATTATTTTTTGCATTTCCCATCTCTTTTGAGTCAAAACAAAACAAAACAACAACAAAACAACAACAACAAAGAGACTTTCTATAAAAAAATGGGGTGGGGCAAGTTTCTTTAAAATATGCTTAACTTCTTTTCTCTTTTCTTTTCTTTTCTTTTCTTTTCTTTTCTTTTCTTTTCTTTTCTTTCCTTTCCTTTCCTTTCCTTTCCTTTCCTTTCCTTTCCTTTCCTTTTTTTCTTTTTTTTCTTTTCTTTTTTTTTTTTTCTTATGCAACAGTCATGTAGTAGGAAAGTTCTTTGTGAATATTCTCACTTAGTAAATAAATGTCTCTTTCATTTGGTTTCAGCATTCCCCTCCCCACAAGTACAGTGACATTCTAAATTAAATGATGCTTTGGAATTTCTTCCCAAGCATCAACTGAAACTAATTCTGGATTCACAACTTTCAGAAAAAAAAAATAATAATAATAATAATAATAATAAGGTTTCCCATGAAATTGCTGCTTTGGTAGTTAAAAACCATGTCATATCACCATATTTTTTCCAACAATAAAATTTTCTTTGAGCACATATCTATATAAACTCAACTATTTAACAACAGTTCAGCAAACATTTTTCAGTGGAAAAAGGGAACAAGAAACCCAAAATGGCTATGTACCATACAAAACCTTTAGAGACATGCCATATTGTATGAAGCATGTCAATTCACAGTTCAAAATGAAAACATAAATAAATTGCAACTAAGCAAGTAGATGATGTATGTAAGCAGGTTCTTTGTGCTAATTTGTTGAAAAAAATCTTTTTCTTTTCTTTTTTTTTTTTTTTGGAGCCCGAGACAGCCAGTTAAGTGACACAGACTTTCAAGTAACATCTAGCCAAGATAGCTGAACCAGTAACATTGGGTTAAAAGGAAAAAAGGAGAGACTTTTCTGCAAACCAGGTCCATGTGGCCAACACTTAGAAAGCAAAATTACACAAGGATTGCATAAAATAATCTTTTTTTTTTTTTTTTTTTTTAATCAATACATACTTATACTTATTCTCTTTAGAAATTACCCTATTCAAAATTAGTAATCGGCAGCTGTAAGTTATCAAGATTTCTCTAGCAAGACACACATGCACACACACACACACACACCAGATGGGCTATTTCTTTGAAGGGAAATCCAATTTCAACCATGCATTAAACATATCCTTGTGACCCCATTGGGCGTTTTTGAGGAGCTTCCCCGTTTATCACCCCCAGAGCAATGCACACAGTTGCTAGGCAACTCGGGCCTGTCACTGCCCCTGGGGCCTTCTTCACAGTTCGGATTTTTCAGGGCCTGGGGTGGGGAAAAGGGCTCCGTCAGGCTATGCAAGCCACATATTTATTGTAAATAATGAAAAATCACAGTGTCACTCAATGTTCAGAACATTCAGTGGATAGCAGTGGTTTTTTTTGTGGGTGGGTGGGTGTTTTATTATTTATTTATTTAACGTAACAGACAAAATCTGGCTACAACGCACAATGTAAAAAGTGACATTTTGACTCTAAGGGAGGAATTATTTGTGATTTGTTTTGAACAGAAGCTTAGTTCATGTCAGATGTGAACCTCCAGACAATCATTAGTTTAAACTGCCTGCTATGTGTTTAAAAATTTCAGTCAATTTGGAACTGATCTGAATTGCAAATGGTATGGTAATAAGCCATTAGGGAACAACATATCTCTTTTTCACACTCACAACCCTCTGCTTTAAGGGGCCTCAACTGCACTGAAATCTGAAAATACCATTTTAGTCATGCGCAGTTTCAACAAACATGGAAACACTGGAGGTCCAGAAATGGAAGGTGGCACTCAGAGAAGACCAGCAGCTGCAACAGGAGCAAAGAAACACATGTAGTCATTGGTGTGAACAATGGCCAGAAGTCAGTTTTCCAAATAATAGCCTGATTTACACTCTAATGCAAGGGTCTGGCATCTGACTAGCGCCTAGTTACTTTGGTATCTGAGTGAGGGATCTGAGGCATTCTTCATCCTCTGTGAAACCATTTTTTGAATGAGTGTAGGCTTTTCATCACCTATGTGTTTTTTTTTTGTTTTTTTTTGTTTTTTTCCATAAGCTTACCTATATTTCCTCAAAACTAGCTATTGACTCTCCTTCTGTGTTCAGATGAATGAAAAGATACAAATTGTCATCATTCCAGTTCAAGACAGGGCTCTGCAGTAGGTATCCTTTGACTATACCAATCTATTGACCTAGAAGACAGCTGTACAACTGAAAACAGAGCAAATGTCTTTTAGGTGATAGCATTAAACGTCATGTATCTTGTCTCAAGTTTCTTTTCCTACTCAAGATCATTATAAAACACCTATTGATTTATCATGCTTGGTAGGTGGAAAATATTTCTTCTACAGCCCTATTGCTACTCTATAGCTCTATAGCCACTCTTTAGTACCTGTCACTACATTTGGTTGGTTGGTTGTTTTACACCACACAACAAAATTAATTACTCTTATAAAACTCCTTTATTTCATGTTTTCTGCAGTCTGCAGCTGAGGCTGACTGTATGCCTCAGCATATGAGGTGATAAGCAACATAATCTTTAGATTGAAGCAGGCTCCCATAGAGATGTGAAGAGAGAAATACAGTCTTCTGACCTGCATCTGTGAAATTTGAGTGCTGGGGAACACAGTGTTGTAGATGTTCCTGCATCACACTTGCAACCCTAGGGATGAGTTAAAGGGGTTCTAGGAGGATTCCTTCTCCCCTGAAGTTATATGTGTAAAAACAGCTCCTGGAGATTTTGTATCCAGACATCCTCTTTGTTGAGGAGAGACCAGCCCAGAGATGCCTACAGCAGCCTGTGTAACCATAACCACTCTGCAGAGTTTTACCTACGCGAGGCCCAGCTGATCAAAATGCTGCTGTGTTAGCACAAATACTGGACTGTATTTCTGCAGAACACACCTTCATCCGTAGAAGATGCATTAAAGTGGATATTCCATTAATTCTTTCATGGCACATCCACTCAATCCCCTCTGTTTTTCTGAGATAGCACCATAAAATTGCTGACTGCAGGTGAATTTAGTATTACACCACATATCAGCTTTTCTAGAGGGTTCACATCAGCTTCTGTACAGCTGGCAATAGGCTAGAAAGAGGATTGCTTGCACAGTACCATTGTTGACCTGCTGTGCTGTGAAAAGGAAATGGGCAAGGTCAGAAAGGTCAAAGGTAGAATGCTGAGCCAGAGACTTGCCTTGCGTGAGGGGGAGAACTAGCAAGGAAACTGCAATGCAGTTAAAACTATGGGATTAGATGAGTAGTACGAGAACTTGATTAGCCACCTTTCCACCCAAAACAGAAGAAAAAACATAACAAAACAAAACAAACAAACAAACAAAAAACCAACACTCTATCTGCACCTCTCTGCCTCAGACTGTACATTCTATTCCAGTACACGTTTTACAGAAACCTTAACAAAAACCAAATCTTTTGAGACTGGTTATCACTACCCCATAATCTTGGTGTATATATGCATATAAAAGCATACATGTATAAATGATTCCATTTTAACACTGGCAAGAAATTCTGTTGCATGAATATTAAAACCAAAGGGACAACATATTTTCAGTATTCAAAATTTCATATTAAAAAGCTGTAGCAATATGAATAAGCCTCAGACAGTGAAAACCTAAGTTTTTGTTTCGTATTATTTCAAGGACAGATGCATTTGAAACTACTGGAGCATAGAAGCTTCACAGATAATTCTGCACCAGCAAAAGTAAAGAATTCCAGACTCCCAATTTCCTGAGAGCACAACAGACTGTTCATCTCCATCAAATCCCCATGAAGTAAATTAATCCTTTCCAATTATCGTTGCAGTGCATATTTGGGGTTACAATTCCCTACTTTGACATGTACATGTGTGGATCTTCTACTTATTTTAGTGAGATAAAAGGCACATTTCCAATTTGGATCTTTGAAAAGGTCTGACATTCGGTATTTATTATAATAACAAAGATTAAGAACACTCTTACTGAACACTAATATTTAAAGTTATATTCCTTTCAGAAGTGATATTATGGCACAGGCAATTAGTATATTCCCAGAAGTATATTCTTCAAGCAAAAATATATATATATTCTGTGATAAATACAGATTTAAATATAGTACTATATGTTAATTCAGATGGAAATGGAGTAGTTAAATAATTTCAAGTATAATCTCCAACTATTTATAATTTCCCCTGAAACTTTAACTGAAAAACAGTAAAAAAAAAATCCATATTCGATATTTTCTATCATTACATTGAGTCTAAACAAAACAGATCACACAGAAGTATGATCAGAATCCAGAAAACAACTGTTAGTGAAAAAAAAAAAAAAAAGTACAGAAATCCTTTACTCTCTGCTTCTTTTTTAGTGACTTTAGGCTCTTCAGTATTTTTGTCTCCTTAGATCAGGTATTCAATATTTATTCCTCCAATTACTCTGGCAAAGAAGTCTGTACATGCCACAATGCATGCTCTAAACTTGTTATTTTCCACACACAAATTGTTTCATCACCATAAATGGGATTCTGCGTGTACAACTCATCCCTTGCACATACTTCTGCATAACCTGGCAGTTTAAATATGTATATTATATAGTGAAAGCATTGAAAATTACATATCTGCTCCAGTTACATTTGAAAACTGATTTCCATGCAGAGGGTTCTTATCCTTATTTGACATGTGGCACAGGCCAAAGATCTGCAGTTGTATTTACTGAAAGGAAACCAACACAAACAGTGAGAGATAAAGATATGAGCAACGTGGGAGATGTGATTTTTTGGACTTTCAAGTGTGTGTGTGTGTGTGTGATAGTCATATACTTTTTTGTCATATTTTTGGCTATCTAAATATTACTTTTCACATGACATAGTCCTGAGAGCATGTAGTATAAATTATCATAAATCAGTTATGAAAAGATAGTCATGTGAATGGCATCTGAAAGACAAACAATCATCTCTCAGCTCCAATTGAGCATGATCCAAGCACAGAGTAATATTTTGGTTTGGCTGAAGAGGAATGCTACAGGAATCAAAGACTCAGCACTACATTCTTCCTTGTGTGGATATTCTTATTGATTTCAATGGGATGGCTAATGTAATATGGTACAATCCATTTTACTGAACTATATTTTATTCCTCAGAGAATACCGCCATGACATTAATGTATTAAAATTAATAAAAATAATAATACAGAAGAGATTATTAGGAATAAATTCTTCACTGTGAGGGTGGTAAGGCACTGGAACAGATTGCCCAGAGAAGTTGTGGATGCCCCACCCCTGGAGGTGTTCAAAGACAGGTTGGATGGGGCCCTGAGCAACCTGATCTAGTGGGTGTTATCCCTGCCTATGGCTGGAGGGTTGGAATTAGATTATCTTTAAGGTCCCTTCCAACCAAAGCCATTCCATGATTCTGTGATTATATGATTATTGGCAGTAACATTGACCTCACTTATTTGAAAACAGAAATGAGGAAATTTTTTTCTTGGTATCATTGTCACGCATCTAGATCACAACTTTCAGCATACAGACCAGACCACCACCTGCTAAGTGAAAATCAACATGATATGAAGTAGATGATTGAAGGTTGGGCATGGTGCTTAGAGACATGGTTTAGTGGGTGATATCAGTGGCAGAGGGGTGGTTGGACCAGATGATCTGGGAGGTCTTTTCCAACCTTAATGCTTCTATGATTCTATGATTCATGAGGAAAACCATCTATATGCACTTTATCAGCACAGCATAAGTAAAGTGGGCAGCAGAATTCTCCCATCAGGATAATATTCTATCATCTACTGTATTTACAGATATCCCAAAGATTGTCTGGCTCCACTGAAGGTTCATAGCAAAGCCTCAAAAAAATCTTATATATACGCTTTACTAGGGCTGGATGAATTACCTACATGAGTTTCGGCACTGAGGTTGTCCTCCACCTCAATTCTCAGACCTAAATAGTAACCTAGGATTACCCTCCTTTCTCTTGTGCAACTCCTTCTTGCTAGCAGCAATGATACTAGCACGCGATAGAAGAGCAGTCTATAAAATTACCAGTAGGTACAGAATAAAGATAGTATAAAGATTTCATCTTAAGTAAAAACAAGTAAAGACAGGTCTATCTACAGGATATGCAAATCAAACACAGTTCTTGAGGGAAGGCCCCTGCATGGATCTTTTATATTGAAATGAATTTTAATCAATATACTCAATGTTCAAAATAAAATAATTTAGCCCTCTACTCTAATCAGTCTGATTCATTGTTAATAGATATTTAAGAGGTTTCCTAAGCATCAGTTCAAATGGTAAGCGAAATTTTTGTAGAAATGTCTTTCTATGAGATATAGTACAGTTCATTATAAGGGTTTCATGGACTTTTCCAAACACAGGACATGTAAAGAAAAGCACTATGCACTAAGATTCCTCCAAATTATTCCAGAGGGCAACATATTCTTATCACAGCACCCCTAGAGGGATAACAGCAATTTTGGAATAAGTTCCATTTCTTATAGTGTTTCTGTTCAGTCTTTGGTGCACCTAACTCAAGTCCATCCAAGTTGTCCTGTTGCTGAATCCAGGCTATGCCTGCTATGGTAGATATAACGTCCTGTCCTTCCCTTAGATCTGGAGCTTAGTGTACTGTTGCAAACAACAAGTAATAAATGCATAAACAGACTTGAAGAAAGACCTATTACATTTGCCACAAATTAAAGATGGAAATATCAAGGCAGCTGCTTCCCACAACTACCACCTGAATACAAGAAAGGTAGAATCTGCATGCAGAGTGCCTTCTCCATGCATGTCTACAGAATTCAATCCAGTCCTTCATGTCCCATTTTCTGAACATGGTTTTTATTTATTCAAAGAATGAAACACGAGAAAATGCGTGTGGCTATGAGACAACATGTGCCTCAGGACTAGTTACAGAGGCAAGGTAAAGGCATCAACCCCACATGTGAAGGTGAAGACAATGATGCAAAATGCAGTTCACCTCACAGTGGCACAAAGCCGCAAGTCCCATTACTATGAACAGAACAAAACAAACAAACAAACAAACAAATAAATAAAAAATGAACCAGAACAATAAAAAGGAAAAAGACAAAAAGTCATTTCCCTGATGACTCTATATAAAATGTTCTATCTTCATTAATACAAAACACAATATAGAATAAATGGAAAAACATATTCACCAAAAAAATATATGTATTTTAAAGATAAGCAAGTCATGCTATGGTAATGCACAAAAAGAAACAGCTATGTTCCTGGATCACAATGTTATCAAATGTCTGCTCAGAGGCAGAATGTAGTGTGAAGTTGTAATTCCTTTCTGTACATTGTTGTGGTCACAGCTGTCCTCTCTACTTTATTCACTTTGCTGAACTGCTGTGTAGGTGGAACTTGCTTTCAGCTGATTTTTTTTTTTTTCTCCTTTTTCATTTATGCACAATGTTAAACTGCCTTATTGTTGTTAATGTGTCCAAGTTTCCAGATTCTCACATATGCATAGTTTTTCTCTCAATGCCATTACAATATTTAAGAAAGATGAGATTGCATCCAGAAATAAGGGTTTATGGGAGCAAGACCAGATATTAATCTCTATAAAGGTACATATCTGCTTCAGAGTGAAGCATGAAGTTATACTGGGATTAATTGTTCCTGTGGTAGATTTTAACTCTGCCAAGAAACAGAAAGATCAGTTTTAACATCTTAGTATTTACAAGTAGATTTAATTCTTTTTTACTTCTATCATACTGCTATTTAAAATATTTGAAATGAAATAAAACAAAAACAATCAATACTGGTATTCTGTAGAGCTATTTCTCAGTTTTTCTTTCTGCTTCATAGTGATTCATTAAAATTTACCTGTTTCATTCTGGAAGAACTACTACATGGAGAAAATAAGATTTGTTATTCAGAGACTGATGCTGCTCTTCCATTCCTTTCGGTCCCCCTCCAAAAATGCAACCTGTAAGAAGGAAATATATAAATCTCTCATGATATATGAGAATATCTTTGCTCTGTTTGTAATAGAGGAAAGTGGTGGGAGCTAGATGTGTGTTTTTATTTATTTATTTTTAAAATTATTGTTTATTTAAACAGTTAGCAAAATACAAACTTGCACAAATTATGAAAGTCCATTTCCATACAGCTTGAGAGACCTACAGCATAACTGAGTGCTCACAAACTGGCCATTCTGTACCTAGGCTATGTCTAACAAACAGAATATATCTAGGAAAAGGGGAAAAATATTATTTGAAATATCAAGGAGTATTTCCAAGGCACTAGCTCTAAGATCAAGATACCCCCTGAAGTGGATATGTATCTATATAACTCTAGAATATACTGTTCCCAAAAACTAGGGTTTGCCTCATCTTTAATATCCTAATTTCAAAATTAGGATTCATCCATGGAGCAGTGCTACCAAAGATGACAAACCAAACATTCAAGGAGGTAGATGGCCACCATCTGATGGTCCACCACCTGGAGCAGCTAAGTGGACTTGTATGAGAAGTATCAAGAAAGATGGACTTCAGCATGGCAATGTGCAAGCAGAAAGCAGCAGAAAGATCATTTCCTGTTGAAAATGGTGCAGAATGATCAGGAGGTCAGGGGTTGTTATGAAGCATACACCACCAGAAGATTGTAGGGATATGTATACTAAGGGTTAATCTTAAACACAGCTGTGTACTTTGCTGGCATATAAGCTTAGCATACTTAATCAGGTGATTTATGCAATGTAGAATACAGAAGCATAAATGTCTATCTTCTGGTACTTAAGTCCGTTATCATTAGAATTAGATATGTCATCTATACCCAGTATGCATTATTTTACTTCTGATTACATATTTATTCCTTTATCGGATTTTTGTTTAAATGAGCTTCACTGAACACAAAGGACCTGAATAATTTGGTACACAATAAACATGTCCTTGTAGCCTTATTATTTCTTTAAATAGAGAAAAGAATATGGTTAGATTAGCTCAAATGGAAATTCTCTGTGTTATTATCAGGTTCACTAGGTTACAGTGGGAAACATTCATTCACTCCCAAATGAAAGTGTTCAAAAAAAAAAAAAAAAGTCAGAAGGTATAGTTAATTAATTGACTGGATTATTCAATCCTTCCATAAAGGCATGAGCTCTGCTTTAGTGAAGAAGCAAGCACTGTCAGAAGTTAATGCCTTGTAGATTTTCTTTAAAAATCTTAGACTCTTGTCAAAATGATAATTACATTCATATAAAATGGAAGATTGATCTTTTTTCACCTGATATGAGTTTTTCAGCTAGAAAAGGAAACTAAATAAGCTGAATAAAACATGAGTGTACAACATACTTTAAGACCAATGGTGTTAGGTATTGTACAAAACATCTCGCAAAAACAATGTTCCTTATCTCAAAGACACATATAGTGTGAGCAGGATAAAAATGACAAACAGGAAAAGACAGACAGAGGGAAGAACAAGGAAAGAGTGACACAGTTGGTCAGTGTGATAGGCAGCATTGTCAGCACAACCCTAGTCTGACAGCTGTCAACATTTTATCAAACTTCACAGCAAAAGAGGGTTTTAAAGAGGCAGCTAAGAAAAAACTCGTACCAAAAAAAAAAAAAAAAGTGAGGTGAGACAAGTTAAAAATCCGTGAAACAGAAATCAGAATGAGGCTTTTTTTTTTTTTTTTTTTTTTTTTTCCTCTCATACATCTTTTCTCTCTAAGCGAATAAAAATAAAAAAGAAAATATTTGTTTCTGGATTCCTAGATCCATAGCCCAGCATGGATCCTTCTTTTCTTTCATTGATTGTCTGCATTGTCTTAATGCAATTGAAGAAACCCTTATTTTTACTTGAAATCCTCTCGCCTCCTAGAAAATTGACAGGTAGTCCCTATAAGAAACAAGCTGCTTTTGCTCTGAACATCTCCAGTCACACCAGACATTTGCAGGGTGTCAGCTGTGAAGGAAACATGGATATCTTCACATGATCAACAGCTGCACTGTGAAAATGCATGTGAAGATGGGGAAATATTCTAGACCCTTACCCACAGTCAGCTCTGCATTCCGTGAAGTGATTAAAAGAATAAGTGTAAGAGTTACCAGGAATCCAAAAGATATTTTGGGAAGAAAAAAAAAAAAAAAAAAAAAAAAAAAAAAAGGAACTGATTTTCTGTGACATTCAGAAGGGATGAGATTGTGTTAAACAGGACTCATATACAAATACTATTCCTTGTAGCACCCTTTTTCAAAATTAATCTAAGCAGCAAAAATCATATCTGAGCTTTGAAAGAGTGGTGTTATGACCCACAAGCTAGTCTGAAACAGTATCAGTAATCCTTCTAGCTATATACAGAACTATATAAAGTTTTTCTAAAGCTCATGAAGACCTCATGAGATGTTGCTTCATTTACTAAGCCAGAACTGAATACAACAGATTTTCCAAAACAAAGCACGATCGTTTAGCTCTCAATTTTATCTCCAGAACTCATTAGGACAATATTTTCAGCCAGATCACAATCACTTAAAATGCACACTTAAATAGTATGTCATTGTGTCTGCAAAGATTGAATATAAAGAGACTCATGCAAAACTAAGTTTAATTTAGAAATGAAGAAATATTGAAATTAACATTGCTGTTTGTTTCCTTTTACTATCCACAACCTCCCAGATATTCTGCATGTAAAACCAAATGAGGAATAAAAACCCAAACATGTTGAGAGTCTACTATTGATCTAAATCAATAATAGGATGCCCTATAGAGCAACAGAAACACTGGGGGAGGGAGACAAGAAACAAAATAAGAAAAGAATTTTTCATAATGGAAGCTACTCTTGTCTCCCTAGGATTCAGTATCTTAGATTTATGTTTGTTCCCTCTCACTGATCTGCCTCATTTCTATTGTTGTGTTTCTGCTATTACCCAGCAGGCTCTTGCAAAGGGGTGTAATTTGCACCCGCTTTTAAAAAATATTTTATTAGTGACAGCTCTATTATTTCAAGCAATCCAGGCTGAAGTTCTGCAAATGACTTCTAAGCCAAAAAAAAAAACAAACAAACAAACAAACAAAAAAAACTATTATATAGCCTTTGGTGAGCATGAATACATTTGGTATTAAAGAGTATCATTCCGCTTTGCACACTCTGCCTGCACAAGAATACAATTTGTAGCTGCTACTCCAAGGATATATAGAAGGAAAATTCACTCACTGCATTTGATGGTGCTTCTCACTTAGAAATGAGCAGCAGTTTGGCATGTCATCAGTCGCCATGCCACAACAAGCACAGACAAATTGTGGCACCTTGTCAGTAATTCCTGACCCTGTGTTATGCAGAAGCATGCTGGCAGGATAACTATGCAAGCACATAGGTTGCTAAGTCATTTTCTAAAACTCTCACAGGTAAGAACCAGATATGCTGGAGACAGTGGAACATACTATATTAATACTGGTAACACCCATCTCCAAAACTTCTCCTGAGACTTAAGAGGCACCATTTGAAAGTTAAATTCACTAACAGATTTCAATGCTTTCCTACATGGTTGCTCTCTTCTGTATGTAAGTTAAGTTTTCTAATTCATGGTTTACCAAGTTATCGTTCTCCTCCACCAAGAGCCAAAGTCTGTTTTGTACACTGAGTTTCAAGAATTACAAAGAAAACATTCTTAGATCAGAGCACTGCAGAGGTGTTACTTGCTGATGTCATGCTGAAGAGTTCAAAAGGTTCCAGTCACTCTGAAATCACCTGCCAGACCCTAAGACAACATCCATCAATGGTCATACGAAAATGCTTACATACTATAAGAACTGTGCAAATCTAATACTAATACTACATACTACATACATAATACTACATACTACATACATAATACTACATACTAACTAATGTTTTGAAAAATGACTCCTATATTTACCACTTCAGTTAAACAAGGGCTCATCATTCTGATTTTGCTTTCCACTAGTAAGACATTAAAATAAAATAAAATAAAATATAAAATAAAATAAAATAAAATAAAATAAAATAAAATAAAATAAAAGGATTGTCTAGGCTGCAGTACTTCAGTATCATTAAGGTTATTGACAATAGATGGTCCTTTCCTCTCTATTGAGACTGTTTCCTGCAGATACCAATCTAAGCATGTGTTAAAGGCCAAACTATCACCCAGCTTCCATTTGGTATTATCAGACTTGCAGAAACCACTTGCCATCCAAGAATTACCCATTAGATTTCAAAAAGTCAACTGTCTAAGAAAGGAATCTCAGACTACCACTCAGACTACCACAAACCTCCATTTCAGTCTGCCATGAGAAAAATCAGAAATCTCTAAGAAGATATACATGATAAACAATCATAGATATAAAACATAAACAAAGAAGTCCATCTCTGTGAATGCATCTTGCTTCTCGTTTATACAAGGGCAAAAACAGTATTTTCCTTGTATTTAGTGTTCTGGTGATTTACAACCTGTGCTTTCCATATAGGGCAGTCATTACAAGGAAGATACTACTACCTCTGCCCTGAAGAATTTTCAATCTGAACTGTACATTGGAAACACAGTTCAAATATTTATATGAGCAGGCAAATTTGGGTAGACAAGTGAAAGCATGCCCTTGAGGGGACAAGTAACACTTCTCTGAACACAGGAGATGAAGTATTGGTTCACTCTAAAAAACAAACTTCTATTGTCATGTTTCTAACAATGGCCAGTGGGAGAAGTTCAGGGAAAGATCATTAGAAATGAGCAGTTTTCTTATTCCCACATCCTATGTATTACTAACAGGTAGCTTCAAGAAGTGAGGATATTTATTCAACAAAACAAACAAACACAGAAAAACAAAATACCCTCAACTCATTTCTCTCAAATCTATTGACATTGGAAAAGCTCAATTGTATCTTCAAAAGTTAAGGTGACCATACTTTTAAAAGAATTTGCTTAGGAGCATTTCTGACAACATGTATTTTCTGTGACAATAGTAGGTTTTGCTGTGAAATCAATCTGCCATAGAGCACATACTCCTCTGAGTGGAATCTTTATCTTTTCTCCCAAAGCAAAAGAATTTTGTCTGAAGAATTCATCTCAAAAGGTCAAAATACTGAATTGTAGCAAAACTTTACTCAAAGCTCTTCACAGAATGCAGTTGCTTTTAGAAAGTGACATTATTCAAGAGAGAAGATGACACAAAGCAGAAGTATATAATGCAATTGCTTCAAACTTTACAAAGGAAAAGTTTAGTGTGAATGAATGTTGTTGCTGAGCAAACAGTCACGCTCTGTCAGTCTAATCAATGCTGCTTGTTCTATGCATGAAGATGAGTAAAGGGAAATGAAATTATCCAGGCCTGGAGAGAATAATAAATATAAAAATTTGTACGGGAGGTACAAGAGTAAATTCAGAAAAGAAAATTTAATAACTTTTATAAATCAAAGCAGATCAAGTTCAAGTACAACTGCAAAAGATTAAACTCAATCTTTGAGAAAAAAAATAAAAATAAAAATGCACCACTATAAGAGATCAGCTGGAAGCACCATTTTTTAAAGATTTCCCCCCCCCCCCATTTTATTCATTGAACTCTCCAGATAAGGGGCAGCTGAAATGATTGACTGCACTTGGAATTTGACCTTAAAGTCAAATAATTAACACTGAAATCCTCAGCTTCTTTAAATTATTCGTTTTAGTTTTAGTTAATGTTTTAATTTCTTATTTTCATTGTCCCAATGTAATAGCTTTTAACTGCATTCAAAATAGTTAAATAATATTTTTCTGACACAAGCTGTGTATCTATCACAGTCTCATTTAAGCCACAGAGCATGAATTATATTAAGATAATAAGGAATAACTGATCCAGTTTTCCACATACCTAAGATCCAGTTTTTCAAGATTCCTAATTGCTGTTTCTATTTGAAAAGTAGAAAAAAAAAATACATTCTTCTGAATGTCCATGTAGACATTTTCCATAGTTCTCTCCTTCACATTTCCCTCTGGATCCCTCATTTTGTACCTGTGAATGTTACTACTGCAAGTGTTTTTCCATCACTTTTCACCTACAGTGTGTTATGCTCTGGATTTTGTAGCCTCACTGACACCCAGATGGATGCAGTTCTTCTGCCTCCTCGTCTCACATGTATGCAAATCTTTTCAGTTAAATTATTAATTGTAGTAATTTGTGTTACTTTTATGAGGAATATTTCAGTTCTGAATTTCAAGAAAAGTATTTTCCATTTGTACCTTTCAAGCCTCTGTTATCCTGAGCACAAATGATTAAGAACATTCTTTTCAACTTATGAACTTCTATCATGCAATGTCTGGATGACTAACTGCCTGTGGTGGTTTTGGAAAAAATTGCCTACACAGTCCTGCCTAATTAATATGCCTTGACCTACACCCTCCAGTGGCTATGGGGAATGGTTAGTGGTTCATTCAAATACAGGACTGAAGGATCATTAAGTTAACAGCTATTCATGGAGAACTGGAAAGAACAAACAAAGAAGATGTGAATTATTATCTGTATCAGTTCAGGGATGAGAAAAAAGAGAGACCTCCCATAAACTCAATTTAGACAGTTAAAAGGGAAAATGAATCCCTTTGTTTAGCACTATATCTGAGACAAAAACAAATAGACTTACTGCTGCAAATACAGAACCTCTATAGACACAAAGAAAACATTAGAGATCCTCAAGAGGAAGTAGTGGGAGTTTTCTATGACTTTTTTTTTTTTTTTTCCTTTTTTTCACTTTTTTAATAATCCTGTTTTTACTCTTCTAGTACTCTCAAGCCTATGATAAAACAGAGGGTTTTTAAGGTGGAATTGTGCTTTTGGGGCACTTGGAGATGATGTCTGTTTTTCCATTTGGAGCTACTATTAACTCCGTGCCAACTTCTATTGACCCACTTATCGGGTGGGAGAAGAGGGAAGGTGAGAAGGAAGGCAGGTGCTTGTCATTAAGGACAACAAAAGGTGGCCTTCATAAAGCAACAAGGATGCTTAGGTCCTAAGGGAGTAAAACCAGAGAAAAGATATCCTCCAACCCTCCAAATACTGTAGTGAAAACATACTACTTTTACTTCACTAAATATTTAACATATAAGTGTACAAGTTCCACAAATGGAATCCAATTGTCCTCACAAACAGAGTTTAAGTTCCCCAACTCTCTGAGCCACTGATGCTCAGTGGCTGCCTGAGCTGTTTTGCGCTTTAGAATCTAGGCCAGCTGATAGTCAACAAATCTACTTTGCTGAGAGGATTTGCTGTTAATTTTGTCTGGCTTCTGTTTTCCAATGACAGTCAATATTTTCCAAGTAAACTCATCCATGAATTCATGTAAAGGCCTGGCTTAAAGCCCTTCAGCACTGACAGATCTCCTTTTAGTGCTTTAGATCCAATCCTAACTCCACCAAAAGGTAAACATTTTTGATGCAATATAGTGATCATTTAGGTATTGTTAAAATAAAGCAACCACTTCAACACTTTGAAATGTTGAGATGCTACTCTCTGAATTGTCTTTAGCTTCAAGGATCAAAATCTGACAGCAGCAGTGTTATTTGATAGAAAAAGTGTACAGAAATCTGACCAGTTCACAGCAATGCAACACTGATGTTTTCAGTCTATCACCATCTCAGTGATAATTTTAGAGCCAAAATCAGTATATGTTCCTTGGGAAGCTAGGCAGAAGACGAGAAATGAAGAAGGAAAGAGAAGAAGCAATGTTATTTAATCCGTCACCCATTGAAATTTTTCTGGTGCATGTGTAATTTTGGGAACCTGAATAGCTTGCTGAACATGCAGTTCTGTGTTTGCTGTCTAAAGCTCAAGTCATCAGGCAATCTTCAGAGTTAGGCCTCACATACTATTAAGGTGTTGGCCACAAATATCCAATGCAAGAGTGCTTTTGTCACAACAGACACTCTCTTCTGTCAAAATGAGCTTCAGATCAAATTAGTATCACTGAGCAACAATCAGCAGGTGTATGGTGACAGTTAACTGGTGATGGCTCAAAATTCTGTCTTTCTGTCAGAAGAAAGACTTGTCTCTGTAATATCTGATCTATGTTTTTTTGCTATTATAAATATATATCAATTGTTGTTGGAAACAGTCTTATTTGAGCTAAGCCATTATAAAATCCCTAACTTCTCTGTCTCATCCATACCACTTACTGATATGTGCTATTTACTCAAAGCTTGAAAAACCACTGATAATATTGAAACTGTCTCAACCCATGTGTCAAAAAAGCACATCAGTTTTGATTACTAGGGGTCTGGTTGCTGCCATATAATCTGTGTACGCTCTCACGCAGAACTGAGACATTCAAATGTCTCAACTACGACCGAGATAATGTCCACTACTGCAAGATCTAGGTCACTGTTGTTAAAGATGAGTCTCGTTGCTAGTCATATTTGCCAGTCATACAAACACTGATAATTTTAAGACAAAAGCAGCTGCAATTTCTCCTCCAAATAACCTTTAAAGATTGTTGAAAGAAAAGGCTGATATAAACATGTTGCACTCCTCCATGATGCATTTATCCATTAATGCATACAATTTGATGTGAAAATCATTTAGTCCTTTGTGTGGAGGAAACTAGTACAACATTTACAGGAACAAATTACAGAATAATTTCAGAATAGATTCTCAAAGTAAATAATAATGCATGTGAATGAAACTCTGGAATATATGTAAAGCTTTAGAAGTGTCTTAGACTCATTGGTTTGGAAGGAGATTTTTTCATTCAGGCACATGTTCATTTATGTCAAGTGATTTTGCTCTTGACATTGAGATATTTTTTAATTTTTTTCCCCTCTCTCAAAATCTGTTCACTCAAATAGTCTGAAATATAAATTATATAAAAAATATATACATAAATATAAATAAATAAATATATAAATATATAAATTTGACTGAAATATATTTCTGCTATGGTTTAGAAAGTGGACAGGACTCACTCAGCTAGTCAATAATTAATTCAAAGTGGTC
The DNA here is from genome assembly GCA_011075105.1 of Heteronetta atricapilla. Taxonomy (NCBI): domain Eukaryota; kingdom Metazoa; phylum Chordata; class Aves; order Anseriformes; family Anatidae; genus Heteronetta; species Heteronetta atricapilla. The sequence continues at coordinate 50,284,104 of CM021732.1, forward strand.
ACCAGGATACAATTTTACACAAAGATAAGTAGGTTCACAGTTCTGACCAACTGGATAATTGGATCCATTACCAAACTAATATTTCAACTTCTACATGACCTAATTTGTTAACATAGGTATTAAACACAACCAAAACCAAGTAGAAATATGAAATCCAAGGTTTTTTTTCTCACAGTTCCTGTCACTGCACAATCCCCCATAAAATGCATGACACATTGAATTAAGAATGAAAAGACTATTCAGGGTACCACAGAAGAGATTCCTTTTGTCGAGAGAAGTTGAAGTAACTTTCTCATCTTCAGCAAAGACATGCAGTAATTTTGAAGATTTTTCTTATAGCTTCCTACAGATGGTTAATACATTACTGAATACTTGTACAAAATCTGATTTAAACTGCATGGACAGTTTTTAGAAGGATTACTTCAGTAACATCTTTATGCACAATACTCCTTGTTCTTTAATATATATATATATACATATATATAAAAAATAATATATATTAATCTATTTTTATTAATATATTTAAAATATTAAATAATATATATATATATATTTCCTGCTTGCTTAAAAAATCCATAACCCATTCAGCACTGACCTCCAAGCCTACATGCTCAACAGGACTATGAGCCAAAGTGAGAAACTGGACATTTATTTAGTATCATGGAAGTGCAAGGGTTTATTTTTATCATTTCCACATCATTTTATCATTTTTATCATTTTTATCATTTCCACATATACTTTACATTTGTCAAATCCATCTCAAGTGTAAATTCTGAGTTGTCTTAACTTTGGCCTCGAGGGAAAAGAAAATTGATCAGGCCACTCATTGCAAAGCAGTTAGCAGCAGCGAGTCAAATTTAGTTTTGACATAAGCTTTCTGGTGAGGTTTCAGCAGGGAAGTGTCTGTGCAGAGGAGCAGAGATGGAGATGCCATGTATATGAAAGAGCATACAGAAGATTGTTAACGCGGTTTGTTCAGAGATCCCTTCAGCAGCAGCTACAAAAATTAACAAGTAAGATTGTCAAATGTAAACATGCACTTATTTTTCTTGAGCAGGAAAACTGAACCTGAACAATTAATGTGATGTTTGTGTATTTAAATTTAACTGAACAACCCATTGCTCACTCTTAATCCCTTTTTAATCTTGTTCTTAACAACACATGCTTATTACAGCAAAAATTTACATTAGATACAGGTAGCATAGAAATTTATTGGAATTACTTTTGTTTTCCTTAATCCAATAATCCAATATATGCTTTAAGCTCCCCTTACCAAACAAGGGAGCTGAAGTATCAGTTGGCTCTCTAGAACAAAACAAAAAATCCAATGATGTAACACAGAGAAGAGCTGGATCCTCAGTCAATATTAGTCATCACAGTTTCGATTAAGTTCATAGCTATGTGTCACCCTGTGCTAACTGAGAACCCAACACAGTGCAGCCACACAAATTCAGGTAAATGACTGCTTTCCAGGAAATTTTATCTGAATCATCCTTCTGAAATCTGGCTAAAAGATTTTTCTTTAACATAAAGTCCTGAAACCTTTAAGAACAGTATGCATCAACTTAATTGGAAACACTTTTGTCTCAACATATCCTGTGTTTGTTCAATGACTTAGAGAGAGGAAAAGCCCATGCTTTGAAGCACTGTGACAACTTAAGATAAATTTCATGTTACTTTTCTAACAGAATATAATTGAAAACATACTTCAGCACAGACTGTAATCTAATTCTGGGTAGAGCTGTGTCTAACCCACAAATCTGAATCTCAACATTCCCGAGTCTTGAAGAAATTCTGTTTCTAGTCCATTCAAAATTGTACCTTTACAATCTCTTGTGCATTCCTCTTTGTCACACTAATGTCAGGAAGGGAGGGAGGAAGGAAGGAAAGGATGGAAGGGAGGGAAAGAGGTAGGGAGGAAGGGAGGGAGGGAGGGAGAGATGGAAGGAAGGGAGAAAGATGGAAGGAAGGAAGGAAGGAAGGAAGGAAGGAAGGAAGGAAGGAAGGAAGGAAGGAAGGAAGGAAGGAAGGAAAGGCTCCAGCACTGCAGTCCCTATTTTTATGCCAGATTTTCAAAAGTTCTTTTTCTCATCTCAAAGATATTTCCATTTAGGCACCCATTTGCGTGCCTAAATGGGAACATAATTTCATACAAAATCTCTCTCCCAGTCTGGGTGAGAGATTCGCTGTTTTGGAGGGAGGCCATATGCGAGTTGCCCAAGGTCACAAAGGAAGTCTCCTGAAGAGCCAGAAATTTGAATCAACCTCTCTTGTGCCCTAACCACAAGTCTATCCTTCCTCACCATAACAACACAGTGTATTTCTTTGTTAAATTTCTCTTTAGTTAGACATAATTGGCCTTTTTCTTTATTCATACATAATGGCAACAAGAAATTAGGAGATTGAAACTTGTCATTCACAGGGAATGTTCTTTTTCTTCTTTCCCCCAAAATACAAACACCACTTAGCAGATTGTCATTGGTGGATGACACTAGGACCTCTGTGTTTTACTTTTTTTTTTTTTTTTTTTTTTTCTTCCAGCAGCCTAACAAGTGTAAATTGCCCTTTATTTTTATTTTTCATGATAAAACAAAAGGTTGACGACTTGCAGATCCCAGCTACAAAGTATTATTCCTCTTTCACACATAACCTTTACTGAACACAAAAGAAAAATGGGAAAACAAACAAATAAACAAACAAAACAAACAAACTTTTTGGTAAAGAAAATCAAGTTAACAACAGGGGTTTGTATAACACCCCTCCACTGCTCCTGATACCATGTGAAGAATTAAGTACTAGAGTACAAGTCAGTAGGCTGCTGGCTACCAAAATGCGTGAGTAGTCTTACACGTCCATGGCAAGACACGTGGAGTAGAACAGCATCAAGGGGAAAACCCAAGAATAGAAATGTATTTTCTGTTGCCAACATCTCCATTTTATTTAGAGGGACACATTCACCATTTTAAGCTCTGGAGACCATAGTTGGATGTCATCCTATGAAACAACTTATAGATATTCATTGTATCTGCACAGACAAATAAAAGAATGCATGTGAGAAATGCCAGCCATACAGAAATCCATTCATCTTTGAGTTACTATTTTTGCATTCATTTCATTTAGGCCTTTTTTGAATCCAGTTTCTTCAAACCCTGCCCTCTTCTACATGACCTTTTTGATCAATAGTCCTTTGTTGTGCTACAAGGCCTTGGCAGCAGAGGACAGAATGACTACAGCTAATCCTTATCTAATGTTTACCTTTAAGCTCTTTGGGTTTTGGCAGAGGTTTGAGCCATTCGTTTTGTTAGGTTTTGTAACTAAATGATGAGCACTGTGTTGCTTCAGAATATGGTCTCCTCAGGAGATCCCAGAGTTTGTGGCTGGTGTTTCCCCCTCTTCCTGCAGTCACCAGCCAAGAGAATACTTGCATTCTGCTGCTTCATCACCTCAGAAATTAGCAGATTACCTCAGCTCTTTGATATATCTTTTGTCAAGTCAGTAAAATTTGGTTTGCCAACTATTTTCATGTGGAAAGCAGGCCTCTCTCTGTCCTTTTAAATACAGAAGACATTTTCTGTGGGGAGAGAACTTACAAAGTCTCTGTCTGATTCTGCAGTTGCCTGTCATTTAAAAAACAAACAACAACAAAAACAAAAAACCTCCATTGATTCTTTGTCACTACTCTATCTTCTCTCAGGAGTTTCACTGACAAAAATTTGTGTCCAATTTTCAGATGACAAATCAATGTGAAAAATCAGTGTGAAACTTTCTGTACTCCCTGCCCTTAAGAGAGTTTATTACCTGATATTAAAGGCTATTTTCCAGACACTGCAGTGTAATACTGCTGCTCCAGTAGCCTCTAGAGCAAAACTATCAGGCACACAGGAGCTCCTGCCCCCGTTCCCAGCAATTTTATCTCAACAAGTACTTCATTTAAGCAAACAGTCTAAAGCGTGATTCATACCCCAGTAAGACAACTATCTGGAATGTGGAGGTCTGCTACAACTGACCACAGCAAGGCAAAGGCTTCATAATAAGCCAAGTACCACAAGTGCAGATGCAAACCAAATACCCCCATATATAGACAATGTGCTGAGTAACAAAGCTGGCTGCTTTCTCCCCAAAAGAAGGGGTAGGGATGTCCATACCAAAAGCTAATCAAAATGCTTAGTGAGCTCTCAGCACATGAAAACCATTGACAGCTCCACAGGAGCTGTGGAAGAAGGCCACCGGGCTCAGGCAGGAGCAGAGCTGCACAGGGATCTTGAACACCATCAGTTCTGCTGGCAGGACAGCCACATCCACCAGCCTGCCAAATCTCCATGCACGGCTCGGCTGGTACAGAGCTTGAGGACATCCAGGGTCCAGGAAGGGACTCCAGCAGCCCAAACATACATGCACATCAGGGTTTGTTGATAGTTTGACATCATTGGGATCAGCATTTCTATACCAGCCAGGTTTGTCCCTTTTCCAACCCTAACTTAGAATTATCTCTGGAACAAAGTTTCACTGAATTTCAAAGTCCTCTGAGTATAGATCAGAACTGTAAAGTAAAGCTGCAAGAAGGTATTTGGCTTCATTTATTTATTTATTTATAATTAGCTTGTATATGGCTAAAAAGGCCTCATGCAAAGTTTGAACTGATCATTAAAATGACTTCTAAGCTCACTGTGAAATACATTGAGATCTTATAAAACAAACAAATAAACAACAACAACAACAACAAAAACATTTTACTCAGTCTTGCCATTTTTCCCTCTCCAACAGCAACTGTTGAAAAGGTGCAAGTTACCAGCTTCTGAAATACTACATAAATGCTCTAAAATAAATCCAGGATTTATATCTAAGTAGATATAACCAAGTGAAACTCACTTTCAGCTTCACCATGTGCAATAATGCATTAGTGAGTGACTGATATATATTGCTCAAGAAAGGGAGGGGAAAAAAACATACAAGAAAAAGCCTTTTCACAGTTCAATAGAAAGCTACAATATTTGAGAAATGAATAAGGAGTCATGTAATGGCTTTGCAGCTTTTGAACTTTCACATGTTTCAGATTTTTCTAATGCTTGTGTGGATTAAAGAGATTCACATCTCAATGGCTGGGGCACCTCACATTTTTTCTGGATCAGGTTTAATGCTTGCCACACTGTAAAAATTTCACTTTGTATGAACACACCCTGAATTTAAGGAATTTTTCATACTTAAGCATGTGTTTTACAGTATGTTTCTTTTTATGTTAACCCCGTCAAAGGGCATGACGTCTGGATCATAGGAATGATCAACTTCTTCAATTTCACACATCAATACACTGGGCCTTTTGGGCATGCTTTTCTTCCCAGACCCCAAAAATAAATTAAAGGGAGGAAAAAAGTCAAGACACAATAAACTAGAAGACATCCACATTTTCTTACTTGTGTGTATTATCTCAACCTGGACCTCAGAATAAAAAGGAGAACCATTTATTTCAGTAATGTGCAGAGTTCATGGTTTTAAAGCTACAGCTGCACCATTTTCGTCTCTTTTAAAGATATTTCAAAGCAGGGTTGTGGGACCCAGAGAAAGAGAAGAATCTCTGATGTACAGCCAGTTCACCCAGAAAAACACTGTATTTTCTACCCTTTGACAAAGGATTAAAGAGTGACAAAAAAAAAACCACTTCATCCTCTTAAAAAATGCGTATATGTGCTTGAATATGATACATATACTAACTGCTATCAGGAAGGAAGGTATGAGTACCGTCTAGAATCAAGAAATAATCACAGGCCTCATAAAAGCCAGTGAATGTCAAGTCTTCAAGGCTCAACAGCAAGGGTAACCAAATGTTTAAAAACATTTTCACACAATAGGAATGACAACCCAAGATACTGTGATCTTTGCAGAACTGAATTTAATGGATGAACAGAGGATTTTGTTTTTAGTTGTAGTCCCACAGACTAAGATAATTCAGAAAAAGCTAACAAAAAGGATGTAAGATGAATGAGGAAGGTTGGACATTGACATTGGGAAGATGAAGATTATTTGGATAATAATTGTGGGTATGCCCATTTGGGGTATTTCTGGAAGAAAAGAAAAAAAAAAAAGAGGAAAAAAAATGCTCATATGGCTTTTGTTTATGGAAGCAAAATTGTGTACTTGTTCTGTAAAATAAGCACATGGCTGCAAAACTACCTGAAAAATATGTTTCATTTCTATCACCAGTTTCTCATTCATACAGGAATTGACAGGTTGTGATTTCTGAACTTTGGCCTAAAAATAATATAAGTAAATAAAAATTGTATACACTTTTCACCAAAAGAACATTTTCTATATATAAAACCATAGCTTTTACAGACAACAACTACATTTGAAAACAACCTTATCTTTTTACCTTGGGAAATAACCAAGAAAGTGCTTTTGTGGGACTTCTACATTCCATAGGGACATTTATTACTGAATTTCTATTTCTGACTATGTTTGGTTCATTTCATTGAATCTAAACAATTGTAAGCACCAAAATAGTTTTAAAACATCACATTATGGAATTTCTTTTCTTCAATAATACAGCAATTTCTCATGAAGTATCATCAGATGATGTTATTTTCTCCTAAAGCTTCTCAGATTTGCTGGTATGTCAAAGTATACTGGAATAATGTCTTAAAATTCAAATATTGTTCAGGAGGCATAATGTGTTCAGCATTTTGATTGCTTACATCCACTTTTCAGCCTACAAGTTTGTGGTGCAACAGAAGTTTTGGTAATACAAGTTATTAAAATAAAGACTAGTGAATACATGCTGAGGTCTTATTGCATGCATCACAAATACGTACAGGAGCTTTAAGCTGACTCATTAAGGGTGAAACAAAACACATGATACTGCACTTATTAAAGATTTTCTCCATGAGAAAGCAGTGCGCTTTTATTATTATTTTTTCTCTATTTTGTTCTCCTCCTGATGTGATTTGCAGTGTTGCAAGCAAACAATTGCAGCAAGCCTAGAGTATAACTGTTTATTGGTCTCCATCATTATGCAGCACTGGAATACAGCCAAAAATTCACTGCTTGAGATTTATTTTAGTTTTCTCTGTAACAGAAAAGACCAACTTAGAAATCTTAAACTGCAGAACACTGTTGCTCCAAAATCCTGGTTACCTTCTGATTATTTTGCATATTCTGAACTCCCATTAAAGTCAATGCTAATATGAGGCAGCCAGGACTGCCTAAGGCTATCAAAAAGCCAAGGTTTATGGGCGAGATATGTTTTGAATAAAGGGTATTAACTCTCCTTCCAAACACCACCAAACTTAAAACAGTGGTAATCTGTCTGAGCAAAGAAGGCAACCGACTGTTGTCAACACCTGAAGCTTTGGAGAATCCCTTTGGAGAGCTGGACAAGCAGGTGCCATGCCCCAGTCAGCACAGCTCTCCAACCAATCCACCAGTCCCCAGATTCTACTCGGTCTCACAGCTCTGATTTTAGATGATCTACTCTGTTTGAAAACACACAAGCAATCTGATCTGCACAGCATTAGTTTCCCGTTCTGCTTCTTGGGAATGTATCATAACATGAGTATCTGCTTCGTGAAATCAAACATCATCTGTCTGCTTGGGGCCCTTGGCTTGCCATCCACTTTCTTTTTCTAAAAGAAATGAGATTACTCTCATAAAGCAACAGAAAGTATTTTGGAGGGCAGTGCTTAATATTCATGTCTTCTGTTTTGTTCTCAATTTCAGCTAACCTCACATTACATGTGAACTGACACTACAAATATAGTTCATTTATTTATTTATTCTATATTTGCAAGTATCTCTTCAGTACCACAAAAATATTAGGAATAGTGAATATAAGGCCAAGACTTTAACCACAAGACAAGTGTGCTAATCACTGGCTGTTACACAAAGGACTTGATGGATACATGATCAACTGACTGTGAAAGAGCAAATAAGGCACTGATATGCACTGAAACTTCTGCTCCCTCATAAAAACGATTGATCAAAACACTCACAAGAATAGAAGCAGGCAAAAACAAGAGAGAAAAGGATATAATCTTGCCAATCATGAGAGGAAAAACAAACAAACAAAAAAAACAAACAAACAAAAACTGAACTAAGGGTCTCCTCTGTAAGTTGTAAATAACTGTACTACGGGTCTCCTCTGTAAGTTGTAAATAACCGTAAGTTTGAGTTTCAAAGGAGTAATACAGTGAGCATAGCACTGCTGGAGATGAATTAACTAACAATTTAGCTCAGGTAAAATGGTTTCTGCTTGTGCATACATGCAGGAACTGCAAGTGAGAGCTATAATACATTACCATCGTTAGAGGTCATGAACAAGAGATTAATGCAAAGGTTCATCAGCCATGCTTCAGCCATAACCAAACCAAGTCTGCAGCATAGTGTGCCACTTCCTCCATTCTGTCTTTGTTCTCTGAGGGGTACAACATTGCACAAAATCTATCACCAACAGTCCTCTACAAAATGCCACTATTTCAAATGCCTCCAAATTTGAAGTATCCAAAAAACTTTGACCTCAGAAATTACCATGTCTTTCAGGCCAATAACAAAGCAAACAAACAAATAACAACAACAAAAAGACAAACTTAGATGCAACTGTGGTAAACCCATCTCCAAAATAATAATTTGGTTATTATTTTGAACATAGGTGTGAGTGCTGTTTACATAACAACAAAGTGCCAAAAACAAACAAACAAACAACAACAAAAAAAAACGGGGGGGTGGAAAGGGTGGGGGGCGTGGGGGGGAAGTAATCCACTGTTAACTTCAGTGATGATAACAGCGTAAGTCACCAGAGAGCTAGAAAGAATTTCCTTTTGAAGACTACTTCCTTCTGCCAATACACTTCTAGGAGACCTAAATTTGTAAGTCAAGATAAAAACAACCTTATTCCCTGCGTTCTGCAGCCTGTTAAAGCCTGGATTCTTCCTGGCATATTTTATTGTTGTTGTTGTTCTATGTCAAAAAAACAAATCCATTTCATGATGAAAGCAGAAGTATATGAAAAAAAATAAAAAATAAAACCATGCATGCTGAACCCAACTCAACCTTATCTGCTCGGTAGTGAAGTGGTATTTCCCCATGTTTTCTCACACTCAAAATCAAATTTATGATATACATATGATATACATCATATACAATGTTATACAAATTTATGATATACATATAAACAGAAACACCACACTTTGGAATGAGAGCACAGAAAAAGATATGTTCAGTTGAAAATACCAGAAAAGCCTGGCCACACTGAATGCCAGGTTAAAACAGCCATTGGTTGGAACAGGATCATGATTTCTATCAAGATATAAATCTGGATTCACTTTTGAAGTAGGTGTGGCCTAGGAGTAGGAAGGAAGAACTAACTATAATAAAAAATATGTCTCTCTGTCTTAAACAGCCCATCATGCATTTTGTTTTACATCACTAGTGACTAGAAAAACTATGTAAGTGTTTCTGATATTCATTTATCTAGATATAGGCTACTTTTCACCATATTGTCCTTTTTGTTATCTTTATATTACACAGTATCATTTTCTGTTGTTATTGGTGGTGAATAGGATGACAGAGGATGGTTATGCTCTGTGCTGAAATCGCATGAATTTTATCACAAACTACTTTCACTGTAAACAAACCAGCACCACACACCTGGAGGCATGGTTTTGGTATTATCCTGAGGCAACTGTGATTATACTGTGTAAAGTATGCTTCAGTGTTGCATTTGTATAAATTGTGCTTGCGTCTTTTATACATATGCACATTCATACTACACGTATACAGCATTTCTGAGTGTATAGGCATGTACGTCAGGAAAAGCATGAATGTGGGAGCCACAGTAATGTTGCTTCTGGCTGAAGGTAATGTTACAGATTTTTTTTTCCATGTTAATGGATCACAGCAAAAAATCTTGTAAGGACTATTTTAATTTGTAAAACATTTGTATTCCCTACTGTACTGCAATAAAAGGAATCTGCCAACCACCGCTCTTTAAGAAATATAATACAATTTATCCCACTTTTGATTTGAAATTAGAACCAAAACACGTTTACTGCAGAAGAACTGATCTTTATGGCTTTGGAAGGAGGTGAAGGCTGGGAGTGAGCTCACTCCTTTCCATTATAATCCTTTCACCGGAATCTAGATGTGCTGTTCTATATTCTGGGTCCTCCGATCCTTTTCAGAAAACCAGAAAGTTGCAATAACATCACAAAATGCACAACAAATCCACAACCAGACAAGATGCCCAGGCCAGAAATATACTGACCACTACAACCATCTCAAAGCCACAAATGGAAAAAGGATTTGGTCTCTTTTACTGAAAGAAAAAAAAAAATATTGCTTGCGTACACTACTAGTAAATCAGCACCCACTTAGCCATCCTAGAGCATGAAACACAGTATAATAGATCTTTCATATCTCACAGGCGAGGTAATGGTACAGGAATGTTGAACAATATAACACAATCTTTTGTAGGTAAGCAACTTCTAGGTAGGAGGTGTAAGTTGTTATAACAATAGAAACCTCAGAGGAGATCATCAGAAAATGATTAACATGTTTTTCAAAGGAATGTGCACAATCAACAATCTTTTCAAGAGACATATTTCAAACTCCTCTGGTGCCCTGTTTCTTATACTTTACACAGAGAGAGAGCTCAGATTTTGTTTTTTGTTTCATTAATTCCATATTTCTGCTACTTATAATTACCCAAAGCATTATGATCATATTATTCACACATTCATTTATTTGGAATAATTTCCATTAAAGGGACTTTCAGAATAATAATATAACGTTGAATATAATTTCTCATGCACTGCATTTTTCATGTTTAATATGTCACTTATGTTACTCGATGGTTTGCTAAACCATATAATTTGATGTTTGTTATAAATGTCCACTGCACTGAAACAAACATCAAGGATATAATTCTTTTCCACAGAGTATATGCTTTATATTGTTTCTTGACTTCCTTTGGACTCTCTCTTTCTTAGCATGAATATGCCAAAATAAGGTACTCAACTATTTTTTCTAGAAAAGAGGGTTGTGATGAAATGAATACAATATTGCACAGTAATTTTGATTTGCTAAAGCCCAAGCCAGCTAATATTCTAGGTGAACTGGTTGAAACTGCAACTGACTACAACCAACAGGGGTGAGACCCTCCACACACAAGGGCTAGCTGCTGCCTATCCTCCCAAAAGGTAAGTTTCCTCCTCCTCCCAGTAGGAACTGACTTCCACACCAGTACTTCACTTTTGTTAGAAAGAGGCTGCCCACTTGAATACCAGCCACCAAAGGCACATTGGGAGGGGCTGAACCATGATCTGATCTTTCTCTCTGAGAACTGGTTCATCACAGGGAAAACAAGCAGGGAGCACAAGGGGAAACTGAGCAGAAAGCACGACACAAAGTTAAGTTTGGAAGATGGAGCAAACTGAAAACCCAGGTGGGATGCCACTGACCGCACCCCACAGAAAAGCAGAGCAAGAGATCAAGCTTTGATCAAGAGAATACCGGGAGGAGTGGGTCCTGCTGTGGGACCAACACTACGGTTTCACTTTCTGGAATTACATCTGGGACAGATGGGGAGAAAAAAGCAAGAAGGAACACAGATGCTGGGCTTCAGATAGTGCCTCTCTTCACTTTCACTCCTCTAAAAATCTGTCAATCTATGGGACTGCTAGGAAGGAGCAGATACGGAAGAGCTGTGTGTTTCAGAAATAAATCACAGACAGGAAAGAGGTGCAGGAATTTAAATCTGTATGAACTGAATGCTTTTTCTTCAGCCACAAAACACGTTCAAAAGCATGTCTCCATTTTCAGTTGCTTCATCTTCATACCTTTCACAGAAACTCCAGGGACCAAGGTAGGGGGCTGGGAAGCTCCGTGTCCAGGGAGACTTCTGGCTGTCTAGACAGACCTGAAGGCTGCTCACACTGCTCTGAAAGGTGTCTCATTCATCCAAGTATTTCAAATGAAACTCTTTCAGACACAAATGAGCTCACTACTTTTCAGCACTGAGTCACATTTTTATTTTGCAAATACAAAGACTTCCAAGTCCCTCTCCCCCATCCCCAGCTGTTGAAAAGTCACCATGCTTTGAGTGTGACATCATGAGGTGTTGCCATGAAAATCAATTTAAAATTATAAGCACTAAATTCTAATTCCTCTGCATGGTAAAGGATCACACGGGGGAATTGCAGTTTAAACAAAGATCTTCTATAATTAGTGATAATAACAAAGGAAATATTCATAATTACATCAAAGAATTCTTCACTAAGTATTGTTTTTATTTGCTTCCTGAGGGAGCACAGAGTTCTCTGAAAAGACATGACTGTTTTAAACAGGTGTAGATAAATTAAAAAACGGCTATCAAGAGAATCCAACTTCAAACCAAAGCTGGAAAAATATTCCACAATCCGGAAGAGGATATCTAGCCAATCTGTTTAGAGGCCAATTGTCCGATCTCTGCTAGGTAGTGTATGTCGGTAGTGTGTAAGCATCTTTTCAGATGAACATGACACACTATACTATGGTAAACCCCGAGTGTCTGCCTCTGCATATAGGAGACAAAGTCTGGGGATTAATTTCATCCACCAGCATAAACACAGGACTAATTTTATGAAGTACAGATAGATAAAAATAGCCAAGAGCAATGTTATGCAATAAAACCTTGTATATGTTTCCCCTTTCCAGACAAGGGAACCTGACATAGCTTCAAATAAAAAAAGGCTGCAGCCTGAGCAGAATACAAACTATATTCATTTTTTTCCCCTTCTGAAGAGATAGGATTTGAATCTCCCATGTATTAAAGATGCATGCCCACTGTCATATCTTTTCAATGACTTATATAGCAAATGATGATCACAAATTCACAGTGCTTCCGTCCTCCCCTGGAAAAAAAAAAAAAAAAAAAAAAAAAAAAGTCAAAAATGAATGGAAATGAAGTGTCTTCTGCTCCTTTTTATGCATTTGAGAAAGGAAAAAATGAGAGAGATAAATCTGCATAATACTGAACCGAATCTCTTTAATTCCAGTCAGCTTTTATCATTCAATCACTGAGTCTGTATGTGGAAAAATTCATGTTAATTCCCCCTAGCAACAGCCTCAGCCTATCAGGGCAAGCCATGCACCATGCAGCTGCCAGCCAGCAAGAATAACTCTAAGTAGGTCAGGCCTGCATTTCTAAAAATGCCACGGTCTAGTAACCCCACTGTCCCGTCTGTCTGCCCTGCCCCATAATAACCTCAATTGCTTGGTGACACAATGACATACTACCCTGTTAGAGCGCAATCAAATCACGCTGCATTATTCTGCTGCGAGCATCGCTGCTGGATGAAGGACCCATCCAGGGGCAGCATTAATCAGGCAGCCATTCATGTCCACTAGCACTTCACTCTGGAGATGGGGCCTGCATTAATGACCAGCTGTTTGAACGAACACAAACAAAATAACGCCTTCCACCCTGTTGGGTGCACAGAATACGGTATTCTAATCAGGCAGGTTGTGCTCATTCACTAAGTCTAAGATGTAAATTAAACAGCCCCAGACAATGCCAGCTTTTGTAACCTTCTATTAATTAAAGTAAGTATATTTAATTTATACTACACACAATTCAAAGAGCTATTGGTTTAATATACAGAGTCATCTCCTCCTACAAATTTGTGTTCACAGTCAAAAAAAAAAAAAAAAGAAAAAAAAAAAGAAAAAAGCACCACCAACAAACCCACAACCCACCGTTTGCATAATGCAATCTACCTATCCTTGTAAATTTAAGAGCAACATAAACAGAGCCGAACTGCACCCAATTTCTTCTGGGAGCAGGGAAACATGCCAGTCTGCTAGCAATTGAGTAACATGAACACAAGCAGAAATGGACGCTGACTATGGTGCGTGGGTATTGATAAAAGCCGTGTAAACATCTTTCAGCCACAACACAGAGAAAGGCCAGTCAGAATAGATCAAGCACCCCCTGCAATCTCACTGCTTAAGCACTGCTGAGTTGCCAGCCCAGAACTAAAAATAATGGCAGGGGTCAGAAAGTTCCCCATGGGCTCTGGGCATGTCCCTCAAGGAACAGACAGCCCCACACTGCCGCGTTCCCAGCACAGCCACAGGGACTGCCGTTTGGCTGCAAGATGTTGCACTAAGGCTTTTTTCCACCCCCACCCCCCTAGACCAGAGAAGACTTAATAAAAACCACACCAGACCCACAGTAGGTCTTCTCTGGGGTGGTATTTCAGTATCAAATCTGCAGAGCAGAGTTTCAGCATGCTCGCTTTGTGTTTAATTACACCCTTGCTTCTAAACACCTCCGTGTGGCTGGCCAGTCTCTCCCTTCAGAGCATGCCTCTGTGTCATGCAGCTGCCTGTAAAAGACAGAGCCAGGAGAGACATTTTCTAGCATAGATAGTTCATCTGCATTTCTTCTGAAGGATTCACACTTTCACTGGGTGCATGCATGCCCTCTGACAAACCAATAGTTCAGTCTTCAGTCTTGCAGAATGCAGCATCTTGTACATGTAATCCATCCGCTTCTGATTTATGAATGCAGCCAATTCATTAATCCATCTTGTTCTTTCTTGTTTGAGCCAGGCTCGATAACCAGGTTATGACTGTCTTCCTTTGCTTTGTGGCACACATCACATAGCTATTCTTGGAGAGATACAGTCACTGACGTAACCACGGACTCCTAATTACAAGCTGCTGACATTTTCCTCATCTCTGCAGCTTTGAAGCTCTGAGTTGAGCCACTCTTCCTCTTCCTTGCTTGCTTTAAAACTGCCTGTATTAGAAGCACAGCAGTTTCAGAAAGGTGCTGGAGTGGTATAAACCCCTTTGCAGAGCCTGCCAAGGTTGTTTTTCTTTAAGCAAACAGAAAACTACAGTATGGGAGTAATAAGACTCTTTTGCCCCCAGCACAAGAATGGTATCGAACAGCTGGCTAAATATAATCCAACACACAGGGCTGCCTTTGTGGACTGGGTAACAAATAGTGGAAGGGCCAGACAGGCGTCTTGCAGGGTAGCTCACCATGACTATTGGGAAATCCCCTCATACGCATTTTAGGATGACATTATGGTCTACGGATTTGTATAAAATGAAAAAAAGAAAAAAAAAAAAGGAAAAAAAAAAAAAAACTCTCTCAGTACGCAGCTGCTAAAAGCCATGCCAAGCTCCAAGAGCTGACTGTATGACTGTAGCACTTGTTTCCCCTATTTTTGCATTGTTCAGATTTGGGCAACCTGAGCAGTCTGCTGAACTCAATATGCCAGCATGGTCACAAGGCTACCTATTCTAAAAACATGATTTCTCTGATGCATGTGAAGAAATAAAAAATAAAAATACAACGACCCCAGGCACATTTCAGATAAATCCACTGCCAAATGCAAGCATTGCCTCTTTCCAATAGAGGAAGAATCATTTTTAATTAGAGGCTGATTTTGAAATTCTAAAAAAAAAAATGTAAATATAATGCTGACTATAAATGCTCAGTTTAGCATTTAGCCATCTGACGACTGTGATAGCCAGCTGGTCTAGAAGTCATCTGGGATGCATTTATTTTGATTAGATTGATCACATTTCTATTTACAGTATAGAATTTTTCACCATACTGAATACAGCTGTGTTTATAAAGATTTTAAGATGGAGAAAAGGAACCTCCTTCCCCCCTCCCTCCCTAGTTTCTCTCGGCAGTGCAGAAGATTCAGTGCTTCAAGGTGTTAAACAGAAAGGATCTGCTTTCACATTTCTTAGAATAATTCTGCCTACGTCTGCATTCACAAAGTGCCATCTCAGTCAGGAAATAGGTGTAGAGATATGGTTGAAAATAAAAGCTGCAATCAAGTCTGACCCATCAAAAAGACAAACATCCTCTGTAAATTGGTCAGAAATGTCTTTCTTTCATGTCTGTACATGCTCTCACACATATAAGCACACTCACACACACGCACAGAGTGTATGGCTGCTGTTTTCCCTGGGGATATCACTGCAGCCACCTAGCTCATCAGTTCTTTCCCTGACAGCATCATGAGTGTTCGAGCTACAATTTACAGTCCCTCCATCCATACATTGCTTTCTTAATTATGCCATCCTCTCTGCAACGAGAATGCACAGATCAGACAAACAGCACACAGCACTTCTTCTTCCTCTGCATTTGCACTCGCTCTCTCACTCTTCCTCCCGTGGCTTTGCCTTAACAGGCAGACACAACCAATACCTTATTTATCCATCTCCAGCACAACGCTGAGGTGAAACCCGACTGCGGCTCTGTGGCTTTCCCCATGTTAATCCTCTGGAGCAGCAGAGGCTGGATTCTTGCTGCTGATGCCCTTGTTGAGCACTGGATTACTTTACATCATATTTCTTTAAGCTTTCACCCACCCCATCCTAAATGAAAATGACTCCTTCCCCCTCCACCCCCCCCCAAAAAAAAAAAGAAAACCCCGAAACCACCACACATCCCAACTCTTTGCTTCCAGAACCAACAGAAAAAAAATGTGGCTTCATCGCTCCTCTTCCTTAGCAACGTGCAGACGAGTGAGTCTCAAGTCAGCCAAGCCAGGGTAAAGCACAGGCAGCAAGACTGCAGCAGCCCCAGCAGCAGCAGAAACAGCAGCAGCCGCCCAGGTAAATGGGGGGAAAAGCAGGCTGTGTCGAGGGTGGCGCAGCGCCGTAGCTGTGAGGAAAGACAATCTCGCTTCTTCCAAACAGTGCAGCTTTATGCCTGCAGGAACGGAGAAAAGGGAAGACCCAGAATTAAAAATAGAAGCTGAAACAGTTTAGATGAAATAATAACTATCATAAATGATTGCAACTTTATTTTTTTCTGGGCTTTGGGTTTTTTCAGGGGGGGTGTCTGTTCCCCTCCTCTCCCCAAAGTCTCTTTTGTTGCTGGATGTTACTGTCCAAGAGCGCAGAGTCACAAAGGCTCACTCTCCAAAGCGCAGCGAGACCAGCATCACATGAGAAACCACATGACGCACCCAAATCGGATGCTGATGTGGTCCACTATTTCACACGGGGGGGAAAAAGCTCGACCGAAACATGCCCTCTCTAGTGGTTAGCAATAATTTCCCTTAAAACACACACATACACACACATAAAAAAGAAAGAACAAATAAATATCTCTGTCTTCAACACCAGTGCTTCAAGAGGCAGGAGAATGCTGTTCCACAGACACTAGCTGGATGGCAGCAATATTACTTCCAGACTACGTTATTCAAAGCTGATTCCATTTAAGTGAATTCCTGAAAAGCATACTCCATGTCTTCATAACATGAAGAGACTCAGAAAACCAACTCCATTATCATTCCCTACGATCTGTATCCAAACCTGTGTTCTGAATAATGTATCCGAGACTAATAAGCTGTTTGCCAAGACAACTCCTTTTCTCACTCAGCCCCACACTCACGATCAACTACGGTGAGAAAGTGAGGGGTATTCTTTGTTTTCATAACTGGTAATTTTAGCAAATGCAATGTCCCACAAAATACTCAGAAAAAATGAGCAGTTTTTTTTTTCCTCACTTATGGACACAACAGGGCTCTGTCTGGTTTGTATTCGGTGGCAGTGTTTTCCTAACATTGCTGACTCAAAAGCTTTCAATCTAAGTCAATAAGCAAATGTTCTTTCCTACCAATTCCTGCAGAGGTGTTGTGCCACAGCGTTAAACACGGCAACATCTGGATACCCTTGGTCGTCCCCAAGTAAGAGTATGTAGCTCCACGATGCTGTTCTCTGTCAGGGCACCAAGCAGTTAACATCCTTGGTTGCTTCACTATCTTGCCTCGGCATGGAGCCGAGGGACTGACTGGTTAGCTTGAGAAACAAAAGCAAAAAAAGCTGACCTTGGCAATCGATGAAATTGCTGCTGCGTAAAGTTTTCATCCAACAAACACAGCAGTCTGTAGCTTGTTTTAATTCTAACATTTGTTCAAAAGACAGAGCAGGTGGCACAGAGTCCTCCATCCCCTTTGTTCACAAAAGCGGGGCACCACCTTGCAATGCTGTGCTCCCCAGCTCTTTAGAGTGAAACCGTACCCAGTGTAAGGGAGATATAAAAAGATAGCTTAACAGCTGTTCTGCACAGGATCCCACTGCAAACTCCAAAGTTTATGAGATGGAGATAAAGCACAAAATTCCCCAGAAGAGAGAGATGCCTAGCACCCAGGCAGGGACTGAAACAGGAGAAAAACCCAAGTGCTCTTTTGTGCCTATTTCAACCTTCCCAACTGTTCGCGCAAGAGCAGATTGCAAAAATTTGCAGAAGGCAGTTCAAGCTTGTTCTCATTGGCTCCTACCAGAAAGGGTTTTTTCAATGGGCTGCACCTTGGACTTGCCTAAATTACACAAAATCCAGTTGCAACGTTCACCCTTAGTGGGAAGCTAGTGTTCAGAAGAGCCCCTGGACCATATATGAAAAAAATCAAAAGATTACTGTGGTCATCCAAGGGCATTTTCACAGGTGGTGTACTAATATCAGCACTGTCAAGTCTTTATTGGAAAATGATAATGGTACACCCAAATGCAGATCGTAGTTAATGGATAAGTACAGTATTTTCAAATACAGCTTCAGCTAATATGGGGAATAAAGAATCATAGAATCATAGAATAGTCTGAGTTGGAAGGGACCCATAAGGATCATCAAGTCCAATTCCTTGCACCGCACAGGTCTACCCAAAAGTTTAGACCATGTGACTTAGTGCACAGTCCAAATGTTTCTTAAATTCATACAGGCTTGGTGCAGTGACTACTTCACTGGGGAGCCTGTTCCAGTGTGCAACCACCTTCTCAGTAAAAAATCTCCTCCTGATACCTAGTCTGAACTTCCCCTGCCTCAGCTTCACCCTGTTCCCACGGGTCTTATCGCTGGTGTTTATGTAGAATAGGTCACCTGCCTCTCCACCCCCTTCGTGAGGAAGTTGTAGACCGCGATGAGTTCCCCCCTCAGCCTCTTCTTCTGTAAGCTGAACAGGTCCAGTGACCTCAGCCACTCTTCATATATCATCCCCTCAAGGCCCTTCACCATCTTCGTCACCCTCCTCTGGATATCCTTATCCACTCTCCTACAGTTGAATGTCCTTTTTGTACTGTGATGCCCAGAACTGCACACAGTACTCAAGGTGAGGCTGCACCAGTGCAGAGTAGAGCGGGACAATCACTTCACTTGCCCTACTAGTGATGCCGTGCTTGATGCACCCCAGGATACAGTTGGCCCTCCTGGCTGCCAGGGCACACTGCTGGCTCATATTCAACTTGCTGTCAACCATGACCCCCAGTTCCCTCTCTGCAGGGCTGCACTCCAGTGTCTCGTCACCCAGTCTGTATGTACAGCCCGGGTTGCCTCGTCCCAGGTGCAGGACCTGGCATTTGCTTTTGTTAAACTTCATGTGGTTGGTGATTAATCACCAATTTGTACAGAAATCACCAATTTGTACAGAAAAATAATGTTCTGTCTCTCTTTCTTACGTGCAGGACCTTCACTGCACTGCTGGTGGGAAATACTGAATTACATACATTTCCTAAATCTAACACTGAAGCAGTAGAAGAGAAGTGAAGGAGTCAAGGAATGAATAAGCTCTTTTCTTACTCGTTTAATCAAGTTCAGCTCAAATCAGTAGAATTTCCCAATTGCCACCATCTGATGACTGCTTTGATATCTATGTGCTTCCATCCAAGTATTAACTAAAACAGCAATGACCACCCTAATAACAATTCCACTGAGAAATGGGAGAAAAAACAGAGCCCAAATGAATGTGAAACCTGACCTACTCTGAGAAGTCAGAATTAAAGTTGAACCAACATGGTAGCCAGAGAATGCTGCTTCATTCAGAATAAATACCAAGTATGCAGGGGCCCTACAGAATTTATAGATTTGCACAGGCTTGTGAAAAACCTCTTATGAAGCTAGTTGTTGTATGTATCTTTAAATATGAGCTAGAGATACACATCCACATTAGATGCAAATAAAGGGAAAGGGAGAGAAGGAAAAAAAATATTACAAAGACAACAACCACTCATTGTTTCTTTAGAAATGTAAAAGACTTAGATGAAGCACCTTGTGAGATAGTTCTCCAGGCACCAGGAGCTTAAAATCTAATTCTCACACTGAGATCCCTTAATATAAACTCTCCATTAAATCCTTTGATAAGTGCATGGGTAACTAAACCTTTCTTTCCTCTTCAAATCTCTAACATAGGTCTTTGCTATGTTCGATACTATTAATACTTGAAGTAATTCATAGTCAGACTAAAATTACCTAAATGACTCTCTCAGTTGACTTCCACAGCACATTTTCTCCCCTTCCACACAGTGAGTGAAGAAGACGAAAGATGTCCACGTAGAACAGATGAGCATACAGGTGGGAATTGCTGGGTGGCACAATTAGCAATTGAGTTCATATGAAAGCAACTGGAAGATGTAGAAAAAACTGGGCCTATTTGGGATACTGCCTTGGCATAGCTAATCAATGGCATTTTTCCTATCAACAATTTAGTGCTAGTATTTGAAGATCTGTTCTCAAACCTTTGGTCATAAATCATGCCTTGTATTAGAGCAGCTTCAACCTAACTTAGCAATTCAGTAGCTACCTTGGATTTGATGTAATTGTCCACAGGAAACAGGCTTTGGAGCAAAAGTCAGCATCAGAGTAGGCTCTAGATCAGCATGAAGAATTGGACCAATATACAGGCAGCCCAAAATGAGAACAATTCACAACTCCTTAAAAGCTACTGAATGCTATGGAATAATTTCTAGGTGCTTTTCAACGAGATTTGGTATGCTTCTTCGTATGGTTAATTGTCTGATTCATTGACTTTCACTGACAATTAAACACCGGATCCCAATTCAGCAAGAGTTGCACTGTTAAAGAGAATAAGAGCTAAAGCCCTTTCAGCATCAGTGTAGGACTCAAATGAAGAAAGCTACTCAAGTGCCTTTAGGGCATCAGCTTTTCCCCTTTGTGAAAAGTCCCTTTTGGGACTGACTTCCTGAAGTCCAAGGAAGCAGAACTTCACATTGGTTAAGCATAGCACCGGCACTGCAAACACTGGACAAAAATAACAGGACTTAGCATAAACAAGAATATGTTAAATGGTTTCACAAAAAATAAAATATAAAATATAATAATAATAATAATAATAATAATAATAATAATAATAATAATTTATTGTTCATTGCACCCCAAAACGGACACCACTGTGTGGTACTAAACATTGCCACCGAGGAACCGGGAACTGAAAAGCAGCAGAAAGTTGGAGAAATGCTATAATTTCAGTTGAAACAGAATGCCACTAATAGACAAGTGGATATCATTAAAATGCAGAATTACTAATACTGACAGAAAAATATGATTACTGAATTCTGCAATGAATATTTGGTTTGAATGCTTGATGATTCTCAGCAAGTATAAGGGCTTGCGGTTTGTTTTTCAGTGACCCTTCTCTTCAGAATATGCAGATAGAGAAAGCATTACCATTAAGATTGAGGTTTCAGCCCAAAAGCTGGGCAAAACTTGATGTTTCACTGAACCTGAAACACCAAAGTGAGTAAACCTGATGGACTCAAACCCAAACAAATACATTAGCCCCACATGAACAAAAACCACAGAGCTGAACGTGAGTGTAAGCATTGAGCTGTGATGGCTACTGGCCAAGGCATGAAGTGTCCTTTGCTTTTTGAAGTGCCGTACAACATATTCGTAGATGTTTAGTGACCACAGGATATGTCTAGACATATACTGCCATAGCTTGGAAATGTTCAGGTCAACTTTAACTGAGAGTTCAATTACCAGAAGCAGTTTCTCTACAGTGGACAGAGATCTTCAGGAGGGTAAAATATCCTATAAAAAGTTTTGTATGGCCACAGATAAATTTCTTTTGTACTTGATGGGCTTCTTCAAATCCATTTCCTGATGGCTCCTGGAATGCCAATCTAGCTTCTGTCTCATACAAAAAAACATGTTTTAGTTGTCCATTCAGGAAAAAAAAATAGGCATGAGACTACCTTCTGGTAATTTTCAGTAGAATGTGCCAGGATCAGCATAGATCATCATAGTAAATGCATGTAAAAAATACTTCTCCATTTTCAGCACAGACGTTTATCACAAGAAACAGCTGAACTGCACAGTGAATCTTTTACATTCATCCGGAGCCAGATCACTTTATTTGAATTCATTGATTATTCAATACTACTATTTGAAAATATTCCCACATTAATCCTAGGATGTGTGATAAATAGTTTATTGTAATTATCCTACCAGTCATAGTTCTGCTATGCCAGATAATAGCACTGACGACATATATTTGTATTTGCCAACCGTTTAATCATAATATTCTGTTCCCAGTGTGAATACCTGCTATTTCAAAATTGAAATTCACCTACTGCAAATATTGCATACTCTACCTAAACATCATGGTTCCACCAGCACTTCCATCAGTAAAATTATCTGGAAAACATGTAAACAAGCAATGAGATAGTTCCAGATAAAGTTAATTATGTTATATTTATAAATTTGAAAGATGTTTTCTCAATACTCACCCACATTTGATCATTAGCATTTTAGAAAATATGCCCAAGGATGTTAAAGGACTGAGACTCTGTATCTTAAAACACTGTGCTTTTGGATCAGTGTAAACTGTGTGAGAAAGACTTCAGTTGGCAGTCCTGGAGGAGAGAAGAAATGTGGGAATTCAGAGCAGAATGTTGATCTGAACGCAGCAAAATAATAACCAACACTGAATATATATATATATATATATATTCTGCATTTATAGAAGCTTCCTAAGATTAATATTTCCAATAATATTTCGTCTTATTGAATACTGTTTCCTACATTTCAGTTAGCCCTGGGGCTAAACTCTTCTCACAGTTCAAAAGCAACTGCCATGATGCATATGCTAGCATAAAAGGGGTCAGGCCATAAGATCCTGTATAATACAGTAATTATTGTAAGGATGTAAAAAGAAAATAAAATTTGTTTAGAGAATTTGCAACTGTGTTAAAACAAATAAAACTTGAACGCACAACTTATGGGAAAATACTAACGCTTTATATAGCTTGTTCTTTGTTCAACTTCCACTCTTGTTATTGTTCCCTCCTAATTTCCTGAAAGTGTAAAATAACACTCTTTTGACATAACTATGGAATATTTAATTGCTACAAAACACATCATTTAACCTACACCACCAAAAACGTGACCACTGAATTGAGCCCCGTCTTCCATTAGATTTGTATGCCTTTTTGTTACAACTTTTATTTTGATTCCAAAACTCAAATGTTGCATTTAGTAAATCTGTATGCACTTCAGATGTGTCTGAAGACACAAATGCCTAACATAAATATCTTAATTTCCTTAAAAAATCATAGAGATGCTGCTATTGTGTTGATGAACACAGAACACTGTGAAAAATGGTTCAAATGCCAGAAAACAAGAAAGTTGTGTGATCTGCCCTTTCCCCATACAAATAAATATCTAAATCCTAATGTGTTTTACAAACCCAAGAAAAATCTGTGTGATGAGAGGCCACATGGGCATCAGTCTGAGCTGCACAGGCAACAGTTACCAGTCTATGAAGGGCCAGGAGCTGCTCAGTGAATTAATATGATACCCATATTAAAATTAAATAACCGTTATTATTTTTTTTAAGATGAAAAATCATACGCCACATAGGGAAAAACATTCAGAAGCATATTGCAACCAACTACTTAGTGAAACTTTTGGCAAAGCATCTAATATTTGATCTTGGGCAAGGGACTGGTCTCCTTTTGTTGTCTGCCCAGTTTTAAGCGGGTATTTTACATGTCAAACATTACAAGTTCAAAGTGGAAGAACTCTTGTTTTTTCACCTGTGAGTGGTTTCAACTTAGATTTCAGCATTACTGTCAGGAAGTCAGTTTTTCCATGCTTGTTACTGTAAACATGATTGTATGGCAAATCTCCAAAAGTGATAGGTCAAGGACCAAACTGCATGAGCGACAGGCTGCTTCCAGAAACTGAAGACACAGCATCAAAGTGAGAATAACCATTTATTTAAACTGTGTTTGGTGTTCTTGTTACTCAGTTGTTTGGGCAGCATGACAAACACATGCAAATACACCCTGCAATACATATATATATGATCTATATCTGTCTGAAATAGTGAGTGAATGGGTAGGGAAAAAAGCCAGCATTTTCCTGTGTTAACATTGCCTCCCACTCAGTACTTTAATGGCTGTTTATATTTGTCAAACCTTGATCCAAGCTCTGCTTGGTTAAAATCTTTTACCTTATTTTGTAAACTTACAGCAAACTAACATTAAACACATTTAAGAAGAGTCCTTCTTCCCAGACAATAACATTTCTATTGATGTTTTCTTCGTAAAGCATTAGGACCTCCAAGAGCTGCAGCACGAACTTAACATTTGAGGGGCATGCATCTTGTACATCAGTATTACTTTCTGCTTCTCCTCAAACATGAACCCAAATTTGCCAATGTTGTAACTTTTTTTTTTTTTGTAATCTGAAACTCATTTATAAAGCTAAGCATATTTTTAGTGAACAGAATCCACCCATTTCTGCCTTTGTGTGAGGCTTTCAATATTGCTTAACTTTACACACTTTCTAATGAGCATTTTCCTCCCCGGGTTTCTAAGCTGAGGTTCTGCATTAGCAACTGAAGCTGATGAATGCTGTGCCATGTGGTAGTATCATGTAATGCATCCCAAACCAAATACCCTAAACTCGTGGAGACTCTGCTCTACTGTACCTATACTTCAGCCTTGTGTCTGTAAAACTGGCATAATATCAGCCCTTCATCTCATGGGGATTTTACAAGATTAATTAAATTGTCAATCAGTAAGATAATGCACATACCAGTTGATGACAAAACACATTTCTCTTAGAGCTGAGATCTGAGAATAAGGTATATTAAAAAAATAATAACAAAAGTAGATATATTTAAGCTTGTGTACTAAGCATTCACTTATATTTTATTGTCTTCAGTATGACAAGCACATACACTAATGGTCTTTGCTGGTAAAAACCTGTTTTCTGAATCAGGACTACAGTACCAAGAATACAGATGTTATATTGGCTGAGCAACATAAAAACTCAGATGCACGTTTTTTTGTGAAGTGCATTTATATTTAATTGTAAACAAATTGTAAGAAACTTTGATGAGCTCTAAAATTATTATGGCCAACAGGATGAATGTTTTCTGGTCTTATGTTTAACATCAAGAAGACACTGGAAAATGTCTTCTGCACTCAATTGCCATTTAAAAATGGATTCAATTCCTCTGACTCAGACATCTATAACTAGATTCAGCTTTGGAATATTTGTTTTCTCTCATCATTAACATCCTTGTCCTGTGTTTTTAAGCATTTCAAAAAATCATAAAACAAAACCTTCTGAACTACCAGCTAAATATGATATAGGAAAACATAATTCACCACTATATAAACCAGAATAGAAAAAAAAAAAAAGCTATTAATCAGATCTGAACCCAACAAACAGACTCTGCTCTGTTAATATTGGTAAGTACTCCCATGTTAAACAGAAAACATTGCTAAAATACATTTTAACCAAGCTAACCTCTACTGTAGTTTTAACAATAAATGAAGCTGATTACCCACCCATGTTATCAGTCCACATACTTTTCTTATTGCTAATGAAGGCCAATCTTACAGATTTAGCACAGAAGAATTCCTTCTATAAACATAAATTCTCTTTAGCTCTGTATATCACAAAATAATCTTCACCTCCAAGCTTATAACAATGAGGTCTGTGACTGCTGCTAATTTACCTTCTCTTGATAAGCCCAAACAAGGCTTGTAGAGCATAGTATCTGTATAAACAACAGTGCAGGTGAGAAAGCTTTCAACATCCACGGGCTATTTGTGACAGCCTGGCCTCACTGACCAATGGTATCCTCTGCTCTGTAGTGGTCACCCCCTAACAACATAGGTACCAAAACCTAATTGTACTCATAATTTGACTGAAGATACCCATATAGTAAATTCTTGTAAGAATTCATTGAGAACAGTAAAGGGCACCTGCAGTGTGTCATTTGTTTTCTGCATTACTAGTGGCCGTAATTCTCTCATTGCCACAGGTCCTCAATTACATCTTTCTACCTCCAAACTATAAAGGATGATATCCATGAAAGTAAAGTAATTATTATTCCTAAACTATCCTGTCATAATCCAGCTATCTTCACCACATTACCTAAATAAAAACAAACCTTATTTATGCACGTACTTTTCCAATAAAGCATATTTAAGCTACCTACTGCCTTTCCCCCTTAATCCAACAAAAAACTTCTTCAGACTTAATTGTTGGATTTGAACTTCATGTATGGTAACATCTGCATACATGTAACACAAATGTCTTTTTGCTTACACTAAAGTAACTGCTGAGCTGTTGTTGCACTACAGTCAGGCTTGATTTCTTTTAAGAGAAAATATCACCCTGTTTCCAATTTGTGATAAAATGAAGGGACATTTGCCTGATATATGAAAACATTTTCCAAACATGAAACTCTTGTTGGAGGTGCTGGAAGGTAAGTACTAAGCCTTTCTCCATCGTCTCTGAAAGGTCATGGAGAACAGGGAAGGTGCCTGAGGACTGGAAGAAAGCCTATGTCAGTCTGATCTTCAAAAAGGGCAACAAGGAGGACCCAAGAAACTACAGTACTGTCAGCCTCACCTCCACATCCCCGGAAAGGTGATGGAACAGCTCACCCTGAATGTCATTTCTAAGCATGTGGAGGAAAAGAAGCTGATCAGGAGTAGTTAGCATGGATTCACCAAGAGGAAATCATGCTTAACCACTCTGTTATGTCTATAGGATGACTGACTGGGTAGATGAGAGGAGACCAGTGGATGTTGTCTGTCTTCACATCAGCAAGGCTTTTGACTCTGTCTCCCACAACATCCTCATAGACAAGCTCAGGAAGTCTGGGTTAGATGAGAGGACAGTGGATAGACGGTTGTGCTCAGCAGCGCAGACTACTTGGAGGCTAGTATCTAGCGAAGTCCCCCAAGGGTCAGTACTAGGTCCAATCTTATTAAAATTATTCATCAATGACCTGGATGATGGAACAGAGTGCACCCTCAGCAAGTTTGCTGATGACACAAAACTGGGAGGATGCACTGCCATTCAGAAGGACCTGGACAGGCTGGAGAGCTGGACCAAGAGGAATCTCATGAAGTTCAACAAAGGCAAGTGCAGGGTCCTGCACATAGGAAGGAATAACCTCATTCACCAGTACAGGCTGGGGGCTGACCTGCTGGAGAGCAGCTCTGCAGAGAGGGACCTGGGAGTCCTGGTGGAGGATGAGTTAACCATGTGTTGCATTTTAACCAGGCAGGCAGCTAAGCACCACACAGCCGTCTACATGCTCCCTCCCCTGCCAACCCTAATTGGGATGGGGGAGAGAAATTAAAAGGTAAAAGTCATGAGTTGAGATAAAGACAGTTTAATAGGACAGAAATGGAAGGGAAAATGATAATGGTAATTATATATATATATATGCACACACACGCATAAAACAAGCAATGCATAATGCACTTGCTCACCACTTGATGACCAAAGCCCAGCCAGTTCCCAGTCAAGGGCACTTTGCCCCAGACAACTCCCCAAGTTTTATTGCTCTGCATGACATAATAGATAATGTAATAACCCTTTGGCCAGTTTGGGCCAGCTCCTGGCTGTGTCCCCTCTCAGCTTCTTGTACACCCCCAGCTTCCTCTTTGGCAGGGCAGTATAAGAAGCTGAAAAGTCCTTGGCTCTGTATAAGCACTGCTCTGCAATAACTAAAACATTGGTATGTCATCAGCATTATTTTTTTCCTAAACCCAAAACATGACATGAAACAGCTGTTATGAAGAAAAACAACTCTATCCCAGCCAAAACCAGAATACCATGAGCCAGCAATGTGGCCAAGAAGGCCAACGGTGTCCTGGGCGGCATTCTGAAGAGTGTTGCCAGCAGTTTAGACAGGTGATCCTTCCCCTCTGCTCAGCCCTAGCGAGACCATACCTGGAGTATTGTGTCCACGTCTGGGCTCCCCAGTACAAGAAGGACATGGAGCTACTGCAGTGAGTCCAGTGAAGATGATTAGGGGACTGGAGATGTGAGTCTACTAAGATGATTAGGGGACTGGAGCATCTCTCTTATGAGGAAAGGCCAAGGGATCTGGGCATGTTTAGCCTGGAGAAGAGAAGACTGAGAGGGGATCATATCAACAAATATAAATATCTGAAGGGAGGGTGACAAGATGATTGTAGATGGGCATCACATTTGCTAGCCAACAGTCGACTGGGACCTCCCCTGATAGCCAGGACTGCTGATAAATGATGGCCAGCTCCTCCATTAGTTAACACAGTACCCTTGGGTGGATCCCATCTGGCCCCATCGACTTGCGTACATCTAAGTGCTGTAGCAGCTCACAAACCATTTCCTCATAGATTGTAAGGGCCACATCCTGCTCCCCATCCCCTTTCACCAGCTCAGGGTACTAGGTGACTAGAGAACAACTGGTCTTGCCGCTAAAGACTGAGACAAAGAAGGCATTAAGCACCTCAGCCTTTTCCTCACCTCTCATCTCTCATCACTAAGTTTACCCCTGCATCCAGTAAAGGCTGGAGATTCTCCTTATTCCTCCTTTTTGTGTTAATATGAATGCAGGTTAACATGGATGTTTACCTGCTTCAATGTCCTTTAACTGACCAGAGAGACCTTTCCAATTCCACAGAGCTCTACCTTCCTGTCCCAGTTTCTCATGCTCACCCAGGTTATTCTCCTAAGATGACTGGGAATGCTGTACACACCCTTCTCCAACACAAGCTTCTGCAGCTGACAGGAAGAAGTGACTTGTGGCTATAGAAACACATACTAGCACCCCACTTAATATGACATGCCAATAACTAAATTAATTGTTAAAACCTGACAACCAGTCTTTTCATGTAGTAGTCCTTCATGCCAAACAATAGTCTTGATTAAATAGAAAATTTTATTCCTTTGGATTACTATTCATATTGAAAGGAAAAACAGCCCCAAGATAGAAGAATGTCATCTAAAGTATGTCATCCTTTCTAAAATGCATTACAAAATTAATTAGTAACTACAATTGGTAAATACAACCCAGATAATAAATAAATAAATAATAAAAATAAAAAATAAAAAATGAGATAAAGGGGACATGAGGAAGCACAGTGCTGTGACTTGGATAAACACCAATAGCTGAATATATTTCCTATTGGCCCACATATTGAACGTTTTAACGAAGAGTTAATTACACACTACTCTCTAAAGGTGGGTAGCCTCATGCATAATATCGGACCCAGAAATTAACATATTTTATTTCCCACCCTGCAGAAGACCATGTAATTCTCACCAAAAAACTTCTAGAAAGAATTTTGAAAGAGACAGAATTACAAATCCTGATGAAAATTTTCTTTCACAAGACATCAAAAATGGAAAACTAAACTGTTTAAACATTTATTTAAAAAAAAAAAAAAAGTAAAACAAGAAATAATCTGATACATTTTTATAAATCACTTACTTCTAATCTGCAGCTACAGATAATTTTACTCACTGACCACATAGTTGTCACATGGAAGGATTAAGGTTGACGGAGCACTCTGAATGTGCATTCACCTACATTTCCCATGTCCATGTTCCTTTTGATAAACCCTTCTGAATTTGTTTAGCTTTTAATTACATTTGAGGAATAGTCATTTTTTAATGTTTGAACTCTTATATTATAGATTAAGCCCAAGATTAACTACAGCTTAATGAATTTAAGGGCATCAGTAAAATATGAGTATAACCCAAGGAATAGAAATTTGCACAGTTCCATAAGAAAGAGTTCCAGGAAAACCTAAAGAACAAGCATTCTCTGCTTGAAAAATAGAGCCAGAAAGACACCACATAGAGATAAAAAATACCACATTGTGTATGTGAGACTGTGAAATCCTTCCATGACAGCATACTTCTACAGTTTGCATGTGTATGTCTTGCTCTGTTTCTCAAAAATTGGTATATCTTCATGAATAAACAAACAAATATGAACATGGGTAAAGTATAGTTCTTCCACTAGCATATTATCTTTTTTAAAATATATATATATATATATCTTTTTTTGAGGTTTGGCCAAAGTTCAAATATACTGAAATGTCCTAGTCTTTTTTGTGCCTGGTGGAAGTCTATTCTGCTGTCTGCTCTGCTTCTTCCAGTGATGTCAACAGGGACTGAATTTTGTTCACAGTATTGTAGAAAATAACTACATCTAAAAGCTATATATATCCTAAATGGTGATCTGTCATCAATTCACATCCATGTGCACATGTGAAATATCTGCTATCTGGTAAATATACTAAATGTTTCTCCATATTCATTTCAGGTTTTATAGTACATCCATTCAAAGGACTCTTTTTCAAGATCAGAAATCAATTTAAATTGTACATAGAGGAGGAAAGAAAAAAATGTTTAAATTAATCCCACCTAAGAAAAGATTTTAGAAAGGGATACATGGATTCCTGCTGAATGAGAGGCAGTACAGCGTTCAGCTGTAATTTGAATCTACATTATATTCAATAAAACCACAGTGTGTTCCCTTGTCCTACTAAAACTGCATTCTACCTTACCAGGTCTGAATAATTTGTATAAAATTGATTGCTACAGTTCTTAGTAAGAGCTCTAATTGCATTCCTGGTATAACTTAAAATGATAACCTTATCTTAATTAGTAGCATGCTACAGAAATGCTTCTGCAAGCCACCAAGGATTAACCTGCATTTTTAAGCAGAAGCCTTGGGGCTTTCTTTCTTTCTTTCTTTCCTTTTTTTTTTTTTAGTTTCATCTCAAACATATGAGCTAGTGCTAATTTATCATAAAGAAAATATTGAAATACTCAAATTGAGAGAAAATAAACAACCCTGCTGCCACCTCCTCTGTGGTCAGTGCAAGTTTCTGTGTGTAGGTCAATCTCCTCTACGAATAGTCATGCACACATGTATGCAAGCTAATTGAGGTGCTCCTTCACTGGCCGTGCAAAGTATGTGCTTACATTAAATGTATGTTTCTTATAAGTCCCCAGCACATGGCACATACATCATGCCTCACAAAGAATCACCCATGCTGTGAAGGAACCTTGTGTAGGACAGGACAAATAGTCAGGGGCTGGGACAAAAGGAACCCTGCTCTTTGAGGGATGGGGTTAAAGCTTCATATGGATGCATCACCCAGCTCCAGCAGGTGTGGTTGCAGAAAAAATTCTGCTGAATTAAACATAAAATTAAAACAAACAAAAACACTCAAACATATCACCACTCCAAAAGAAAACTAACACAAAACATTCACACAATGTTCTCCAGACAACCCACTGAGAAGATCTCTGATGACAGAACCAGAATTCCAGATCTGCTAATACAGCTGCCCGCAGAGCTCATCGACAACCCAAGGCTGTCCAGCTGATGTGACTTCAAGAAGCATACACTTCAAGAATATGGCAAAGGAATACTGATGTACTCTCACGATCAGAGAAATGAATGCTAGTAAAATTTGATAGCAAGTCACTAAAAGCCCTATGTGCAAATCCTGCTTTGCCTTGCAAGGTTTGGGGGAGTTTTCAGTTGCTTGATTTCTTGCTATATTTAAGTATATCCATATTGTTCTGTCAAAGAGTGACATAGCATTCTATCTTAATACACAAATATTAATCAGTTTTATCGGGATAATCATCACAGGTACAGCAGTAGCTGTATCATACATCTACTCTCAGAAAGCAATACTGGAACTGGCAGTTTGAACTTCTGAATGGTTGAACAAACGCTTTGAAGCTTTGTGACATTTCACTATCACCTGTGTTACCATTTTACTCAGAATTAATTTTATTAGTCCATCATTTTAGATGTAGAGCTTAGCGATATGGTTTAGTGGGGACTGTTAGTGTTAGGTTAGAGGTTGGACTCGATGATCTTGAGGTCTCTTCCACCCTAGAAATTCTGTGATTCTGTGATTTTGTGATCGTAGTCTCTCCAAAGTAAATAAATAAACAAACAAGCCAGCAGTAATTTTCTTGTACTTGATTACTCTAGATCACACACTTCAGGCATACAACTATAGCAAGCTACCGGGAGTAAAGACCAACATTTGGGTGCCAACATTTTTTTTGTTTGTGCGTGTGTGTGACTGCATCTTTTCCAAATTAACTTTTATTCCTAACAACTTCTCACTAAGGAAACATGCTGCTTTTTAACCAGGTTCACTAGTATACTGTATACTAGTATCCTGTATACTACAGGACCCATAAGGCACTCTGAAAACATCCACATGCACCTGCCTATCTACACACAGTACTGCAGGATGCTCTATGCTCTGCTGAGGCTCCTAGGTGCCATTTATGAACATGCAATCAATAAGGTGGAGTTTCAAAATTGCTGTAACGACTGTACTTAAAAATGGACACGTAACTTGATACACATCTGTGTGTATATGGGTATCCCTCCCTGCGCACATCCCTCCTGGTCCCCTGAAATTCTGTTTGAATCTATTTCAAAATTAATAAACTCTCCCATATGTCCCTCTTTGTCCCCCTCCCTCCCTTTGTCTGTAGCATTTTCTTCTTGATATCAATGTGCTTTCTTAAGGTGAATATGCATTCATCGACCAGTTACACGCTTTAAAAAGAATGCCCTCAAAACAAGAGCCTGCATTGCTTTTTGTTCTGTACAACTGACAGATGCCTACTGAAGATGTCTTGCATCACGCTAAGCAGACCGTTTTTTGATAGGAGACTTTGATTCTCATATCAGCATTTTCTTTAACTTTTACTGACGGTATGAGTGGAAAGAGAGGGACTGAATGAAAATCATCAGTTATCCAAGACTGCCTGCTTAATGTTTCTGCTTATGGCAATGCACAAGCAGAACAATCAACCTTGCCTCTGGTGTGATCCCAGACAGTCTGTTAGCTAGTCCTTATAAATCCATCCATCACCTCTATGAAAGTCACTGCCTTCCTTTTACCAAAAATAATGTATGTTATTGGGATTATACCACTGCACATGGAGTTATTAAAGAAAGATAGACCACAATTTATGGCCAAGTCTACGGACAGCGGGGCATTATTTTAACCATAAAATCACAATCTGCAAGGAGAGTGGCCAAACCAGAGGAGCCATTAAAGACTTATAATTAGCATCAATCAATGTGACACTACTGTTGACACCTTTATTACTTTAAATACACTAATCAAATACTTCTACATTCATATAGAAAGATTGATAGGCAGACAGACACAGAGAACATCCCTACAGAGAGCAGTTTTAAATTATCCATTCAAAAGGTAACAGAAAATAAGCATACCACCATAATTGCATGGAAATTCAGTGAACTGACTAAAACTGTTTTCAGTATAACTGTTTTCAGTATAACTGTTTTTACTATAGTGAACTTGGAATGGTCAAGCCTGCATAGGAGATACACCAAATCTGCCCTGAAAAACAAAACAAAACAAAACAAAAAACATACCCACATGCTTCAGCCATTCAGTCAACTACTGATTTTCCTAAATTGAACAAACATACATCCCACAGACAAACTTTGCTTTAGGGCATTTTCTGTTAGAAAAATAAATGGCTCAGCAACTCTTTATAGCACCACTCTATTTTCCATCTCTACTTTTCCGTACACAGGAATCTTGATGGAAGAATATCATAGTATTATTTGCATACTTACCATCGTGACTGTCAATATTATCTAATTGAATCCACATGCAATTTCATACTGCACAGACACTAAAATGCATATGTTGTTACTATTGCTGTTCATATAAACATTTCAGTATTAATGAACAAGAAGCTGTTTCACTTCTCTACCACTTCCCAGGCCATATGCTATTGTACCTCACTGAAAGCATTTTTGAGGAGCAGCTCCCTTCTCTGTGGAAGGGAATTCTTCCCTTTTCCTTTACTGGGAATCAAATAAATGCATGCAAGTTCTTTTCAGAAAAGATGCTTTGGAAGGTATTAAATGATGATGCTCCCACATTAGATAAGGTTATAAGAATTCTTGCTTATTTTCCTTTTTTTTTTTTTTTTTTTCCTTTTTCATTTTAATAGGGGATTATAGTCAGGCATTTGAACGGTTTGCCCAGGGAGGTGGTGGAATCACCATCCCTGAGGGTGTTTAAGGAAAGATTGGACATGGTGCTTAGGGACATAGTTTAATGGGTGACATTGGTGGTAGGGGGATGTTTGGACCAGATGATCTTGGAGGTCTTTTCCATCTTAATGATTCTATGATTCTATAATAATACTTTAAAAAATACTATTATGCAGCAAAGATTCATATTTACTCAGGTCCTATTTAGTTGTAATTAGTATATTTCTGGAATACAGAAGCTGACTTTAAAAGGAAATGCCCTGTTTCCTGTCCCCCTTAGCCGAAAAAAAAAAAAAAATGCTTTTACTTTAAAAAATATCTACCATATTTGTAACACAAGAGGCCTTATGCTGTGCTTACCCTTGTGAGTGCTCTCTTTCAGAGAGGTCACTGGCAGCCTGCCAATCATTTCATCCATGCAATAAGCATAAAGATTAGCAAACCTGTACGAGTGCACTGAAAAACAGCAAAACCTCTTCAGTAACAGGGAGAGCAGGCAGGAGCTCTGAGCCACAGCAGCCTCCCCAAGCCAGAGGCCTGAGGTGCTTCAAAGTAGCTGAAGTCTCAGAATATAGCTCAGCAAGTGATTTCACTCAGCCATCTCAGCTCAGTCACCAGGAGCAGTACTCTCCAGGACAATGTGAAAGCGTTACAGAGCACCAAGTAATGAGAAAAATGCAGTGATGTGTCTATTGAAAATCCAATTAGTTAAAGCCAATATTTATCAGATCACTCTCCTTAAAACATTTTACTTCATTTTTAAGTGAGTTACACTAATTTGGATTGGACTGTCCTTCTCTAATGAAACTGCCAACCCTTTCAGGTGCCTTAATTCATTTCCAAATATACTGGAGACCTATAAAACAAGCACAACACTGCTGAATTTATGTGGGGCTCCACTGCATTAAAACCAGCTAACCTATCAGGTGACAAAACTTAACAAAAGGTTTTATATGTGTGGGGGAGAGGTAGAAGGCAGGGATTCAGACTGAGGACCAAGAAGACACATCCCAAATTGGGCAGCAAGCCATGTGTCTTCCAGGACCTCCTCTGCATCATGCTGGGAAAACAGCTTCTGCATAAAAGTTCTGCCCAGCTCCCCAGGTCCACTTGACATGATCCCAGCCGGCACTGGGAACCTTGTCCTTCACTGACTCAGTGGCAACATACATCCCGTAATCTAAGCAAAGGATTGTGAAAGATCATATGATTCATTTTTTTTATTATTATTATTTTATTTTTTTGAGGCTGACCTTATCATTTGTGAAGAACAGCACAAGCAAACAGATAGCCACAGAAAGCTTAGTTGCTCTGAGTCAGCGGCGGGACCCCGTCATATCAAAGCCTGTGATGTGTCTGTAAGAAACCAGCTGTCAGTAAACAGGAGTCACACGAAAGGGAAATGACAGTCGTCAGGGTGCAGCCGCTTCCTGCCCTGAGCATTAGGCCACTGCCAAAACAAAAACAATACTTAAATCTGT
The DNA here is from genome assembly GCA_011075105.1 of Heteronetta atricapilla. Lineage (NCBI taxonomy): Eukaryota > Metazoa > Chordata > Aves > Anseriformes > Anatidae > Heteronetta > Heteronetta atricapilla. The sequence goes on from CM021732.1 coordinate 50,319,718, forward strand.
GCAAACATCCTCAGTGACAAAGGGGAAGGGTACAGCTCATAACAGTATTGTACATAAATATCAAACTCACTCAGCATCCAAGTCTAAAGGAGGCTGTATTTTCCAGACAGATAAATTTACATAATAAAGAATATAAGCACTAGGTATTGTGACTCACCACTATAAACCAGGCTGCAAACCACTGTTTATATGGGTCCTCCAAACTAATATTTGTGTGCATTGGGCTTGGACACTGGGTCAATAATCTATACAATAAAAACTTTGCAAATTATTTTGCTTAAATTTGAGAGAGGGGCCTAAATAGCCATGTGAGAGGCCTTGGGATTTAGAGAAAAAGGAACTTGAGAAGACCTGCATAGGGAGTACAGTGGAACTGAAAATATTCAAAGGTGGATATGCATAGAGAGCACATGAGGGTGGGAGAAAGAAGAGAAGGGCAGAGAGAGCAAAATAGTCCTAGCAAGCATGACAAGGACTACCAGGAATCCCATATTACCTTCATGAATTGCTCATTCATTTTCTACTCATGATGACGCTTATGTACCTGAGCATACAGCCGTAGCTTTGCTGATTTACCTTTCCTTGCCACCAAACAGACCTATACCTTCCTTTGAAGCGTGTGTGCAACTGAATGCAGCCAGCTTGGAGGCACTTTCCCTGGCAAAAGTAAAGCTTCCAGTGTTAACCTGGTTGAAATTCTGTACCTTGTCCATTCTTCTTTAGTGAGAACATTGAATCAATCCATCAGTCCCAGATTTTTGATCTCCCCACTTGCCTACAGGAGGCTTTAGGATGCTTTTAAGTAAACAGTTCCACAGAAATGCAAGGCATTCGTGTGACAGGCTTTCTAGTTAAACCTGTCTGCTTGCTGACCTGACAAATAGGGAAAACATACATTAAAAAAAAAAAAAAAAAAAAAAAAAAAAGTATTTCTTGCATGGCACCCTATTTCTTTCTCTCCTTTGCTCATTGCTGCCTTCCACCCTCTGTGTCACTTACATTGCGATGCACATCATTACTGCTAGAGCAGTGTGAAAAATGTATGCAGCTATAGCACAGGACTTTTACAATCGTCTGAGCCAATGGTATTAATCATCAACTGGGATTTGGAAATCATAACCAAGAGACAGCCGTCGCGACAGCTCTGCATGGTAATGACAAAATATGCAGAGCAGTGTGGAAGAGAAGAACGCTCTCACTGTCTTTTGGTCTCTGTGCAATTGAGAGGTATGGTAATAAGCATGTTCATTTCAGTGCTCTTTATTGTAACAATAATTTTCTTACTCCACTGGATTTTTTTTTTTTTTTTTTTTTTTATTCCTTAGAGTAACAATATTAATCAAGGCACTGCTATCTGGCACTGTCAAAGAAACAGCACTTCCGAATGAGCCTACCGATCATACAACCACTGGAAAATGCTTAAAGGTTTATCATGGGCCCTAGGATCACATATGCCCATGCATGTGTGCACACATTTATTTTTTTATTTAATATTTAATATTAAATAGCACATAGCCATACTGGATGAGAGCAGCTATGCCTTTTACTTACAGGTTTACATCAACATTTAATGCAAAATGTTGAATAATAGGACTCTCAATGAGATAAGCTTCCTTTGAATAACAAATGGACTACAAAGATTATGCTAACTGAAAAAGCAGATGCTGGGTTTTTATCAATTTGGGTGATTGCAGCCAAGGCGAACTTTCAGCATGGCTTCTTTTGAGCCTGTGTGTGTGCACAAAGTACATATGTAAACTTCCACTCCAAATGTGGGTAGAAAATCTCACAAAAGTTGTGTTAAAGTTTTAGCTCAGATGAAATTTGCAGGTATGAGGGGCCAAGTCCTGGGCATACAAGCCACCAGTGCTACCCTGAGCCTGCTGGAGCCACTGCCTTTGCTTGGGCCAGCCCCAGCCCAGACGGAGTGACCTGAGAGAGTTCAGCGACGGGAAGGCTCTGGCAGCCTCCGCCTGTCCTCGCTTTACCCTGTGGGCTTGCCAAACGATGATGACAGCCTTGCTAGCTTTGAACTGTCTGACAGAGCACGAGGGCTGACTTCAGCTGGCTCCTGCACAAGGCAGAGCAAGTCCTGCCCGTACCACAAAAATTCAGGGGAGCTCAGCTATGGACTTCAAGTTCCTTGGAGCGACTCCTCATACAACCAACTCAAGAAACAGCTTGTGGTTTCCTTTAAGAGCCGTTAGAGAGAGCTTTCAATAGTTTCATGTCTAGAACTTAAAATGCTGGTATCTAAGACAAACCCAAAGTTATATCACAGAATGTATTTGATATATTTGTCCGTGGTTAAAATTTGCTAAATTAAACTTTCCCAGAAAACATGACAAACACTGTGCACCACAATATCACTCAGCTGCAAACAATGTATGTGCCTCAAAGCAGAGCAAAACATACATCTTATAAATGCATAACCTCTTGAGAGATGCAAATAATTTATTTCCATGTAGTTGTCCAAACAGTTGTTTCAACATTAGCTCTTTTATAGATTATTTCACACTTACAGGGGTCATGGTACTGCTTACTGATTAGAGGCAAGGAGTCAACTTTTCTTTCCTTCTTTTTTTTTTTTTTTTCTATTTCATTCCAGCTCTGCTTATTTCAGAGCAGTGTGCTTGGCTTTAGGAGCTATGTCAACAATTTCTTGTATAAATTGTAACATGAGTTCTTTTTGCTGCATCATACTCTAATAAGTAGCTTGAAAAAAAGCAAATGTAGCTTATTGATTGAATGTCACTAGTTCCAAGACCTTCACTGCTGGATAAAAATAAATCCCCAGATCTCAAGCATTTTCATTTTAGCATCTGGAAAACATGTGCATTAGGAAGTTTTGACACATCCAAAAACAATACACGAGCACTGCCAAGTTCTTTCACTGGCCAACACAAGAGGTCAGAAAAGCCAAAAAAAAAAAAAAAAAAAAAAAAAGCCCTGTTTTATATCCCAACTATCACATGCAACTCAGGCTTTAAATACTTAATAGACTTAATAGTAAGCAAAAATGTAACTCTACAGCTATACCTTTTGCACAGCAACAAATTCCAATAACTATCACCAATAAAGTATCTATTGTTTGTCATATATATTTCTAACATGGCAATTGCATGCTCAGGCCACACAAAAAGAACTGAGGGCTAAACATGCTCCTAAGTAATGGGATGGTTTCCAAAACTCTCCCTGACACTCTGGCTACTTCTTTTCTCCAAGTGATAGAGGAGCCAGCAAGGAGAGGTGCTATTCTAGACCCCGTTCTCATCAACAAGGAAGGGCTGGTGGGGAATGTGAAGCTCAAGGGCAGCCTTGGCTGCACTGACCATGAAATGGTGCAGATTAGTATCCTGAGGGCAGCAAGGAGGGAGCACAGTAAACTCATTACCCTGGACTTCGGGAGAACAGACTTTGGCCTCTTCAGGGATCTGCTTCGTAGAGTACCATGGGACAAAACCCTGGAGAGAAGAGGAGCTCAAGGAAGCTAGTTAATATTCAGGGATCACCTCCTCCAAACTCAGAAGTATTGCATCTCAACAAAGAGGAAGTCAGGGAAAAATGCCAGAAGGCCTGCATGGATGAACAAACAGTTCCTGACCAAGCTCAAGCAGAAAAAAGGAGGTCTACGTAGGGTGACCTGCAGGACAGGTCACCTGGAAGGAATAAGAGAAATTGTCCAAGCAACCAGGGATCAGGATAGGAAGGCTAAAACCCTTTTACAATTAAATTTGGCCAGGGACATCAAGGACAATAAGAAAGGCTTCTATAGGTACATCATGGTAACAGGAAGAACAGGGGGAATTGTCGGCCCTTTCCAGGAGCAAATGGGAGACCTGATTACCTGGGATATGGAGTAGGTTGAGGTATCCAATGACTTTTTGCCTCAGCATTCACCAGCAAGAGCTCTAACCACATTGCCCAAGTCACAGAAGGCAAAGGCATGGACTGGGAGAATGAAGAACTGACATACGTAGGAGAAGATCAGGTCTGAGACCATCTAAGGAATGTAAAGGTGCACAAGTCCATTGGGTATGATGAGATGCATCCACGGGTCCTGAGGAAATTGGCAGATGAAGTTCTGTAGTGGAGTTAAGTAGCAAGGTTGTAGTAGTAGGAGGTTGCAGGGGTGGGCTCTGTGAGAAAAATCCAGAAGCTGCCCCATGTTAGATAAGGGCCAGTTTCATCTGGCTCTAAAGGTACCTGCTGCTGGCCAGAGAAAAGAAGTTGTGGATGCCCCATCCTTGGAGATGTTCAAGGCCAGGTTGTATGGGGCTTTGGGCAACCTGATCTAGTGGAAGGTGTCCCCACCCATGGTGGTAGGGTTGAAACTAGGCTATCTTTAAAGTCCCTTCCAACCAAATGCATTCTATGATTTGATGATTCTACGGAAAAAAGATACATGTGGGGAGAAAAGGGCCTTAACTATGCCTAGATAAAAGAGCTGCTGATACTTTGCAGGGGAATTATAAGACCTAGGATTTGTGGCTTTCTGTTTTTTTGTTTTTGTTTTTGTTTTTGAAATGTTATTTTAAAGTTTTTTTTCTTCTTCTATGAGCAGTTTATTTGGACTGGGTTATTTTTTCTCCCCTGAAATTGTAAAATTCCCATTGTTTGAAATTTTCTTGAGTAACTGCTTCAATTGACTAGAAAAGCATCACTGCAACCTTTTGCTACTCCAGTACTAGGAACACATGTGGCATGTTGTGCTGGTTGGGCTTAGTTACCCATATTTTATTTATTTTATTTTTTTCATGTTAAAGATACAATTCCTGATTGTTGCAGGAAGAACTTGTGTTATGTGCAGCTAAATCCATTCATGCAACAGCAGTTCTTAAGACCTGGAGCATCCACTCCCACATCCAAGTACTGGTGGTGGTGGTTAGTGGTGTTGCTGACAGTTATGGTTCCTAGATGCTAGCTTCTCCATTTCCATGGAGCCGTGCAAATGGTCTATTTACATATCTTCAAGTTTTATTATATACACATTGATGCAATATTTAAATGATGCATGAAACAGTAAACATAGTACATGCCCACAATTTAGGAGCAGTTTATCTCTAATGAAAGGAAAAGGAACCTCACTAACAACCTCTTGTTACGATTCAGAGAGCACATCAACTTGGGAACAACCACCTTCTCCTATGAAATCTCATATAGATACTAGGGAGAAGGAAGTAACATTGGTGACTCTTCATGGGGATGCTGTTGAGATACAGACATCATCCCACACTGCAAAGGCAGGTCTGCTGTGGTGACCTGTTCACACAGCTCCTTCACGGACATCAGTCTCTCCACTTAATAGCACACATTCATCTTCCACCACCACATCCAGAACAGAAAGCAGCACAGTCATGAGCAAAGCTTCAAGTTTGCTGTTTTCTTGACAACTTTATATATGTAGTGTTAACAAAGGCATGCTAGTTACACAGCACATGCATACACTTAGACTTTTAGACATGCTGCATCCCAGCCATGATGGATCTAACAAAGAAAACACTGTTCTGGTAGAAATAAGTAAAAATAATGATTTTTTTTAAAAAAATAATAAATATATATATATATATATTTAAATCAGGTATAAATGTTACCTATACATGAACTGTGTAAATTTTTCTTTTTGGATTCTGTTTTGTAGGCTTACCATGCGAGCTGCTGCCCATCAACTGAGGGCACTTCTGTAACAGCTCTACACTGCCTTGTGTCCAGCATACCCTGGCATGGCCCCAGCCACACAGGTCTACATCTCCTGGCTGACTGCAATGCAACACACATTTGTGTTAAGAGGACAGAGAGGATGCAAGAAGCAGGGTTAAATAGCTCCAGTGTTTGGACACATAGCTGAAGACTTGATCTACCCAGTCCCAAGGGGTGGCACAGCAGTTTATAAACAGTGGCAGCAATGTGCCAGCAATGCCTGCTGACAGTGGCTGCCCAAAGGCACCCCATGAGGACAAGCTGATCCTCATGGTCCTCTGACAGGAGACAGGAACCAGATAATTAAGCCAGGTAATCACGGGGTCAAAATTCAAGCACCCACTTTGTTCTACTCATAGAACAGAGGTAGGGTCTTGTCTCGGTCTTTTTACAAACAGTTATTGCATGGTCACAGACACTTAAGTGGTCTCATGCCTACACCAGCTGTTTCATTAAGTGTCTGTGAGTAGAAATTTTGTACAATCCAACTCAGAAAAAGAAGTCACATTCTGCATCTAGAGACATCAGCCCAAGCAGTTAAGGAAAGCAAATGTCCTCTTTTCATCACCAATTCTTACCTTCCAGCTAGGTGTGGTGGTTTTACCATGCTAGGCAGCTGAACACCACAACCGCTCTCACTGCCCCTCCTCAGATGAGGAGGGGAAGAAGTAAAGGAAAGTACAACTCACGGGTTGAGATAAGGATAATTTAATAATAATATTTCCTTAATAATATTTTTTTTCCTCTTTAATTAATTAAACAATTTAATTAAAGGGAAAAAGGGAAAGGGGAAGAGGGAGGGGGAAAGGGAACAACAAAACAAAACAAAGTCTATGTGGAAGTGCAGAGGAAAGAAATTACTCTCTACTTCCCACAAATGAGCGATGCTTGACAACATCCTTGAAGCAGGGCATCAACACACGTAGCCGGTGTTCGGGAGGAGGACAGATGTTTTCGCAACGAGAGCCCACCCCTCCCCACTTCTTCCTTTTTCCACCTTTTATTGCTGAGTGCAATATCATATGGTATGGAATATCCCTTTGGTTGGTTTAGGTCAGCTGCCCTGGTGATGTTTCTTTCTCACTTTTTTGCCCACCCCCTAGGAGGGTTAGAGAAAGTCCTGATGCTGTGCCAGCAGTTCTCAGCAGCAGACACAACACCAGTGTGATACCACTGCTGTTCTAGCTACAAGTGCAGAGCACAGCACTGTATGGGCTGCTGCAGGGAAAGTTAACATCCCAGCCAGACCCAGTACACTAGGAAAATTAAATATTGAAAAACTGATACGTTGTCAGAAAGAGATTTGGAAACAATAACAAAACCATACTACTCTAAATTCAAGAGCTATCATCTAACTCTGGCAGAAATCGTCTTCCAAACACTTTTCTGCCCCAGCTCTAAAAAATTTACTTTACAAAAAAAATAAGCCTTCTTCAAAAATGTCTTGCCTCAGTCAGCAGGTATCCTTTGTAGTTATTAATAAGCAGTTTTTACAGCAGCATTTATACCACCGACCTTGGCCTGAGAAAGAATATAGAGCATACCCATCCAAGTAGGCTATAAACTCTGCTAGTCAACTTTACAGCTTTTAAATCCTATTAGAGTCCCTTAAAAAGTTTAAATCCCCTCTAAGGGATTTATCCCTATGAATGTACTTGAAGATACAAGGAGTTGTCTCTAAAACCATTTGGTTCTGCAATCAGTCACCTTTTAAGTTCCCAAATTTTCTCAGTCCTATCTGTCAGGAACACTTGAAAAATGCAATAGTCTGTGTGTTGACAGAGATTCTTTAGATATACTGAATACTCCACTGGCTAGAGAGGTTAGATAGATGGTTGCAAGATTTCAACTGAAATCATATATCACATCACATCACACCAAGAACCTTATGTAAGTTCCAAATGTTCAACAAGCTCAGGTAGTAAATTGATTTCAAAATGAAAAAAATAATTAAAAAAATCTGTTTGGGGTCCTTTGAGAAAGAAACTTGCATTGCCCTGATTTTACTGGGGGTTGGGGAGGAGAAGGAAGCCTTGGTGAAAGAATTCTCATGACATTTCACTAGGAGAGCTGAGCTGAGCTTAATAAACTGCATTCAAGTTGTTGTTTGGTTCTTTTTTTTTGGTTGTTGTTTGTTTATTTTTCAAGAACTAATAGCTTCAAATCTAGTATAAGAATAGCCCAGCCCACTACTGAACTCAGCAGTTCCAGTAGGCATATATGCACCTTATTAAGTGAAAGTTCTGGTTTAATTATGCCCAAATGGATATTACTTAGTTTTAATATTTGACAGCTAACCCTCTCTTGTCAGCAGTACTCCAACAGACTTTCAGTAGCAGACGATCTTTGTTTCTATTTTCTAAACATTCTGGATCATTAAGTAAATGTAAATTACATAACTGTAAGTAGTGGAAAGGGACAAAAAGTCAGTAACAGCATAAATATACACCAGAGCAAAAATTAAATCTTGACAGCTCTATATACTTCAAATGTAAATGGGCAGTGAAGAGATTATTCCAATAGCTGTAAGTACAAGCTGTCTGCTCTTGGACTTATGTTACAGGATATCATCATGGATACTATTACTGGAATTATATTGTATATAACGGAATTCATATGCTTAGACATATTTATTATTTCTTGATGAAACTCCTAAAGAAGGCAAAAAAGAAAATAATGGGGGGATGGGGGAGAGGTATAACACAAACAACTCATAAAGAGGAAATGGTGTGATAAACTCATATACCAATTAAACAACAAGATTAGCAAGCTTGCTAGCAATACATAGCTTGGAAAGAGTATCCTTAGCACCTCAGGTTGCTCTATTGACTTTTACAGTGTTGCTGGGGAAAAAAAAATGAGGCAATTTTTCAGTTTTAGCTGGGACAGATGTTTCTTACAGACAAGTCCTATCACAAGTACATACTTTAGTACAAGTAATCAACTTGGAATGGTACTGCAGAAAAAAATAACATGGAACACCAGGGTCATCCAAATCTTCCAAACTTCCAAATTGCTGTTCTTCTTCTGTGGCAATACCACTTACAACCTAGTAGCTTGGGTCATTTATATTTATTTACAAACAAAAATAATTATATTAACATGCATGTTTTTGTTTATTTCTACATATAGTAAATGTTGTCTGTTGTCTTTCTCTGAACAAAAAGCATACCTGCAGCCGTTCACCAAATAATTTCACTGCCACATTAGTGATTGAGTGCTGTGGGGTTTGTGGACCATTCCAGTGGCAGTGTACTGCTATATCAGAATACAAGTTGATAGAACATTACTTTACTAGAGGGATGGCAGAATTTCACATTGGAAAAAAATAAAATTAAAAAAAATGGGGGCTGCAAAACCAGTCATTATCACACTGGCAAGAGTCAGGGCAACAGGTCACTGTGTCCCAGCCCATTACTCTCTACCTTGGGAGTAGCTCTGTACTGAGAACTGTAATTTATCAGACATAGGTATGGCAAGACACAATAGCAAGTAACATTGCTAAAAACATTGAAACTGCAAGTAAAGTGTAACACCTTAGCATGAAATGCAACTCAACAAGTTACCAGAAAAGCCTATAAACAGCTTCCAGATTACTTCAGTTGATAAATTATGAAATCCAGAAACTATGAGATTTACTTTAATTCAGGAATTATTTACTTAAATTATCTTGTATAGAAATATGAGCCTTTCCAGAAAGATCTTTTTGGCGTAAAACACATATAAAACTATATGCAATACTTCTTTCCAATCTGTAGCTTTGGTCAAAGATGAAATAGGGGGGCTGCTGCTCAGGTGGTATGCCTTTAAATCTTTGATTACTGATAAAAAGTATGTGTTCACTGGTCTGATGTTTTTAATAATTGTCAGCACAGTGTCATTGGACTTATATACATCTTAATGAGAAATTACTAAAACAGGAACTCTGCTCCTGTTTCTTAATCAGTTGTACTCACATCAAAGCCAGACCCTATATAAACAGGAAACTGGAATCAGTCTGATAATGTATTACCCACAGGACTGAAAATTTAAAGGAGACTGGATACACAAACAGAACTGCATCCACTTTTGCCTTTTCACTTTTAAAACAATTGTTCTCCAAAACATCATCCTTCATGAAGCCAGGAACTATGCAATTCTCCAGGAGAGCCTGATAAAGTTAAATAGGTGTAACTAAAACCAAGCTTCAATCATACTAAACTACACTGAACCCTTTCCATTTTCAACCTTATTAAAAGACTAAAGGTGTCAGAAGAACCTTAAGTCCCATTTCTAAACAGACTTCTCTGCATCAGCTTCAATTTTGCTACCTATCGCTAACATCATGTACTTGCTTTTGAAAGTTTATTCTCTGGCCTTCTAGTTGTCCAGTAAAGTCATTGCAAAACTGAGTGTCTGCAAATAACTAACAATTGAGATCACCAAATCAATCTTGTTAGCACTTGTCTCACCCTTTTTAAAATTGCTAATATGAATGGTTGCAAATTGTTTTTAGAAACAATAAACACTTCAACGCTGGCTTGAAAAAAAAGCCTATGGGAAAATACTGGGCAAGATGAAGCACAATGCCCTCAGTTTCTGAAATGCATGCTATTGGGCCCACTGGACTGCCAACAAGGTACAACGTGTACCGGTTATTCATATTTAAAGTAATCTTCCAGAAAACTGAAGAAATTTCCTTGAAGGTGCCAGTTGAGATATTTGGGGGTTACTACTATAATGAATAGGACAAATACTTAAGACTACAGTGAGTTCTGCAAACCCCATGCTTCCCACTTTTTAAAGTATGAAACAAAATGGGATGGAGGAAGAGCATGCACAACTTCTGTTCAAAATACCAGCTGTCCTCCACAGATCACTATCTCCAAAGGGGGTAAAAACAATCTGAGAAAACCCTACTAAAACAGAACTGCTGTCTATATACAAGGAAAATAAATAAACACTAATATCCAGCATTGTTAATAGGGTTCTGCTGTTATCAGCATGAGAATTTCAAAAGATATTGTGCTGTTGTGACTGAGATTAAATAAGCACCTAATCAGGCAGTAATATCTTTCACCAACTGACAAAGTTATAATGTTGGAGTAAAATAACCAAACCAAACAAAGGAGCTTTGGGGCACAAAAACTTTTCCTGTAGTACCGAACACTGAACTCTACAGATATTGTGTGTATGTTGTAAAGAATTGAGACTTTCTTTGCTTTTCATCATAATTAGATTTTCTGTTTCTCTCCATTTCAGGCCATTAATCTGTAGTTTAAAAATACTGAACTGTGTAGAGTGAGGTAAGGTCTTTAATTTTAACTAAAAGTTGACATGAAACACATCAATTAGATTTTTAATTTACAGTTCCTAGGTGTCTACATATGAGTACCACATTTGGTTAAAGATTACTTTAAAGTTCAGATTGTTTTCAGTTTACCATTACTACGATGCATTTTGAACTATTTCTAATTTCTGTACCTTTCAAACAACTTCAAACAAATGACTAGTTTTATTTGCCTAAAGAACTCATACATATAAAGAATAAAGAAATTACAGGCTCCATTCAACAGCCCACCTTGTTACATGTTTAATATTAAACATGCGTTAAAATCCATCCACACTCAGGAAGCATGAAAGCCAGTGTTTGAATTCCATCAAATAAAATAAAGTAAAATAAAATAAAATCTTACCTTTTCCTGATTATAATACTGACATGGGCAACAAGTAAAAAATGGTGCTGTCACCAGAGTGTGGAATCTCCTCTTTCATATCAGTTTTAGAAGGCTTAACAATTCAAGAGTTTCAGACTCACCTTCCTTTATAGCAAAGGTGGAAAGGATTCAGATCAAAGAGCCATGATATCCAGCAAAAAATTTGCACTCACTGCTCCATAACACAAAATTGGCTAGTGAAGAGTGTTTCTTCCAGCCAATAAAGCACACGTTGACACTGAAATTTAGTAGAAATCTGCATTATCTTCCCCACCTCTTCTCCAAAGCAAATTGGAGCTACCACTTTATTTACATATTAATGCTATTTGGTCAAAGACAGAGTCATGCTTACATACAGCTTGAACTGGCGATGCACATATTAGTGACTGGAAAGAAAGAAAATTGGGAAAAGCCAAAAGTTCCTTCCACCATATCCATCACCCTCCAACTACCTGTGTCAGTACACTGATTTGTCTCTTTCTTTCTTCTCAAAGTAAGACACTTTGGATCAGCCTTAATTCCAATATCGCATGTCTTCTAGAGGTTTCATTGCTCAAAGGTTTTAGGATGAGTGTAATAGTGAAAGAAAATAATCTCAAGATGTGTTCAGTTATATCACAGAGAGGTGTGGAAAGAAAGTCTATTTTGTATCTTTTCTAATGTACATACAATGTTTCCTCAGTATTTTACTTGAACATTTGTTTTAATCACACCAGTATTTAAAAATACATGTGAAAACTTAGTAGAAATCTATTCTATAAATCCTGCCAATGTACTAATAAAAGTAAAGAAAAAGACGCCTGGTTACAGAGAACAGAAAGGGAGAGAATGGAATATATGATGCACAAACATATGAAGGCTTATATAGGTTTATACAGGTAAAGATTATATGGGCTTAGTGGATTATTTTTTTTTTCTTGCTATGACACTTAAATACATGTATCCTGCATTTTCTCAGAGAATTGACCAGCCATTTAAAAATGTGTTGTTATTAGGTACTGTTCAGTAGGGCTCGGTTCAAATTACTGGATCCCCTCAAGGGTTAGGACAGTATCTCAGACGTATGGGTAACCATATGGTTTATATGACTCATACATCCTTTGGTTTTGCTCCCATAAGATTTTATGAGATTGCTCCTATAAGATTGCTCGATAGAAAACCCTTAACTGCTTCCACTTCACAATTTCCGTAATATCCTCCAGTCACTGCAGAGTACAGTCTTATAGTTATTTGCTGCCTTTTACATTTGTATCTACTTCCTTTCTCTCTTATTATTAGCTAATCAACTCAGCATGACAGAAAGGCCAAAAGCAATTTAACTGGCCAAAATCTCCTAACCACCCAGTTTAACAGGTTATTTGTGTTCAAAGGAGCTCTTCTTCAGCCCTAGAAATCAGAATTTCTATTGTTACGTGTTGCCTTTGAGTCCCTTCCTTCTGCAGGAATCTGGAAAGGCAAATGGCTATTAAAAAGAAGGCCATCTAGGACCAGAATGAGATGTGATTTTCACTGTTAATAAGAGTCACGGCAATAATGCTCTGTGAACTGCAAGCGTATTCAAGTCATGTTTTTTGCGGGGAAAACAAAGAGATTTTTTTTTTTTTTTTTGGCTCAGCTCATCTTACTCAGATCGGTTACCACTGCTATTCAATAACACTGTGTTTTCACTGGTATTGATGAAAATGCCCCAGTTTTCCGACCTTAACATATGTTGTTTTCTAATTTGTAAAAGGCTATCAGCATTACATTGTGCTAGGCAAGATTCCTTCTTTTCAATGTATCAAATATAATAAATCAACAGCAGTTATAAAACTCCCCTCAGGGCTCAAGGTATTTTACTGCCAATATTCAGCTCTCAGATGCATAATTAGCCCTTAGTATAAGCCAGTGTCATACCTCCTGCTTCATTTTCCCTTCTAATATCTGTTTTGTATCCCCACATAATTATAGAGGTTTTTAACCATTATTCGAAGGAACAGGGAAGGGGGACCTGTATCCTCAGTAAGAAACGAATTCTAGGTTGAAGTGGTAGTACTTTTGTACTAACGTGAATTTGCCACAAAATGCTGAACAATATATTATTATCATGTCAATTTTTGTAATACAAAAATCTATGTAGTACATATATAATACTACATATGTATAGTATTATGCCGTTCAAAAATAAATATAATGCACATGCAAAGTATGTATAATTAATGAAAACAGGCTGTGCATTATGAATAATACTGTTACCAAGACACCATAAGCTCAGAACAGTCTTCCAGGAAAACATTGTAATGGTACCTTTTGCAAGCAGGCAAATTCATTTTTTGATTTAAGCTTCAGTCAGTACATTTGCAGCGGTAATTCACCGATGTAAGACTCAGTTTTATTACTTTCCACTTACCAACACTGTAGAAGCAACACAGCTCTAAAAGCACAGACTCTGTTCTTCTGGCTGACACATGGGGAACAAAATTATTCATTAGACTATGAATCAAAAAGAGGACACATTGATTCACCAATGGCAGGCTGAGCATTCAAGGATGGAAATTAAAGGTCTTGAGATATTTGTACATGAGTAAATGTGGAATAGTGCCATAGGCTTTGTCTAGACTAAGATTTAAAAGTGTGCTGTTAACATGTCTTAGGTAACACATATGATAAAAGTCTTTTATCATTAATACAATGTTTAAATCAACACAAAGCTAATCAAATTATAGCATGATGGGAAATGAATCTTGATCAATCTTGATTAAAAAGATATAGATTGGGGGATGCAAATCAGAATTTTCAAATATATCACTTAGAATTTGATAACTGAAGTTTTCTGTGTGTCCACCTCCAAGTAATAGGCTAGAAAAAAGTTATGGAAGAGAAAGTTAAAATAAGTATGATTTATGCCAATGATCAGCTAGAATCCCCAAATTTACTTACATGAATGTTAAAGCAATTAGGCATCACCCCATGCCCTGTTAACAGGAATCCAGAAAATAGAATGCTCCTATAATCTCTAATCCTATCAGGAAAGAACCATAGGAGGAAATATCCATTCAATCCTATATTTGAAGTATGATAAGTGAAGAAAACAAACAAACAAACAAAAAAATCTCTTTCCATGGGTTGCTAACTTTTTCAAAATCATATATGAAGAATTATGTATGACATATTAAGAATGAAGTAACTTCTTAGGCACAGAAGGGTGGACTATGCTCTTTGCAAACCAAGGGAAATATTTAAAACTACTAAACTCACATATTAGCCGTATTTCTCTTTCATGTGTTAAAAATACAACAATGAGCTTATTTGGATAACAATGACCTGTGCTCTGTAAATTTCCTGTCTAATAATGGCACAAAAATGGGCACTACTTACATAACGTGTTCAATACCATTGCTTTCCTATTAGCAAGTATTTATCTAACCAATGAAAAAAAATATATATATTCATTGATTTTCTGTTAAATCCACATACATATGTGCACATGTATGTGTCTCAAAACACTGGCTCTAAAAATATCAAAGTGTTACCAGCAGCTAAGCCAATATATCTTCAAATTGTCAAAATTTTCACCCCTTTTACTGATGTAGAATGTCAAATTTATTAGATCCCGCAAGTCTATTAAATAAGTTAGCACTTGCATTTCTAATATATACTGTTGGATTGAGGTGTTTGTTTATAGTGACTCAGGCAGTAGTGGAACAACTAAAAAGTGGAAGAGTTCTACGAAGAAAAGAGATTTTTGTTGGCATATGAGTTGCAAAGAAATGCTAACGTGTTCTTCAGTTCTGACATAGCAAACAAACAAGCACAAATAATTCTTCATGTGTGGAAATGAAAAGGTATCCAATGTTGTTCCCTGGGTAGGAAGGCATATTTATTATTTCAATATGGAATTTATTCTGGTTGATGGATGTAGACCAAGAGGAGAAAATCAATACAGTCTAGTATGCATTCAGTCTGTGCAACATGGATTTCACTCTGAGCAAGGCAAAAAGGTGAGAGATGCACAGAGAAAAACTGTTTATTTCTTAAAATTATAATATGCTGTTACTGTTAAAAGGTTTAACTCACTGAAGTTAAGCAATTAACCTTCTAGTGTTGACATCAGCAGCCAGATTTAGGACAAGAAAATGTATGGTAACTCATCTTCCCTTCTGTTATTAAGCTTTACTCATTCATATTTAATGCATTCATTTTATAACATGACCTGTAGTCAGTGCAAGTTTACTAGCATGATGCATTAAGAAAAAGCAAAATACATTCTGTTCCCCGTTCGACATCTGTAACCTTATGTTTTCCTTACAAAGAATGAGAAAATGGAAATTCATAAGGTTTATGAGATTCCCATTGCAAATTCAGAACAGCAAAAATCTGCCTTTCTCATTGGTTTATATGTACTGGATTTTTATTATATTTTATTTTGCTCAGGCTCCAGTCAACAAATATTATGCTTCTTCCAAGGGAACTCCAATGCAATTTGTCTCCTTGAGAACTACTGCTGGGTTCCTTGGAAGACTTGGGACAAGGGCAGAAAAATGTCAAGGGGAAAACCTTGCCCAAACCTAGGCCAGGCAGCAAAGTTCCCCAGGGTAAAATCATGTTTATTAAGCCACTACTTACATTCAGTAAAGGTTAGCAAGCATTACAACAAATTTGCTCTTAGGTCAAATAGGGCAGAAAGGGAAGCAGATGTGATACCACCTGACAGGCCTAGATTTTTAGCTGGAAGCTACAGTACTATTTTGGACTCTTTCAGGTTCTGGATCTTGGTTTACAATAATAAATTTACATCTCCATGCTGATTCTGCTAAAGAAATGAAGAATGGTTATTTTATCTCCAGAGTACTGCAGAAGTTATTGTTCAGTGTTCCACCACAATGTACAAATCTAGAGCAGGCTTGCAATAGCAACTTTGTAAAGATGATGGCTACAACTGTGGGACACTATAGAAAATTGCCTCTGCACAAGCATTAAGAGAACCAAAACCTCTTATTTTCTTTCAGCCTTGTGAAAGTGTCTGTGAGAGGCCTATTGTGTTCCTCTTAAGAAAGATAAATCCACTGTATTTACTGAGAGATGCACTCTGCAAATGATCTAACATCTCATTAAAATGATTTTCCCCCATATTGTTCTGGCACACAGGCTCTCACAAACAACATTTTCAATACTCTGCTCTTCAGATCTCATCAGAATCCTAAACTAGGTCATCTGGAAGGATGATATGGTATACAAAAACACACATCCAACTTCTCCCTTTCTTAAATGCCCACTATTTAGAGGCATTTTCCCTTCAAAGGAAAGTTTAAGAGCAAATGAAATAATATCTCGGTTGGCCCTTTACCAATAGATCTCTCAACACCCCAAGAAAGGTAAGCTTCAGATCAGGGCAGAGGTCTGCCACATCAGGGTGTCAGGCAGCAGGAGCTATTCTTAGCACATATGAGCTGACATTCGGTAAAACCATAGCAAAGACAAGGGAGGTTGTGAATACTTGCCAACAGGCTAAGGGCCACGTCATCCTGATAACTCATATTACAACTACAGCTTACTTCATTTTAGTTACTGAACATTAGCAAAGATACAGGAAAAAGAAGAAGAAGAAAAAAAAAAGAATTGTCTGGTGAAAACAAAAAAAGAATTGTCTGGTGAAAACAAAAAAAGAATTGTCTGGTGAAAACAAAAAAAGAATTGTCTCGTGAAAACGAGGCAGCTGAGAATTAATGATAAAACAAACCTAAACAGGCATTGTGTTTTTTGAGTAAACAGATAACCAATCTAACACTTTAAAGGGCATTATACTAAAATTAATGATGAACTTTTGATCAATGCACAAAAATGCAACCTCTTAAAAGCTGGCATCTGTGGAAAAACAAAAATGTATATGATATTGTTTCACTATTTTGCTTTCTAAAACAGAAAAAAAAAGACTTTAAATGGACAGCTGTTATCCCCAAAGGTATTTGTTTCAGCTATCTCATATGCAATAAACCATTTGCCCTCTTCTGCAGTAAGGATGCCAATAACTGTCATTTTTGTGTTAATACCCCTTTGAAAATATTGCATGCAGTGCTCTTCTGTTGGATCAGAGAGTGACTAGACAGTCTTAGATGTCACCAATGTAGATACAGCCATCTCCTGAAAGAGTCTTGAAATTCAAACATCGACCCTGTTTTTTGGGTATTTCATTATTATGAAGCTTTCAGTGAAGGGCAGAAGGACAGGAAGAAAAAGGGGAGAAAAATGCACAACTAGAAGGAAAATAAGCAGGAAAAAAAAAAAAAAAAACCCTACCAAACAAACAAACAAAAATACTCCAATCAAGAACTACAGACGAAAATTGTCAAATACACAATTAAATTAGTGCCACACATTTTTGGAATCACCAATAGAACTTAATTTCTAAGTTCAGGTTCTGATACATTCTGGTCCTCAAATGAAAAAATAATAACTGAATTCTCTGGTCTCCACCTGTTGTAAATAGTTGCAAAACACAAGCCATTTTCTTTACACCTATAACTTCCGCTGAGTTCAGTAGTTCAAAAAGTCTCATTATTGCAGCAGATAAGACAGAATTATGACTCTGGGCTTGACATGGTGAAGTGCCTCATTACACACTGTCACAGACATCACAGGATGCATCAGAGATTTTTTCGTCAAGGAGAAATAATGAGCTGTCCTGGGTCTGCAGTGTCTTTTATAGCCTCCCAGATGTTTGCATTTATTTATTTATTTATGCCCTTAAAAAGCCCCCAAACCTGTATCAACTACATAATGAAAAATAGAACAGCATAAACCTGATAAAGATCAAAATACCAGGATTGCTGACAGTGCATGGTAATGGAAATAATCTGTTTATTCAGCATTTTGTTTTGATAATACAGGATGCACTCAGATTCTTACTTCCACAGTTCCCCCCTCATTAACATCCTGTCCAGTTTGCTGCAGGCTATGACGTTGTCTCTAGTAATAGTTTTGGCATATGTTTCCTAAGGAAAGGCCTGGCCACCCTTCTGTTGAGCGGATGTCGATTGCGTTAATGCTGAAGATGCACATGCACTGCCTCCTGCTGGGTCCAAGCCTCTGTACCCATGTGATCTGTCACTACTACTCAATACCAACCACCCAGAAACCATACAGAGCTTCCCTACAAATAGGCAATGTGTGTGTGTCTCCACTATAGATAAATAGGCACATCCATGAAGACACTTAAAGCACACAGCAGAAGTAGACTGTATCTTATGTTGAAGAAAACTCACTATCACCTCCTCGAATCTTAAATGAAGGGCAAAAAATACCTCAGGGAAAAGGCAAGCTCTTTCGCTCCCATTACCATAGAGCCTCATATACAGAGGCCAGTGTTACACTTGCTTAAGGCTGCTTCTTCCATTTTTTTTGAGAGAGATGCTAAAGTAATGTGGGTAACATGTTCACACAAAATTGTAATAAAGTTTTCAGCAGTGCTGAGATAAAATGGATTCTCAAATGCATAAAATGTACCAGGTGAAGTACCAATCAGTAAACAGGATAACCAAAGAAAAATGTCCAGATGTTCCTCTTTGGCCACCTCTACAACTGTAAATTAAACAATGCCAAGAAGCAATCCCAGACAGTAGACTTTAATTGTCTCTAGAGTTACTAAACTTGTCAGGTTTGCACGGACTTGTCAGCATTCTCTCCTGCACCAAAGGGAATAAAAATCAGCCCAGGGATAAATCCCATAATGCAGTTTGGATGTGGCTACCTTCTTTTGGAGTTGTCCTGTGGCCTCAGTGCCAAAGAAAAATCCCAGGCAAATTTATCTTTTTAGTATAGACACAGCTCTTCTGCCCACTGTCAAAGCAGACCTCTGGTTTAATATGGGTACTCAGAACTCTCTCTCAAGCAGGAAATACCACCACAGTAGCATCATATCTGATTAGAATTTCCCAACTTTCCCTACTAGGTGAAGCAAACTACCTCAGCTTCATCTTACTGCTCTGTGAGGAATACCCAATAAGTAGGAAAGCAGGTGGTTGCCATATCCAGTGCATCCCTTACCCAAAATTGTCAAAAGATTAAATATTAAGAGCAAAATTGTCCCAGGAAGCAACATGCAGAGGAACATCAAGATGTCAAAAACACAAAAACAAGCCTATGCCCTTCTCATTTAAAAATAATTATGGGTAGATAAACATATACACATACATGCAAATTAAACACCTTAGCTCTCACATCATTGTAGAAATGTGAGTTGTTGTTCATGTCTATGTAGGGACAAGTAATGGACTTCTGCAGAGCCTAAAATCCCATTGTGGGACAGGAAAGTTAACTTTTAGGACCCTAAAGCAGTGCTGAGTGCTCAGGAGTTCCACGCTGTATTTGTACATGGACTGGTGTACCAAGAACACATTCACCTACAATGCACCTTTTTCCCTGATGACCAAGTCAGTAGCCAAAGCTTTACTGTACTATTGCGTCGCACCATGCTCCACTGAACAAGAACACGCAACAAGTCAAAAATAGAAATACAAAAAGTACAAAAAGAGTATCCTAGACTTTATTTCCTACAGTTGTTAAAAGAGTGGACAATGGGAAGTATGTCTCAGGAATTCACATTTTTCCAAATAGAAAAAAAAAAAAAAAAAAGTACAGTTTCTCACAGAAATACAGGTCTAAATGCTTGGTACCCACATGCTGTCAAATCTGCAAATCTGTAACCTTGAATTCCTGTCTCCAATAAGTACATGGATATCTGTTTGGACAGGCCAAAAAAAGTGACTTGACTTTCCTGCCCAAATTCTTCTGAAAGTGTTGCCTGTCTTCATATTCTCTTAATAAAGCAATTAAGATAATTTAGCAGGGCAACACATACTAGTAAAGATGCCAATATTGACATTGCTTCCTAATCTGTCATCCTAACCTGTGTTTACAATGATATAGAGCAATATCAATTCTAAACACAGTCTAAGTACAAATTCTCAGTCTGTTGTTCCATAATGCATAATAGTCCTCCTTTTGTCATGTTGTCCTTTGCATGATGGGTAAATTTGCACCACAAACCCTATTTTAACATAGGCAGGGCAAGGGCTGTAATCTGGCACAATACCTACTCAGAAAAACAAGCAGAATTGGCATTTCTTCCTGGTTCTGTGTATCTCAAGATCTCAGGGTGCTGAGGACTGCTGATTTTATTTATTTATATATATATATATATATATGTATGTATGTATGTATTGCTATAACCACATTTCATACATTATGATGTTTTGGCAACACCCTTGTGAACTTCTGACCTTACTTAAAACAGCCATAGATTATCCCCCAAAAGTAAAGCACTTTTCTATGAAAATCCTTGTTCCTTCATATCTACAATTTAGAGAGGAAATAAGAAAACACAGACAGCGAAGAAAGCACGGGGAAATACTGAAGCAGAAATTATATATATATATATATATATATATATATATATATATATATATATAAGTACAAAGTTTCTGTATCAATTCTAGACCAAAGCAAAACTCCTTATTTCCAAATGTGCCACTCAGAAAACTACATGTGTTTTTAAGGACAGCATTCACCTGCTCTTTGCAGTACAAGACTGAAGAATTACAAATGAAAAATACATTCTAAATGCAATACAATATATGCTGAGAAACCAGCAAGGTAAAATATTACTGCTACGCATTAGCTGCAAATTACACTGAAAATCCCCTGCTCTTTCTCTCCTGTCTTGTTCCTCCTTCCTGCACATTGCAATGTCTCTAAGGTTGTACAGAAAACCCAAAGCAGAAAGCTAGGCATAAGAAATGTCACTCACCTATGTCTGTTTTGGTTACATTTCCCATCACCAAGCAGACAGGAAACGTTCTCAGGCTCACAAAGAGGCAAACAGAAGCCAGAGCTAAAAGTAGACTTTTTTTTTTTTTTTTTTTTTTTTTCTGCATACTATTACTCTGAAAGAACGGAAACCATATGTGTATTGGGTTATTATTCAGCTAGTTACTGCCTTCAGGTGGCTCCAAATTAAAAAGAAAGATTGTCAGCAGATGTACCCATCTACTCTACCTCTTCTTCATATTTACTCTATCTCTTCTTCAACTGGCATATTACAGCATTGTTACAGCATGCTCTAGCCAAAGGTATGCCAGCATTTCACCATACAACCCTTCATCCCCTTACGAACTCACAGGTTGATGATTTCGTTAAAAAAATAAAAAATTAAAAATTAAAAAAAAAAAAAAAAAATCACCCTGGGCTTAATTACCAACACTTTCTTTTTTTTTAAGGAATGATCCAAAGGAGCTTCAGATTTAGTTTTTTAAGCAGCTGAACCCAGAACATAGCAATTACGGCACAGACATCTCCCTGAGAGCCTTGTCATGTCCCACGTCACTTGCCTGTGTATTAACCAAAGTACAAGCTAGGCAGTACCAGGCCTATCTTCTCTTGTCTCCGGGGTCATCAAGTGCATTTTAACTTCTGTGTATCTTGACATCCCACTAATTTTTAGGGATTTTTCAAAGGAAGGAGCCACTAAAATTAACACCTGCTTCAGATTTTGAAGTTTAATTACATCTAGCCCAGTATCTTCTTTTTCTAACT
Source organism: Heteronetta atricapilla (assembly GCA_011075105.1). Lineage (NCBI taxonomy): Eukaryota > Metazoa > Chordata > Aves > Anseriformes > Anatidae > Heteronetta > Heteronetta atricapilla. The sequence goes on from CM021732.1 coordinate 50,341,683, forward strand.
TGAAACTCTAACTTAAATTGCTGCCCACAGAACAGGTCACCACCATTGGTGAATAGCTAAAATGAATGAATAGGCACAGAATGACAATGAATGACAAACTTAATAACAATGATAAGCATTCTCTTCCATTTATTTTTCATTTGTGGACCACAAGAGAAAGAACTGTTGTTTGTAATGTATATTTTTGTATCAGATACATGCATAGAAAACCACCATAAACATCTTCAAACATACATATATCACATATATGTATGTGATATTCAAAAAATCTCAAAGACACAAAATAACTGATGATACAAACTCAACCTACAGTAGCACTTGCAGACAATTAATATCCACTTCATTATTAAATATATATATATATATATATACACAAAACTATGGCGTTTTAAACCCTTGAACTCAGTGGCATATTTTTGTACTCATAACCTTGTAGGCTGATTTGTAACTACTCTGTGATTTGCAAGAGCAGTGAAATAAAAACAATCAGGCAAAATACATCCAGAATGCTAACTTCAGGGCATTTTAAGATTAAGCACTTGTCTGTTTACTCATACATACAGGCATGCATCATCAATAACAGGTACAACTGAAAACTAGAAGCACAGATGAAATTTCAGAAGAATACACATATTGGAATTATTTGTCATTATTTGTATTCTTAAGAAAACTTAAGAAAATTGTTTTCTACAGAATTACCTCACATTTTCTTCCAGATTTACCTTGGTGGAAACAATTTTCCTTTGCTTGGAAATCTGCAGAATATATATATATATATATTTACTTTTTACAGCAACAACAATATTATTTTATTGTGGAAAAAAAGAAAGAAAGGTAGTAACAATTGTATCAGATGCAGTTCCTTACACAATATACTCAGAATTATGCTATGGGGAAGTGAAGATAAAGGTTATATTTGTGACTGCAGCAGAACTTTTCAGCTGTGAATATTGAAGCATCTTCCTTTTGAATTACTACATTTCTGTTATTTTTTTTACAGCTGCTCATGAACTTTCCAGAATTTGCTGCTGAACACAAACTAAAGACTTCAGAAATATTGAAGTACTATTGTAACTACATGAAGAACAATGAAAATTAAGTAATAATAATAATAATAATTGTGCCAATATTATTTCCAAGAGGGACTGCTTGTTCTTATCCATTCAAATCAATGTTGAAACACTTTCCTCCAGGCACCATTACCCCATTCCAAACATTGAAGTATCCTTAAAATCACTCGGTGCACTTGAACAAGGCCCATGTTCTACAGCAGAAGTGTCCTTACTCTAATAAGGGCTCTGAATTCATTTGGAAGGCACTATCCAAGGCAACTTGCACTTCACAATAACACAGGCTTAGCTACATGATAATATTACATGAAATTAAACCACAGACCAGCAATGTCCATATGCATTCAAGTTTTCCTACACATGTAAACACATTCAGATAACTTTATACTGAAATCCTCTCAGAGGACTTCAACGATTCATTTAAAAGGCTTGTTGAGATTTTCTGCTTTTCAATACACTTAAATCTCCCTAGTAATACTTACACAAGTACTTACATAGTACATACTTACATATCTACATATTAGCACCATGACTCTGTTTTACGGGCATATGCTTCTAATACACCATTTAAAACTTATAAAAGTACGTTCTTATTATGCTCCTTGTCTGTCTCTGGACATTTCCTTTCTAATCGTTTAGCCATTAAAACTGAACTGTACTTCAACATGTCTGCCTAAGTTATTTTAGGGACAAACATTTATTTGTGTATATGCCTTTATAGCACACAATCCTCAAGTTGAACTGAAAAAGAAAAGACATTATTCTTCAACCTTTTTGTGTCATTATTTATTGATTATTAAAATGCTTGAAAATACCATTATTCCCTATGACTTTATGCAGTCATTTTCCAATTTAAATAAGAAACACTCCTAAAGAATAAACTGAACACTTCTACACAAAGTTAAATACAGGATGCGTTTTGTGTCACAATACTAAATGTGATTATTAATTGCATATTAACTGCATAAAAAAACAATATCATCATGTTCGGTTCCATAAGGGCTTGCTGTCTTGTATCTTTGGCAAAGTGCACAACGATATACTAAATCTCTTGCTTTAATTGCTCTGATCACAAACTTTTTAAATGAACAGATAATTGGGTGCAGGAGGTGACCATAGAACAAATACTGGGTGCAGGAGGTCTCCTACTGATGAGCAAGAGCAGTCATCAAGTTTCCTTTCTGGACCTACACAATCCTGGAGGCATTAGAGATGCTATTTTACTCTGTTCTTAAAACATCCATTTACTACATCCGTGCTACTACAGCACTGAATCTGAGACAACCATAGATATTATGGAGTTGCTGTTGAACACAGACTCTGAATAACATCTTGCGCACTCCTCTACGCCAGTGACCACCACTTCAGTGGCCATGAGCCAGTCCTTGGATAGCCTTAGGTGTTCCCCCAGAAAAAGCTTCAATCAAGGGTGCGTTGCCTGGCCTCCCTTCCTCCCTGCAGCAACACAGTCCCTTATGCCTCTACACCTAGATGAGCTGCTTGCATTTCTCATGTTTCATGAGGGGAAGGAAACATTTTGGGAATGACTGGCTCTTGGGCCTCTCGGAGGGGTGGGGGGTGCAAAGATCCACCCGTCAGGTTGTTGTTTCTTCCAGCTGACAACATGCAATATTCCTATAAATCTGCGTTCTGCAATACAAGATCTGTAAAATCTGTATGCAACACAGGTCACAAGCAAGGCTGAGATATCTCAGTAATATCAAAGGCACAATTACCCACCGAGAGGAAGCAGCCAGAAAGAGGATGATAAGTAACAACAATTTGCCTATATAACAACAGGAGACAAAGAGCCATATATCTTGAACAAAATAGCATCTCGTTTCTTCCAGGAAATTGAACTATAATCTCATCTGACAAAATACTGAACTTTAAAGTATTATTTCAGCATGAGGAATAATCTTACTGCCTGCATTGGTTCTGTGCTGCACATCGCTCTTGCTGTCTGTTCAGAGATATTCAGGTAGACCATATTTGAAAAGGGACAAAGCTGTAAGGCTACTGTGGCAAAACCTGTGTGAAGTACAGGTCTATGTACTTCACCTCCTGTGGAAGCAACAGAACTAATTATTGAGCTGCTCATGGCCTTTGAACCTCAAGGGTTATGATCTGAACAAGAATACACCCTGTCACTGAAGTTCACTGAAGTGCAGATGCTGAAACTGTAAGACTAATTCCCTTCCTTAAAGGGAATCAAAACACCCTGATGGCACCTGGTGAACATTAAAGCCAGCTTTGGTTTCAAAGTCAGAGACCCTTGGGAAAAACAGAGGTCACATTTGTCAGGTCACTCTTTGCTCTCCAAACATTGTTTTTCTCTTTTCTTTCTTTGTGTTTTCATTAACGCTATCAACCCTGACAAATATTTTTCTGTTTTTCTTTCCCTCCTCCCTCCACCCTCTTCAGTTCTCCTACCATCTGTACCAGCCTGTTCTACCCTCACTGTGTGAAAACTTGATTAGGAGAGCAAGTTCATTTGTATGATACAGAAGCAAAACAGCACTGGTAAAGCCAAGTATGCTATGACCCCTATGACCATCACATGGCTATTTTCCTGTACTTCAGGCTGCATCTCAGCATCAGAGAAATATTATCCAAGTGCATGGAAAGCAGCTCCTACACCTTAAAGCAGGACCACCACTACACTTGTGGCTCCAGAGTGAGAAACAAAGTAGGGACCAACTTCTGTAGGGGCAAAAAAAAAATTTAAAAAAAAAAAAAAATAAGAGGGGGGGGAGAGGGGACGGGGGAAAGCAGGGGAAGAAAAACAACAACAACAACAACAACAAAACACAACACCAAACCAGCTGGTCTAGGAGTTTGTTTTCAAGAGAAGGTATTAATAGGAGCTTCTTAAAAGAAAAACAAACTTCGTGGGAGAAGACAACACTTCTCACTACAGGATGATTCTTCTCAGCTGTTCAGTTGGTGCAAAGTTGACATCATAAAGCATGAAGATTCACATCCCTTTCATGGAACTTGCACCAGCAAAAAGTTGCAGATGGTCTCATTATCTATGTGAGCTAACACTCATGGTAAAATTCTATTGTATACTTGATAAGTCATTACCCTTAATTACCAGAAAACAAAACCACCACACTTCTCTTTCCCATCTTCACTTCCCTCATACACACACTTTGGCATGCTTTGTGCGTAATAATATATAATGAATAAATAATTAATGAATAAATAAATTAATTAAATTAAATATTAGTGTTTCCAACACAGGAATGCCTTGTAGTAGTTAAAATTGATCTACTGTATCTAAGAACCTTGTAGAACATTACTGAAGCTAACTCCTTTCCTGTGCCTAGGCATCTATCTGTCATTATCTGTAGATGAAATGGAGCAGCATGAACACTGTTGACATGGAAAGGGGAATTTTTTCCCAGCTAGACTCTTACACTGTAATTTTTACATATCTGTGAATATATTGATTCAGGAAGGCTACTATATTTTAGCTGATAAAAATGCAGAGTTTTTTTCTTCCATAAAGGCTTTCTATAATGATTAATACCACTCTTTATTAAAGAACTTGCTTTATATAGCTTACATGTAAAAATAAAATAGTTGGATAAACCGTTTCATTTAGAAGGATAAACCTTATAAGCAGAACTTTTTGCCATCACTGATACTAAGTTTCTTCATGTACTTGTGCATAAGCAACATTTGGATTGCAACTGGGAGGGTGGTACAGATGCATCCTGTCCCTAAGGTACTGAAAATTTGAATGCTATAGGCATATTAGATAATACTCTGAACTGCATTCTTCTGAGATATTAAACTTCCAAAACCCTCAAACACCCAAAACGATGGAAACATCTCTCTGACAAGTAAGAGCATGCTCAAGACTGGAGACACCCACTGCCTCAAGCACTCTTGGATCTCCTCCTCTGTCCAGTTGCCTAAGTCCCAAGCATAAGTTGTTCCAATATACTCCATTAATTTACCTAAATAAGGACTATTAGAAGGGTCAAAAAAGTTACACCAAATTCTTCTCTCATATATACTGACACAACCCAGAGCCACTCTACTGAATTCCCAAGGGCAAGTTAAGTTAGTGATGTCCTTCTATACTTACCTGGTCACAGAGGAACAGACTTTGCTACAGAGTGTGAAGCAAAATCTGAGTAGATAGGACTTGAAAAAAGTCAACAGCTCCACTTCAGGCAGCACAGATTGTTTCCACTTCATTCAGTTAATTTATATACAAGTAGGTGTAGGTATATTATGAACTAGATAACAAAATAAAGAAAGCTGAGTAAGGGGGAGTGTGTATTTATTTGGGCTAAATGCACTTGAAAGCAGTAGTCAATCTGCATAATCAACACAAAATGAGTCTTTTCCAAACTATGGCTATCTGCAGCATAGAATCATAGAACAACTTGGGTTGGAAGGGACCTTGAAGATCATCGAGTTCCAACCCCCTGCCCCCCCCCCCCCCAGATCACCCACCAGACCAGGTTGCCCAAAGCCCCATCCAACCCAGCCTTGAGCACCTCCAGGGATGGGGCATCCACAGCTTCTCTGGGCAGCCTGTGCCAGTGCCTCACCACCCTCTGAGTGAAGAATTTCCTCCTAACCTTTAATCTAAATCTCCCCTCTTTTAGTTTAAAACCATTCCTCCTTGTTCTGTCATTGTCTGAATGGGCTAGGTACTGGTGGTACGAGTGTTAGAGCTCTATGTGTTGTATCAAAGGCAACCATTTATTTTGAGAGGTAGACCCACTGCAAGCAGACAAGGTGCCAGGCGCTGGTGGCTGCCCGTGGCAATGGGACGATCACCTGATGTCTCCGTGAGCTCACCCACCTGTTCCAACGGTGCACGGAGCAGAGGGTTTTCCTTGATTGATGTGTGTAACTGCCTCACAGAGCTGCGTGGGCGAAGGATGTGGGCTGGCCCCAGCAGCATACCAACCTGAACTTCCCTCTGACACTTCACAAGGAGAAGACAGACAAAGACAGACGGAGACTCATACCTGCCCACCCACACAGACAAACCAGCAGATATAAAAATACATGACCTTAAAAACCAGGATGCAGGCAAAAGAGAAGGAAGCATCTCTCCCCTTTTTCTCTTTCTTCCCTCACTCACCAGTCCTACAAATAAGTCATGCACATAAATACCACCAGCACAAAAACAGAGGGCTGGTGGAGTTCTGCTGTCTTGAATCAAGTTACACACAAAACTAAGTTGGCCCATTGCCTTCGCCATGTTCGCTACCATATTGCTGTTACCACCCTCCTAGAAATTCACTCAAACATTCCTAACTCTCCACTTGTCTATTTAATAAATAAATAAATAACTGTACTTCTGTCTGTATAAAAATAAAAGTTTGGTTTAAAAAATTATCTGGAAAGTTCAGAAGGACCAACTTCCCAAGTCTACAAAAACAACCACTTCTACCACATATGCTCACCTATCTCCTGAGAGGAAATTCACTGCTCAGAAACCTGATATTCTGTATGCTCTAATTAAGGAAAAAGGAAACAGCTTTTCACAGTCTCTTGTGCAAGGGCCAATGAACATAAGTCAAACACTCACCTAAAACCATGAAAACACTTTGAAAAGAAGCAAAACAAACATTCTGCTAATTTCCCAGATGTATATCCAGTAATGCTTCTGATATAAAGTATGGTGGGGTAGGAAAAATGAAAAAGAGAATTTAGTGATGTGGGAAGGAGAGTTGCCTTCATTCTTCAGCCTTAACCCTTTTTAGACATTTGTGATAGAGGGATTCACTCTGAGCTGCCTTAGCAGTGCTACTATGGTGACACAAAGCAGACAATTCCACATCTCAGAAAGCTTCTTTCTGAGAAGAGTTAACGTTTCTCCCATCACAGTTATTTCTGTAACAACTATTAAATGCTTAGATGAAGTTAACAAGAATCAAGGCAATTCACAGCCCAGTAAGTCTTCATCTACTTCCTGATATTTCAAGAAGAAAGCCTTGCTTTTGTAAATGTTTAGAAAACTCCAAGATTTCTCTCACATTGAAAACATTTTCTGTCCATGGTGCAACATATCATGCCACCTGCTTCTTACCAGTTTAGCAATGATATTTTTAAATCATATTTGTACAAAAGAAAAAAAAAAATGTCAGGCAAAAGTAACATTTACATACTGTGGTGGTTTTACCTTGCTAGGAAGCTGAACTCTACCACAACCTCTCTCTCACTCCCCCTCCTCAGAAGAGGAAGGAAAGAAGAAAAGGAAAGAAACAATTCACGGGTTGAGATAAGGATAATTTAATTAAAGGAAAAAATAATCATTAAGTAAAAATTATTAGTAATTAAATAATTTAACTAAAGGGGAAAAAAGGAAAGGGAAAAAGGGAAAAAAAGGCAAAGCAACAACAACAACAACAACAAAAAAGCAACAAGCAAAGGCTGTGTGGAAATGCAGACGGAAGAAATTACTCTCTACTTCCCACAAATGAGTGACCACGTCCTTGAGGCAAGACTTCAATGCACATAGCTGTTGTTCGGGAGGACAGACATTTTCACGAGAGCCCACCCCTCCCCTCTTCTTCATTTTTCCACTTTTTATTGCTGAGTGTGACATCATATGGCATGGAATATCCCTTTAATTGGTTTAGGTCAGCTGCCCTGGTGATGTTCCTTCCTCGCCTTTGGTCCACACCCATTCTACTGGTTTTGGGGGTTGAAGGGAGTCCTGAAGCTGTGCTAGCAGGTCTCATCAGCACACACAACACTGGTGTGATACCACTGCTGTTCTAGCTACAAGTGCAGAGCACAGCACTATATGGGCTGCTGCAGGGAAAGGTAACTCCATCTCAGCCAGACCCAGTACACATAGACATTTCCCAGTTCCACTCAGCATCACAGTTATCTGCCTGAACACCTTTGAGTTCAGCTTCAGCACTGAATGAAGGCAGGTGAGGCCTGCAACCAGTTCTGAGATTAGAGACTGTGCTCAACGGCTGTTCACTAAGCAAGCAAACTACCAGATTATTATTTTTTTCCAAATCTACACATTGCTAAAAGCATACATAAGTTTTTGGCATAAATGCATTTTATGTTAGCTAACAAAATTGTAAAGGAGACACTTTAGATGTAAGACATTACTAGATAGAGACAGACCCGAGTACTCCTGGTACAAACACACAAAACTGATCCAAAGGGATTGGCCCCACATTCTGCATAACTGTACCTTCTGCCTAACTGTCAGTTACAACAACAATAATGCAGATGCAATGCTAAGAGTAAGAAATGTAACTCTTATCTGCTTTCTTTGAACAACTTCAGTTAAGTGCAAGATGAATGGATCTTCAGATGTGGATGCTAAGCTAAATCTAGCCTCTTCTATCTTGTTTTGCAAAATATGAGAAATATTTTTCCAGAAAATATTTCCAGAAAATAAATGCTGGTTTCCTCTTCATATGTGTGGTTTATTTGTTGACTCTGGAAATACTGAGCAACTCCTGCTAAAATATATTGATCTGAAGAGACTTTAACTGCTACAGGGTATATTACATACCAGGATAAAGCGAAGTACTCTAAATCTTTGCCAGTTGCCTCTGAACAATACTTACAGAAAAATATTTTTGCATCTTTATGCATCTTACCCCGTCCACAGTAAAACAGTAATTACATCTGGTGTAAAAATTAGGGTGAAAATAAATTAATAATCATATTATTATTTAAAATGATAAAACTCAGTCTTCATATAATACTTTTTACCCTTGTAATTCAAAACTTATTGTCCTCATTTCACAAATCTAATACCTCAGTAATTTTGTGATGCAGTTACAAAGCCACTGACAATCCTTCAGACATAGCTGGGGCTCTGCAGTCCTACAAGATTACTTGTAGGACTTTACAACTACTTTACAACAAAACTAGATACATTCCCCCTGCCCACTCCAGTGCCATTAGAGTACATATCTGTAAAATGATGAAAATTACCAGGAAACAAGAGACACTACCCTGTCTTTTCTTGGCAGAGTAAAAATGTTGTCTAGCATTGCAGTTTCTCTCCTTGACAGAGTGTGCTGACATTGATTTGTTTATTCAGAGCCTCTGGTAATGCCATGCTCACGTCTACAATCATTTGTATTTGTTGTGATCCTTTACCTCTGGCCCTCTCACCTGATTTACAAGATGCAGCTTTAGCACCTACTACAGGCAGCTGAACAGGCCAAAAAGTGAATCCAAACTACACTGAGCAACACAGTTCAGGAGGAAAAATTGCCCACAGTGATCATGCAGCGGTAGATCATTTCAATAGAGACATCATAGCCATCTTTTTTCACCACCTCCATTTCTTCTTGAGTATCTGGTGCTGTCAGAGTTCCCTTTAACAGAGCAGAAGTCTCCCTGCCAGACACACAGCAGCTGAAAATTCAAGCCTACCAGTTCGATGCAGCTGGGTGGATTATAACAATTTAACTAACTCCAGCGCCTTCACCACCAGCTACACTTCTATTCACTCCAGTTGTACCTCTGCAAAAGGAAAAGTTGTATCCCCCTGTGCCAGTCTGGCCACCTGCAATTCAGCTGAAGCAAGTGAGAAGCTCCCCTACCCATCAAAAGAGAGAGATCTGTAATTTGCAGCGTAAGTGTCGTAATAGGGCTTTACATTACATAATACATGGTCATAAATTACATACCACAATGTCTTTTGCTCGTCCTTACAAAGTCTCACATCAGATAGCAACTCCCAGATGTTGGGGCCCAATGGCTTGGCACTGTCTGGTGGAAGAGTAGGCAAGGGGATATAGTAACCACCCTCCACCAGCATGCCTGTCCCTACATAATCTTCTTAAATCAGGTGTCTTTCTTCACATGAAAAAACATCATCATGATGGAGAGGAGCAAATAGCATGACACTTCACTTTGTGCCTAACAGTAGAAGTGTTCTCTGCAGTAGGGAATTCAAGGCATAGGGTCTGAGAAGCAGGAGATTTTTAAAGCTATAATATACCTATACCTATATCTATACCTATAGAATTTAACTTTTTTTTTTTTTTTTCATTTGAGATGAAATGTAAAGGCAGCTCCTTTATCAATTCTCTACTAAACAAAAGATTGACTAACTCAAGCATCTCTGTAAACATAATAGCTAGTAGTTTTGAGACAGTCCTTTAAAGTTTCATTGTGTATTTTCTGACAATTAACACATGAAATCAGTTACTAGCTTCTTCAGACACAGAAATAATAATAAATTATTCAGGCATGAAACTGTAATTACTGGTGGCAGGACAATAAACACCATGTAGCTTTGCCTTGCTAAGCCAAAGACAAACTGAATGGATGAAATTATTTAAAACCAAGGACACAGATTCCAGCTCATCTTCCTGTCCACATCTCCACACAGAAAAAATCTAATCTCTTAAGTAAACAAACACATAAGGAAGCAACTAACATTAATAAATTAGAAACTCCATGGAGTAGACAGACTATGATCTTAAAACTTGCTTTTGAGGTGATTTTTTTTTTTAAAGCATCTTCTTTCCTGACAGACTGAGCTTAATTTACCTGAAAATATTTAAACTGAGAGTTTCTTGAAATCACATGAGGAAAACTGTTCGGTTATGACTATACTACTCTCTCTCTTTTTTTTTTTTTTTTAATTTGACAATGCAATTTAATTTGATTTAAGTAAACACAGAAACCTTGCAAGAGTTGATGCACCAGTGTTAAATTGAACTTTTTGCTCAAAACCAGCAAATATAAATGTACTTTAAAGAAAAAAATCTCTCCTGTCTTTGGCTAAGTGCAATGTATGAAGAGTTAAAGTACAGCCATAAACTAACACTTTTTTTTTTTTTTTTTTTTTTTTTCCAAAGGAAAAGCCTTGTAATTAACCCTCAGGCAAATCATCAACTTCCACATTGCTCAGTTTTCTGTCCTTGAGACATTTATGGCAAAAACAAACCCTGTGAGGCCCCACAATGCAGCAACACCCCAAATGCAGAAATATGGATATTTCTCTATTTTCTTTCAACACTTCCACCCTGTGGCTGCTCCCCTTTCCTCATTAATCTCTGCTTATTCTGCTGCTCAGCAGCAAGAGAGGGGAGAATAGTCACACTCTCATTTTTATGGTCTTCCATACCACTCATAGTAGCTGTGCTTTGACTCAACACATTTCAGAAAGTCAATGCTGAGAAGAAATGTGCAACTTCCAAGCCATGCCCCTCTGGAAGGAAATGAGCTGTATTCTTTAGGGAAAGGGAAATTACTTTGGAAGTCTAGACCGAACCCTTCCTTTTCCATCCCTCCTCCTGTTTCCCTCTTGAAATTTAAGACAAAACAAAAGGAAGGTGGAGAATTAAAAGGAACTGTTGGACAGAATTTCCATCCCTGTGTGTAATAAAAATGTAAGTGGATGTGGATTTAAACACTGACAAAACATCACCTGGAGGAAAGGGAGGAGTGACAGAGAGCTACAAAAATGCCAAGGATGTTGGCAGCATGTGGCACAACAAAAGGGGAATCAGGAATGAGGTGAAAGGCAGCATATTGCAAGCAGCCAGACTGATCATCCTATCAGGCTGGATTTGTCTTTAAAATAAGACAAATAATGCAGCTCTGGATCTAGTTGTCTACAACTGTGCCAGTCAAAGGGAAAATCCTACAAGGTATTTAGTAAACTTACTCTGGGGGGGAATTTTAGTGATTACCTCCAAACTGAAGACACAGTAAGAAGAGAAGCTGTGAGATAGGATCAGAACAGCAGGGAAGCTTGAAACAATCAATCAAATGAACTCAGGTGAATTTTAAAAGCCCCAAGGGACTCTATGAACTAAAATGGAGGAGAGACAGGTCATAAACATTGACCAAAATGGTAGCAGAGAAGAAAAAATGGCTAAAATAAAATAAAATAAAGAAATGTGAAAAAAAATCCCCAAGTACTACTTGATTCAACTGGGGGCTAACAAGCAAAAAGACTTTACCAAGCCAAGGAGCAAAACAGGGACTGAGTAAATGGATAAATAAATTGATACGCATTAAGAAAGAATGACCAAAGTGAAAAAAATAATCAGACAATAGATGTAAAGATGATGTCAGAGGCATTGATAAATCAAATTGGCAGGAGGACCACCAGGGAAAGCAGTCCTAAGAGAGAGAAAGCAAGAAAATATATGTGCATTTGAAGTAAGCTGCAGTACAGAGAGGAACCAAGTCTCACTAACTTGCTTTATTTCCAGCAGAAGTGACAAGATGTATTTTGAGTCCATTTGTTTGGTTGGCTTTGATAGGGGGAATGTCAGGGGAAGGAGCAATTAAACGAATGCACCATTAATTGACTCTGTGGACATCTTGAGAATTTTTCCATTCTGAGCATGTTTAATTCTTGCTGAATAGAGATTCAATGAAACCTGTACTACAATTTTTCTTCCCTTTACGGGAAAACAAAACCAGGGTTACATCAAGAAAGCAGCAGGGCAGCAAGATCACAACTTCCTATTACTCAGGGGCAGAGCACAGCCAGTGCCCTTGCTCTAACACAGATGCAAGCTAATACAAACAGCAGCTCTCAGTGCCCTCTGTCCCACTCCCTAATAAAAAATAAAAAATGAACACTTTGAAACACCCTTCAGCCCCTGCTTTCAGCTGCTGGCACATGTTTCTATATGGAACAGAGAAGAGGAAAGGGAAAGAGTGATCAGACAACACATCAGCTGAGCTCACAGGGAGGAGTGCTGCAAATGCCTGCTCAAGTCACACTGCTTGCATCCTAAGGTTATACTGGACTACAGCGCATGCCAGAGCTCAATGTCAGGTTTATTAGGTTCAGTTTTCTTACTTTCCAGTTGAAAAATAAAAAAGGAAAATAGGAAAGGAGGGTTTGTCTTGTTTTCTGATCGAGTGCAGGAAAGAAGTTTTATACCTTAAAGAAAATTCTCACGAGTGGGAGTGAATGTGAAAATTGTATGCCTGAATCATACTGTTAATTCCCTATGTCCCACATCATGTGAAGTTTGAATAATGTTTTCAGCTAGGAAACTTTTATTTTTATTATTTATATTAAAAATTAAAATTAAAAAAGTGGTTTAGAGCTCCTCCCTTTCTAAATCAAAGTAGGACCCAGAAAGACCAGTTTTGTTTTTAAACACAGTTAGAAAATTGCCCTTAAACTGGTCAATTCCAGTAATCAGCATCAAATTAATAACAAGCACTCAGTTGGTTTCATTCAGCTAGATTCTTCTCCAGAAATTTTTATTTCAGCTAAACTAAGTACAGTTGGGTTGCAGACACATTGTTCTTGAAGTTGGAAATCTCTGTAAAAGTTGTACTCCTCTTTACATAATATTTCAACATCCCCCTCTCTATATATGTAGAGACACCACTAGACATATTACAGGTCTTATGAAATATATCTTGAATATATCCAAAAGCATTTACTCCCTTTCTTGTTAGAAGCAAAAGCAAAATAATGAATTTTTCCAAATGCTGCCTGTCGATTATGGCATACTTGTGATACAGGAGCATCTGCTGATTAAAGCAACTAATAAATCAACATAGAAGTTCATTTTATATTTATTTTAGCTAGATATAAAGTTTCATCTCTCTAAAAAGCATAAGATCTTATCAAAATCACTAGAAAATTTCCAGATGTTTTTAAGTCAAAACACTCTAGTGGAAATGCCAACTTGTGGATGGAAGGTTATCCCAGTGTACTTACAGAGCCTGATGTGCAGAGGCAGCACGACATCTGTTCTGCCCAATCCTTTCAAAGCACCCATCACCAGGACATGGAGGATGTTGCTGAGGGCAAGTATTATACAGCAATATTTGCCTTGAAAGCTGGCAAAGAGTAATCCATCTGCATCTTGTAGCAAAGTGAAGACATTACCTAGAAGGCATTTGAACAATAATCATGTAGAACCAGTAGAAACTACATATTTCATACCACAATAGCCACACATTTCACCCTAGTCCTTCCGGATCTGGAGAAGAGAACCATGCTTAACACCTCAGTAGCATTCCAAACAGTATAAAACATTTTTCTCAGAGACTGGAAAGGACACTGATACCAAGGTTGGTGAAAGGAGGATAACATGCAGTTCACAAATATAAAATAACTTTCATAACTTGTGAAATAATTTATCTGAGTCAGTCTACTGGAACAAGAATGTTAACTAAGGAGCAGATGAAAACAAGTTTTTTGCCCGTGGTCACTCAGTATGAGACAGTGGAAGGAAATGATGATGAATCACATTAACATGGGATGGAACAAAATCTGAAGGAGTACCAGTAACAAAGCCAAAGAGATAAACGCCAAGGTAAGCTACTGATGAATTCTGGTAAAGTCATATCCAAAGGGAATAGATCTTTAATTCCCTTAACATAGAAGCATAACACATTCCTTGAATTATATTGTTCTTTGTTAGCTTTAAAAAGTAGTAGAAGGCTAAACATTTTCATTTGTTACCAATCCTAATCTAAAAACAGAGAACATGCAATAAGACAGATAAGTCAAGACTGTAGCTGTTGCTGCATATATTAAACTGCATTTACGTAAGCACATGTGTACCTGTGCACATAGCGTATAAACCAATTCATTATATTTACACACAAACTGTGTAAGGTTTGTTTCAGGCCTGAACAAGGTCTTGTGTTTCCAAAAGAATTTTTCTGTTATACTAGGTCATATAATAAAAGACTTTTCCTCTTTGATCCTAATAGTGTTACATGCTACTTATACGCTAATGGTATTTACATACATATAACACACACTTTTTCCCCCTATTCTTCCCTTCATTATTCTGTTTTCTCTGACCTATATCAGAGGACTGAAAATAGTTACACACTACCAACTGACACAAACCATGTACCCACACTTAAAAAAATATTGAGTAAAGTGTTCAAAGTAACCCTCCTATAATACACATGGCTTCCAAAGCTGCACCATAAATGTGTGTGTGCATATATATATATATATATATATATATTAGCCTAAAACCAAAATGGCATTATTTATGTTTTGTACATAAGCAAAGGATAAAACCTTCACATTGCAAGTTTTTACAGCTCCATAATTTACACCCTGGTGTCATAAAACAGCAATAAAATATTTTAGAGATAGCCATAAAACCATGATCCAAGTTCAGTCTCTTCAAAAGCTCTGTTTCAATTGTGCTGTAAGGTTCTGAGCAGGATTATTTATATCTGATCAGTGGAAAAGTTCACATTTGGTCCAAACTTTTCCAGAGTTTACATGTTTCCTAATGCAGTCTCCTAGCTCAGGCTGACCCCTGTCTGGGAGGGGCTGGAAATAGAACATTTTCATCAAAAGCAGCTTGCACGACTGAACCCCAAATGCTTCACCTGAAATGTATGGAAGTTTGGGGCAAGTGAAAGGAAGACAGGTTTCTCAACGAACTTCATCTGAATTTCTAGCAGGATGTGGATTTTGGGGTCCAGGCTTGTAGCAGAGTTTGCCCCAGCTCTCTGGAATTCAGTGCTTCCAGAACCTGCACCTCTCAGCTTTCAAGCATTTCACCAACAAAAGCACAATATCTCTGAAATGTGATAAGGTATGAGGCTTAGAGCCTTACCCCCAAAACATATGCAGAGAAGCTAGAGTGGGGACTGGAGACGGTCCCTGATCTGCCTTGCCTTACTACAAATGGTGTTTAAGAATTATTTGGGTCTTGAGTTTAAAAGTCTCTGAAGTCAGCTGGAGCTTTGTACTATATTCAGTGGGAATATTAGAAGGTCAGATATTGAAGAAGATGAAATAATGAACTACGGATGTTCAGTGTACTGTTATAGAAAATACCAAGTTTAGACCTCATAGTAAGATGGGTAGACCCACTCTCACAAGCAACATAGTGGTTGTATGTACAAATTAATCACAGTCAGTCAGAGAATAGCTTTGAGTCTGCTTTTAACACTTTGGACTGGAGCAAAGAGGTTTTTCTAATAAATACTCTAATACTTTATCAGTAGGATATTACAATAAGTGTGTAAGTGGGCATTATACATTAGAAAATAAGTGTAGGGAAATTGGTATACACTGTTAAATAAAATACTGTGGTGAAAACTTGGATTTTGTTTCTCCTAAATCTCATTTCTTGACCACATGGAACAAGCCATAAAATACAACCTTGAAATGTGAGAAATGTTACAGTCAGGACATGTCTAACAACTCAATTAGTTATGGCTTCTTTCTCCATCTACTTGGAATTTATTCATTTTACTAATTTATTTATTTATTTGCATTTTAAAAACTCAGTTTCCTGAAAACCAGGGTTGTGTCATTTTATTTCTTTATTTAAGGTTACTGAAATGTAAACAGTTTTTGACTAGACAAGCCTCAGTAATGAGTGGAAAACGTATTTTAGAAGGCTTTCCGGAATGCTTCACAGTAATATGGTTTGAGTTTGTTTTACAGTTGTAGGTTATACTCAGCTTGGAAAGCAGCAAAGTCAGTATTTCAGGATATTCAAGATTCCTGGAAACCTCTAAGAACTGTAACATGTCAGGCCCTGATTTGGGAACGTACTTACCTGCCTATCCTCAAGCACAAGACTTCACATCTTTATTACAGAAAACTTTAATCAAGTACCTAACTTTGAACATGTATTGAAGCGCTCTGCGGAATCAGGAAGGAATCTGGACCTTTTTAAATAGCAACGTTGTTAATTGACTGCAAAGACGTTACACCCTGCAGCGAGGCTCTGCAGGAGCCATGCCTGCTGGCGAGCAGCTCTGGCAGCAGGCACCAGCCAGCCGGTCGCCGGCGGCACGGCACGTGGACCACAGCCTCGCGCCGGGGGAACCCCTGGGCAGGATGCTGCGTGCTGTGGACATACTAGTCAGTGAGTACCTGACCACTGCCTACACTAAATGTTTAAAAACTGCCCATTTTTGAGCCATCTGTAAAGTAGCACTGAAGCAATCTACCAAAGTGGTAAGTTTTACGGTGGAAAAATATGCAAGGCAATAAAAGGTATTTTACAGCTGGTTAAAAACTGAAACAAAGCTGAGGCATTTGATAACTGCAAAGGGGTTAGTAGTGAGAGTGTTCTAAAGGAGTGACCATTTGCACAATAAAATAAGATTAAAGAAATCAGACATCATGACTGTTTTCTTAATGTTTCACCTTTTGGAGTCATGTGGAATTGCAGTCTTGGTCTTTCTGCAGAAGCCAATACTGAGGACTTGTGCTTTGGGTACTAACTAAGAAAAGAAACATATTTTAACAAGTGGAATGCTGTTTGAGGGCAAGTAAGTAAATAACTGGTCGAAGCCACATCCATACTGAAAAAGAAATGGTACAATAAGGAAACAAATCTCCAAAACAGTCACTATACTATCTTCAGCAATATGGCTTTGAAATATGTGAAGGACATAAAGAGTGTCAGCTCTTCTATCACCACAATATTTGGATTCCTACTCACATATTCAAACAAATTTGGGGAGACAGAATTTAAACCAAGACTGAGTACTTGTGGTTTTCTTAGCCCACAACCAGCTTCCCAGACTTTCAGTTTACAAAAGTCACTGGAACATTAATAATTCTTCTCCTCTGAACCACAGATACTCCTTTCCCATTTCATTAGTCTTCCTGTAAACATATTTTTGCTTCAACACAAAGCAGTTGCAGCCTACACATTTAATCAGCATGACCACAGTACATTAAACCTGGTTTTATTCAAAACTATAGTGTCCAAACTATTCTTATATGCAACTACCGCAAGTATTTACCCACAGGAGCTTCTTTGCCTTTGTAAGTTGCAGTGGGGAGGCCTGCATTTTTCACACATCCCTTTCTACTTAGTAATAAATAATTCACATCTAGAAATCTAACCTTCAAAGATACCAAATACCTAAAGCTTAGAAACAGTGGACACCAATGAGGCATGATGGAAGTAGCTCATTCTAGCATGACAGTGTTTACATTGTGTTCCTACTTAAACATGATCCCAAGAACTAACATGCTTCTCTTCTTCCTCTGCCCACGATAATCCAAATCTGGGGTAATATGTCTGATTCCAGCATGTTTAAAAGCATGTGCTGTTTTTTTAAGTTTGTGGGGTTTTGAATTATTGAGAAGCTCTTCACAACTTGATGCTTCCCCTTCTCTACTCACCTAGTTCCTTACAAGTTTTTTTTCTTTTCCCCTTGCTGGGACTCTAGTGGGTTTTGTGCACAAGGCTGCAGACACGTGCTGATTCAGACACAGAGAATATCTGGGGGTGGAGGGAGTATCACAAAGAGATGACTGTAAAAATGTCATTTTTACAGTATTTAAAGCAAGTCTTCTTTCCTTTTCCCTTTCCCTTTGCCCCTTCCCCTTAACCTTTCCCTGCACTCTGTTCCCTTTTCTTTCCCTTTTCCCTTCCCTTATCCTTTCTCTTTCCCTTTCCCCTTCCCCTTTTCCCTTTCCCTTTCTTTCTTCTTTCCCTGTCCCTTTCCCTTTCCCTGTCCTGTTTCCTTTGTCCTTTCCCTTCCCTTTTCCCTTTCCTTTCCCCTCACCTTTCTCCTTTCTTGTCCTTTCCCCTCACCTTTCTCCTTTCTTTTCCTTTCCCCTTTCCTTTCTCCTTCTATGCTGGACCCTGTAAAACAAGTGTCCCCTTTTCCCCTCACCCAGGCTATTCCTGTGCTGCTCTCATTCTTGACATTACTGCAAGTCTCATGACTTGAAGACGTAGTTCGCAAACAGAAATGCTCAAGTGAGAATGTCATGACCGGTTCACCACAAATACTGCCATTATTCATAGTTAGGCTGAATTATTCCTGCCCACCATGGATCACATCATTATGCAAAGGCATGACCTAAGACTGTAAGGAAAGACTGGCAAAAGGCCTCTTTAAGAAGCGTGCCAAATTTCACCAATTCATTTCACAAACAAAGCACATGCATGAAGGTAATCTTTATGCATTCCAAGTATTTTCATTCTAAAATGAGTCCAGGTATTTATTTCTGAGATTCTGTGCACACATTTCCCTGACTGACACTTTCAAAAAAGAGGGGACCAGATCTTATAAAAACAACATCAAAACACAGATTCATCTCTGTTTTTCCATAGCTTCATTCACCACTGTGGTCACTGCTCTTGGCAGTGACATTTTAAAAGTTGCAAGAAGAAGGAAAAAAAACAAAAAACAAAAAAAAAAAACAGGGTTGACTTTCAGATTTTTTTCCTTTTGAACTTGAATGTTGTCAGCTTCATGCTTAGAGTGCATATTTAAATCTTTATCAGCTCATTTCTTTTTTGATAGAACATGTACAGGGAAGTAAACCTATAATTCAGAAAAAAAAAAGTACATTAACAAAATACATGAAGAAGTGAAGACTTCTAAATTAGAGAGGATACTTCCCAGAGGAAAAAAAAAAAAAAAAAAAAAAAAAAAGACAGCAAGACAGCAAGCCATGTTCAGTGCATCATCACATGAAGACATGGTTAGCAGTGATACATGTACGTGACAACAAGCCACGTGCAGCTGGGAGCTGGACCTAAAGGGTACCACAGCGTAGTGACCTCATGACAGTGATCTCACCCTGCAGCCCGAATCACGAGGTGGGGGAATAATTGTGGTTGGCTTTGGCACATACACTCTATCAAGAACTGTGCAGGACTGTCATCACACTAATGCTGCCATCTGAATCAGCAAGGGGCAAGCAGAGGAGGTAAAGGGGTGCAACAAGGTAGGAAGAGGCCATGCTTAAATATTTTGACATTATGGCAGGCTGCCCATAGGCTCCACAGATTTCTTGGAAGGCAGGATGAGAAGAAATAAACACGGAACAAGGATTTTTTCTAATATGTCCATCTTCCCAGCCAGATAGTCTGGTTTGATTCATCCACCTCAGGAAAAAGACAGCCAGAGCTACAGAGAGGGAGAAGTACCTTTGAAGCTGCACTGATTTAGTACATTAACCATGGTTTATGTCATACTCAGATTTCTTGACCTTAGCCATGCTTACCTTTTGCCAGTTAAACTCAGCAATGTTCACCACAAAGGAACAGGTCCTCCTTACTGTGCCTGTGGATGTTATTTTCCCTCCTCCATCTGAAGGTAGTATTCAGGGGTCAGGGGCTCTCCTGGCTGTGTTGCATCTCAGCACATGGGGAGAGCCCTGGGGGCAGGGAGAAAGGTAAAGAGGAAAGGGTCAGAGCAACCTGATCACACAAAAATGAACAATTGTGCACACCGTGAAGACGGCCTACTTACAGTTTGCCTGGAAATTAATATTTTAGGGTAGCAAAAGGCCACACAGTTTTGAGATCGCTGAAGGGCAACCCACAGGTCTAATAAATAAGGGACTTAGGGAGAGATAGAAGACGTTGCTTAAGCCAAAGGAAAGTTAAAATGCACTTTGAAAAAACAAACAAGCAAACAAACAAACAAAAACACTTCTCTCTCCTTCCATTCCATTTTCTTTCTGCCCTCCTATTCTGCTGCACAGAAAAAGTCTCATACCTGGTAATTAATCCTGCTACGTAAGATCCCTAGGAAGAAGGAAAGAACATGAATAGGGGAATTCCATTTACACCAAAGCTTGGATCTTGTTTTGCTTGCTTTCTTTTTAGCTTGCTTGTGTGTTTTGTTGTTGTTTGTTTGTTTTGTTTTGTTTTTCCCTAATGATTTTTTTTTTTAATTTATTTAAATGTTGAAGGAGAAGCTACAAAAACCATGTCCAGGTTTATCTCCAGTGTCAACACTCTTCTCCCCCACTCTTCGTGCCCTGATCCACCAGTGCACCCCGTGGAGCTCACCCAGAGCTTCTCCAAAGCTCCCTTCTGAGCCACAGGGTGAGGGGATAAGAAAGGACCCCAGCACCTCCCAGCACTGTAGAAGCAATTGCACGCTTCTACTGTTCTTCTGAGATTGAAAAAGAAACATGTATCAAACTACAGCAAACCAGTAATATCTGGGGGTTGGGCAAAATGGTTGGATCATACTATTGCCACACTTCATTGGCCACTCATGCTCCCTGGGCAATTCAGCTCCTCCTCCCTTCCCCTGCAAGCTGCCATCCCTCTTCTCACCTCCTCCACGTTAGCAGTGCCTGCAAAATGCAAGAGAGCAGTTCAGGGCAGATGCCGGCGTGACCTCTGTGTGTTCGCAGGCAGGCCCGGAGCATGAGGGTTTGGTTCACGCTGGTTTCCATGGCAATGCAGCCACACAGCAAAGGCAAGCCTCACAGGGTTTTTCCACAGAGGTGCACAAAGCAACAGAGCTAAGCTCAGGACATGTGGCTAAACCTGAGGCACACAAGGAGTTACCACCGCCACAGCAAAGCATTTCCCTCAATGTTTTCCTATTACCACCTCTTTTTTTCCCCTGTAGTAATGCCTTTCCTAAGCAAGTACGTCATTTCAAAAAGCTCACACATACGTGCATGCGTATAGTTCCACATACATGTAGACAAGAGACACCACACAATCTATACACATTCAAACTGCATTTCTGGTGACCCCTCTTTACCCTCTTATGTCTGAGAGACTTTCTTAAGGGCTTTCCTTAGAACCACAAAGCCGGAGCTTTAATTCCTGACCTATTTCCAAAGCTCAACGAAAGCCAACACAGATGTACATTTACCACAGAAATATCCTGTGATTTTGTAAAGCAATTTTAAAAAGAAATCTGAACTTGCAAGGCTGAGCACTCCTAAAGCTCTCAAATCTAAAAAAAAAAAAAAAAAAAAAAAAAAAGAAAAAGAAAAAGAAAAAGGAAAAAAAAAAGTCATTAGCAGAGAAAGAAAAGTCAGTTTTCATTTGGTTTAATGTTTTCCTTTTTAAAAGAAGGTTATTTACATTAGATGAAAGTGCTTAATGGCTTGAACAGAAATCCAAGTGTTTCAAACTTCCAGCATGGGTGCAGCAAGGTGACAGCTCACACAAGGGTAGAAAACCCACGTTGCACAAGACAGCCCTCTGCACTGCCATCTTCCTGTGTCACTCCTGCTGTGAGCTGTGTTCCTTAAATGGGTGGGCAGGCACAACCACTCTCAGCATGACATTCTAAATTAAGAGCATGCAGTGTTTTTTGAAAAAGCTTGAAATCCTGCATGCTACACTGCAAGTTGCCATTCTCATTTTTGGTAGGGCCATTGCACAGTCTCCCAGGATCATGCAAAGACCTGGCACAACATTTGCTTGACTCATGCAACATTTTGCCAGTCTTGCCAATATTAGACTGTAGGAGAGTGCTAAAAAGCACTGAAAAATATAAACACCTTTCACAAATGTCAGATATCAAAGACTAATGTTGCCTGACAAGCCATAATTGACACAATGACAACCAAGTATCATGTACAATATGATCTTTTTTTTAAGTATAGCAACATTTCCAGCTACACATGGGTACTTTAAACATTTCACTTTAAATGCACGGAAATGAACTTCAAAATTGGCAGTTTAGTATCATGAAGCATTTGCAACAGCTGTATCATCTTTTTCTCCTATCACTCCTAATCAGCACCCATAATCTGCACTTAATTTAGATTATCAATGTATCCCTACTATAAAGGAGGCAAAAGCATAATATGGTTGTAAAGGAAAAAATAAAAATACTGCTCAAAATCTAGCAAGTAAAATATGAGCGCACAAAATACAATAATCAGTAAGTTTTCTCACCTGGTGTGAGAGAAAGTAGACATGAATGTACGGAAAGTTTCGCCAAACCTTTCTCTCTTCATTTCATGTACTGTATGGAAGAACATGCCAAATCCCAAAGCAAAATTCCCACTTTTGGGAAAAAAGAAAAAAAGAAAAAAAAAAGGAAAAAAAAAAGTAAACCACATGCTTTCCATTAATAGCACTCTCTTCCTTTAAATAAACCTTGTGCACTCAGTCTGTGAATATGTTATGGTTTAAATATTTTGCTAACCTTTTGCTATATTCTCAGGAAAGCAAAAAGCAGCCCTGACAGACATCTGCCCCCAGACAAGTTATATATGGGTGTTGCAGAAAGGTGGGTTTTCACCTGTAAAAAAAAAAAAAAAAAAAAAGGGTGCTTTGTTAGGAACACAGCCCAATTCCTCCAAGGAAGTCTGCCATGGCTCAGCTCAGAGCTCCTGCTCTCTGGCCACAGCGAGGGAACTGCCTGCCAACACTGCATGCACAACAATGCTGGCTTGCCCCTGCACAGGGGAAAGAAGGATAACATCAAAAGAAATACTCTTACTGTGTTTAAAATGAGAAACCTCTATCTAAGGAAAGAGGAGCTTCTTTGGACAGATTACACTATTAATTAATTAAGGCACATACCAGAAGCAATTCAAGTGCAAAGACATGACTGGACTGACATGACAGGCTAGCCCAGAGCCTCTCACCAGAAACACCATATCTGGTTACATCTGGAAAAACAAAAAAAAAACAAAACACCACACCCCCCCCGGGGGGGGGGGGGATATGAAGGGCCATGCTCAATCTCTTATGAGAAAAGCAGACATCTTCCCCTTGTCAAGCTTTTTTGTCTCGCTATACCCTAAGTCACAGGATGGATTAGAAACCAAAGGACAATAAAAAATCCTCACCATGTGTAACCAGTGAATTCATCAGGGCATCAAGGGGGAAAAACTGATTGCCCTGATTGCCCTCCAAAATAGCAGGCCAGGAGCAGTGCTGGGGCAAGCACCCAGCCAGCAAGTCATGTGGCCAGGGCACAGGGATGCAGGGGAGGTTGCCAATGGTTATCAGCTTCAGGTTTTTTTGGGGGGGGCAGGGAGGAATCCCTATGAACAGAACCAGCCAAGGATATTTTATATGCAGAGTGAGAGGAAATAAGAAACAAACCCTCAAAGGGGACAAAAATCCACGAGAAAAATAATCAGCAGTCATCCTCTAACTCTGCCCCCCCTCCGCCCCCCTCCCCTCCCCAAAGTGAGAACACTTAACACATAGGGACTGGCCACACTGGAGCCCATACATTACATATATTTTTGCCAGTGACATTGTTTTTTTTAAATATCATATTTTTTTAAGTCAACAACACACCAGACTTGCTTTTAAAACCTTGGCAAGGGGAGATTAAAACTACAAAGGCAACTGCACTGAGCCTTTCGATTCAATACGTGTATCCTGGTTGTAAAGAGCAGGCTGCATGCAGCACAGTGTAAAGAAGCAGAAGCAGAGATAATCAGACCAGTCTCCACAAAAATAAATAAATAAATAAATAAATAAATAAATAAATAAATAAATGTGGAAATTGCTATCTACTTCTAGTGTCAGCATCACAGTCATAGCTATCAACAATATCCAAACTTAAAAACCATGTTACTTAAAACAATTCTCTCAACTCTTAATTTGGAGGAGGGCTCAGTCATGTTAAACATGGATCATATTTTATTTTTAGTATTTTCCTCCCCTGAAATGGCTATAAAATACCAAAAGGAAAAAAAAAAAAAAAAAAAAAAAAAAAAAAGTAGAGTCCAAAGTTGATTATAATGTATAAAGAAATGTCGCTTGAAAGTTACACAACAACAACAATTCTGCAAATACTGCTGGAAAATTATCATTTACCAGCTGGCTATCTTAGTATGAATTTTTGGAGTTTGGGGGAAGAAAATTGGCAATAAGCTGAGCAGTGTCTCTGATGTCAGTTTTGCCTTTAGACATCTACAAATGTACAAAAAGGTTTTTATCATAGATTTATCTGCAAATATGCCTAACTATTACAATAACTAGATTGGCCTAAGGGTGGTAGAAATAAGCACTCAAAATGGTGAGGTAACTGTTAAAGTCAGAGTGCAGAAATAAACCAGCGCTGCACACACACACTGGCCTCTCCCCAGCCTGTCTCAAATCTCTGAAATTCAGCAGCCTGCCTGTGCTCCAACCAAATTTGTCCTTGCAAGCTTCTCAGAACAGTATTCACTTTGGTCTAGCAATGTTTTGAGTAGGGTCACAGATAATGTCACTCCCCTCTACATTATTCAGAAATACCCTCCAAAAAAGGGCAGAAGGAAATTTAAAACATCACCTAATAAAGCAGCTATTTGGAGACTAGGAACATGTTGACTTTGCTAGAGCAGGCTGTGAGCTGAGCTCGTTCCTTGCATTTCCAGCCAGAGGTCCATACTGTACACATGTGGCTGCAGAAATCTTGCCAAATGAAAAAGCATTCCCAGGTTCCCATTTCAGAGGCTTCAGTTGCCCCCCATGAAATGACCCAAGCCTTCCTTTAAAGAAAAAAATAATCAGTGTCTCAGCGTGCTCTTGATCCACGCTGCTAAGGCAGACTCAACCATCAACCCAGAAGGGCACACTGCAAGTCAAATTCTTCATACATTTTAATTACAGTTTACACAAAATGAAAGTCAGGTTAATAAGCTAAGTTCATAAAAAATTAATAAGAAGTGGCGTTTTTGTATGGGAGATCAGGGGACTTAGCCTTCAGAGAGATGATCAGAAAGCTATGTTGCATGCAGAATTCACCTCTAGACCTCAGCTGGGAAAAAGAAGGAGCAAGAGGGGCGGGGGATGGAGAAAGGAACAAGGGATTTTATTTAATAAAAAACTTTTTGAAAACAAGCATTTCTCATTAAGCTGGTCCCTCTGTAGCAGAGCTGCAGATCTGAAAGGTTTTCTCCCATGTGTTGTTCTGAGACCATTAAACGCACACAACACCGCAGACGCAGGAAGCAGCAGAAAACCATTCTGTGCAGCAGAGCTGCAAAGGCAGACAATAGCTGCCACCTCCAGATAGTGAGAAAAAGTGCTTTCCCGAGGGGTCTGCGGCCACCCATATGTAATGTGGATAAGTGAGAACACGTTCGGCCCTGGCCGAGGCAAGAGCCGCTGCCGCAGCTGCTGGCTGGAAGTGCTGGGTGGCCTTCACTTCAGCCACCCTTGGTGCTTTCAGATGGAAAACATGAGTGCAGCGACCTGGGCAGTGTTCCGAGTGCATGGGCCCAAAACAGAGTGGGTGCGGCAAGGCTGTCCCCTGCCAAATACTGAGTCACAAGGCAGGGAATCCCATGCTGAGCCCGTGGGCTGGGCTTTGCACCAGGGGAATGCCACCCCATACCTCCCGGTAGCACTGCCAAAATTACCCCAGCGCATCATGCCCTTTAGCCGGTCCTTTCTTACATCATGTTTTGGCTGTGTTGCATACAACACCAGTGTTTCCAGTAAGCAGAGAGTAGGAGAAAGGACAGCGCTGCTCCAGGGCTTGCTCTCGCTCACCCCATTTTCATAACCCTGTGCCTGGGGTTGCATCTCACAGTTCCCCACCTGTCCCATGGAGGTGGCTGTGGTCCCAGCTCCTTTATGCTAAATTTACTTCCAAACACGTGGTCAGGAGTATTAATAAATGATCCAGTCTATGTTTAAAAGGTTTTATTATTTTTTTTTTATTATTATTATTATATATTTTTTTCAAATGGTGAGAGGGACAGCATAAAGTTACTTCCAAAGGAATATCATCTGCAAGTTTGAACTCTTCAGTTAAAAATAATAATAATAATAACCTACAAGGTTCTAATTTATTAATGAATAGCTGCTGTCTTTGTAATTTTGCTGTACTTATTCCATTACTGTCTGACACTTCCTATTGTCACTGCTTGAATTTTTAAACACTTCCGCATGACTAGTGCTAATCTCCACATTTCATGGAGGGCTGGTAATAAAAGGAGAGAGATTCATGGGTGTATACGAATGATTATAGCTAAACGTGCTCTAAAGCACTTAGCTCAATTTCTAGTATTTCTCCCTCCTAACTTCAAGCTTCTGAAAGGAAAACAAAAATGCAAAGAAACATTTTTCCCCCATTATTTTGGTCCTGCACTGCATTTATTCTTGATTGAGAAAGAGAAACAAAGTTCCTTCTCAAAACATAAAGACTGCCAGCACAGGGTACAAAGATGCAGGATGCCTGTGTGAAACAAATGTTGGCAGCAAACTAAGCTTCGTTTCTTGATTTTCTTTCACAAAATCTTGTAGAACTGGTACAACAAGCTATTGTGAGCAGCTGCTTTGAGGATATAACCTCACAATAAACAATCTGATTTACACACAGGACTACATATGCTTAGACAGTCTTTTATTGTTTACTCCCAAGTATTGTGACACCCTTTTACCCTGATTCTCTTTATTTTTATTTTCAACAGATAAGAGCAAAGACCTTATGCATTTGAAAGCACTGCTAAAGGACCTTTTTTAATTCATGTTTTCTTGAAGTCCTTCTACTCCACACCTTGAAAGTATTGCCAAAGGACTACTCTGTAGCATTACAGATTTCACTATCCATAAAGCCAAGCACACAGACTGCACACACAATCTTCATCAATCTTACTCCACAGCAGAAACATCTACCACACTCTCCCCATGCAAAACAAGGGTGCAGTAAGCAAGGATACCCATCCCACATGCCACTCATGTCAGGGTCTCACCAGCTTCAAACCCAGCCCACAGTGTTTGCTATGGCTAGTTCTGCAACACTCATAGATAATACAATATACACTGGTAGCTGCTGGAAGCAAAAATGGCCCTGCACATTTGGAGAGGGCAGAGGCTTGGGGTGAACAGCCCAGCCACTGCTTTCAGAAGCATGGTACAACACTGTGATGACCAAAACCAGTGAGCTGCAACAGCATGTCAGGTCAATACTAGCACTAAATAATGCACACTCACTGCAGGGTGTTTATTTGCCATGTTTTACATCTTCTGTTGTGATTCTGCTTGTTGTTTTATGTTGTTTTACAGCATGATGCACTTCTTTACTAGGGCTCCCATGTTTGCACAGGTAGCTGCTGCATGCCTTCATGCCCTTCCCAATCTATACACCATATCTCATTAAGCATCAGTGCAGGGGACCTTGTCCCACCACTGCTTTGCATCCCCTCTTTTTGTTCCTTCTTCCAGACGCATAGGATTCCTTTCTCCTCCCTACCACTACAGCCTTCAGTCCTGTCTCCGTGCTGATCTCCCCTTCCTTTAAGGACATCAAGGTGCTTGAGCGAGTCCAGAGAAGGGCGACGAAGCTGGTGAGGGGCCTGGAGAACAAGTCCTATGAGGAGCGGCTGAGGGAGCTGGACTGGTTCAGCCTGGAGAAAAGGAGGCTCAGGGGTGACCTTATCGCTCTCTACAGATACCTCAAAGGAAGCTGTAGTGAGGTGGGGGTTGGTCTGTTCTCCCACGTGCCTGGTGACAGGACGAGGGGGAATGGGCTTAAGTTGCGCCAGGGGAGTTTTAGGTTGGATGTTAGGAAGAACTTCTTTACCGAAAGGGTTGTTAGACATTGTAACGGGCTGCCCAGGGAAGTGGTGGAGTCACCGTCCCTGGAGGTCTTTAAAAGACGTTTAGATGTAGAGCTTAGTGATATGGTTTAGTGGGGACTGTTAGGGTTAGGTCAGAGGTTGGACTCGATGATCTTGAGGTCTCTTCCAACCTAGAAATTCTGTGATTCTGTGATTCTGTGATTCCCTCTGCTCCCCAGAACATCTCTTGGGAGGGGTCCTTGCATCCTGACCATAATCCTTCCTGCCTAAAACTGTTCATTTCATGCAAGCAATAGCTGTTTTCCACCACCTCACTCCAACAGCAGTTTCTTCATGCTGTACATGTGCTATGGACCTCTGCCTAGGGACAGAGATTGTTTACAGCATGCCAGCAGCACCCTGTGGCTCTACTGGTAGCAAGGACATATGGTCAAGATTTCCCAACAGCCAGTTGTTTGCTTCCATAATGTTGGTACTGTAGACTGACAGCAGCCTTGCTGTCCTGGTAACAGCAGCACCAACCTCAGTGCTTGAGAAAAATTTTTTGCTCCCATGCAACTGGTTCCTTAAATGCCATGCCCTTGTACCCCTGGTTGTCACCATGAATCAAGTATTCTTCTTGTTACAAACTGCACTTCTGTCTGAATTTGTCGCTTCTTACATTGACAGCCAAAAACACAATAAAACCAAAACAGTTCATTGCACTGGGCATCAGCAAGCAGAGTGGGTATGTAGCCAGCTAAGCCAGACTCAGAGCTGGGTAACCACAAAATATGAAAACTCTGTGGTCAGTCATTTATAGCTAATTTTTATCTCATCAGCCATGGCCACTCAACAGAGGTTGCTCAATACCCAACACCTGAGACAGAAGCCCTTGACCCCTTTAGGGATTTGCAAGTAGCTCTTGAACTTTGTTTATTGGGTGGGGAAATGTCGTGTTTTACTATAGTCCCCCATATTCAGGTAAACTGTGCTCAGCATATTTTGTTGTAGTTACGATTGCCTTTCTCTCTGTCTTAGCAGATAAAGAAGACCTTATTATAGTAGCTCTGTCTCTAAACAAAATGAAAAGCCAGTAGCAAGCATCACTCCTAATACGCCAAATGCACACCAAGATCTCTCACTGATGTTTGAATGTGCTGGCAGATTTGCGTCTGCTTCAAAGGGAATGGCTAAGGCAGCTGGCTAAAAGACATTGCTTAGTTGCTTGTGCAATATTTTAAGAGCAACCCCAAGGTGAAAGCAGTTCATAAGGAATAAAATGGATAGGTTTTCTACAGCTTGCCCAGCTCTCCCCCCAACCCTTCACCCAAACTACTCATCCATCCACTTGGCATCTAGCCTTTATTTCCAGAAAGAATAAGCGGCTTTTCTAAACATTACTCATATAACTGCAAGTGTTGCACATAACCCAGAGCTGTCCAACTTTAGTGCAATGGGCATGTAGGCTGGCAATTTAACTGTAGCCCTAAAGCTATGTCTAGCTTGGATATGCACAACTATTTACATGGATTGTTATACAAAGAAATTCAAACCATCATGAGAGCTGTTTGTTCTTGTGATTTCCTTTCAACATTAATGAAAAGCCTGCAAGCAAACAATGTTCTCCTCACCTTGAAATGACAGGAAAGTGAATATGCAAGCCAGGCTTTGAGGACTATACGTAGCTTTCAAGGTTCAATCTGGACCTCCTGAAGCAAAATTTTCTAAACTCACATGCCCTCAGATCTCGTCTACTGAGCACTTTCAAACACAGGACAAGGTCTAAAATGTACTATTCTTCTCACTACAAAGAAAAAATATACCTAAACCTCCAGGCAATACTTTGAAAATTTATTCCTTCATGCCTTTATATTTAAATAATGACTTTTGTCCAATACTTACAATGATTGCATTTAAGACCTTTCCATTTGCTTTAGGTAACAAGATCACGCTACCAGTGATATCTTTACTCTTCCCTAGGAATCCCTAGGTATATTTTCAAGAAGGAGAGAAAACCCTTCAAAACCATGAGGCAACATTATCTACTTGTTCTGGGCTGAAATGGAAAATCTTCTGATCACGCTCCCTGTGCAGTTCCAACTAACAATGTGAATCAAATTTCTGAATGCAGGGATTGATTGTAAAATGGTTTGCACTAGTACAACACCATAGAGTAATTTCTTCTTACTTTCTATAACTCTCTCTCTTTCTATTCCTCTCCTCAAGGGAATAGTGACAGATAGGGTTTTTTTGTTTGTTTGTTTGTTTTCCAGAAAAGATTCCTAATTCCCTACTAGAACATCAGATCAAGTAGGTATTTGCATGCTTTAATTTATGTCTAGAAAGGTACTCTGGGGCACAAAATAAGAGCTAGATTGAAGACAACTTTACAATTTTTTGACAGCCAAATACACCAACCAACCTTATTGCCTATTTTGAATTTGAAATTTACCTTCATTTCCCAATTAAAAAAATAAAATAAAACAAAATGGTGTAGGTATGACAGAACTCTGTCTTCATCAGATTAAACATAATTTGAAAAATACCCACTCATTCAAGCCATGCAATGGACTAAGGTGTAGGGTTCACAATGCTATCTGCCAAGATCAGACACAAGCACCCGGATGAGGAGCATGTGAATGTACAGGGCAGCAGGCATGCTAGGGAACTGCCCCATACACACCTCCGGTGCAGAGAAACTTACTGACAGACTACTTCACATTAACCACAAGTCAAAAGCATGTACTGAGGCAGTAGCCAATGCTATGAATGTACCACTAACCCAATGAACTCATCCCACAGTAATTTGTTTGTATTCCACAGCCACATTTATGGGTACCAGAGCTGGGCTGGCTTGTTACCTCCTGTTGTTTTAAAATTCATGTCCTTCCACCTGTTCATATTTGTCCTGTGGGACAAAAACATATTGCACAGCTGTAGGAAAACTTTGCCACTTGATGCTGTGAACAATGTCATTTATATACAAGTACATCTCAGCAAAAGTTTGAGGAACTATAATCCTTCAAGTCTGTTTTAAGCCTGTAGCACCTGAAGTCAAAGATTAGTACCTGTTCTACACTCCTTGTTTTCATTTGATTCAATCTATCTGAATCCATAACATTGTCTATTAGTCCATGTATAAGCAACAGAAAGATAGAGGTAGTGTAGACTACAGCACAAGCTATTTTACCAGAAGTTTTAAAATCGGTATTTGCCCTTCCTTTGTTCCTTCATGTACCATTCCCATAATTCTTATTTACTTTCTACATTGTCTTTACTTTGTACTCTTTTTTTTTTTCCCTATGGTATTTTACCTTTTTTTTTTTTTCCTTTTAACTTGTGCTCTGTCTCCTTCACCTGTATCAGTGTCTCTTTTATAGTCCTGAGCAGTCAAGATGGAATTAAAACTTAGAGCTAACACTGTCCAAATGGGTATTAGATGAAGTAAAACAAGTTTTCTAACACTAATAGCAACACAGACCAGAACTCACATACAATCAGGGAATTTTATTGAAGGCAGGGGGAAAAGCTGTTTTCCTTTGTGTAAAAGCCATCTTTAGGCTAGCTTATGCTTTTAAGTGATTATTGAGACATTAAAAATATTACAATTCCAAAAAGATTTCATAAAATCTAGCTGCAGTTAATCACGTATCACTGTTTAAGCATAAGGTAATTAATATCTTTCATCCTCATTTTACTAGAAAAAGTAAGGTGTTACATTAGTAACAAGTTCAAGTTCAACAAGGCCAAGTGCCAGGTCCTGCACCTGGGGCGCAATAACCCCAAGCAGAGCTACAGGCTGGGAGATGAGTGGTTGGAGAGCTGCCAGGCAGAGAAGGACCTGGGAGTGATGGTGGACAGTCGGCTGAATATGAGCCAGCAGTGTGCCCAGGTGGCCAAGAAGGCCAACGGCATCCTGGCTTGTATCAGAAACAGTGTGACCAGCAGGGCTAGGGAGGTGATCATCCCCCTGTACTCGGCTCTGGTGAGGCCGCACCTCAAGTATTGTGTTCAGTTTTGGGCCCCTCGCTACAAGAAGGACGTGGAGGTGCTTGAGTGGGTCCAGAGAAGGGCGACGAAGCTGGTGAGGGGCCTGGAGAACAAGTCCTATGAGGAGCGGCTGAGGGAGCTGGGCTTGTTCAGCCTGGAGAAGAGGAGGCTCAGGGGTGACCTTATTGCTCTCTACAGGTACCTCAAAGGAGGCTGTAGCGAGGTGGGGGTTGGTCTGTTCTCCCACGTGCCTGGTGACAGGACGAGGGGGAATGGGCTTAAGTTGCGCCAGGGGATTTTTAGGTTAGATGTTAGGAAGAACTTCTTTACCGAAAGGGTTGTTAGGCACTGGAACAGGCTGCCCAGGGAAGTGGTGGAGCCACCATCCCTGGAGGTCTTTAAAAGACGTTTAGATGTAGAGCTTAGCGATATGGTTTAGTGGGGACTGTTAGGGTTAGGTTAGAGGTTGGACTCGATGATCTTGAGGTCTCTTCCAACCTAGAAATTTTGTGATTCTGTGACATCACCTTATACCAGTTTGCACTTGTATGTGATTTATGCTACAAGTTTATATTTCAATTTCCTAGTCTGCTGTCAAGAGCATTTCTTCCTTGGGATGTTAAAGCAAAACGCTGGATCTTCAGGGCATTATATGTGAAATACTATTATTATAAAAATGTTTAATATTTTCAAACAAACCCAGGGGACTGAGCAAGCACAGATCTAAAATGTAAACCTAGAAGTCTGTCAAAGAAGGGCGATTTGCTGCATGAACAGCAAACTCAACCAAATAATAACCAAGTCCCAGTATTCTGTGCATCTGAAATATAGAGAGATGTAAAATTGTTCACTTCATCTGCAAATTTGGATACCAAAATATTTTATTTAGGTGGTCAAATATAGATTAAGATGGTTATTGGAAGATAAGCTCTTTTGAGGTTGTTCAAAAGTTTTATAGTACAGTAATTTGGGGAAAAAGCCTGGGAAAACTACGATTAAAAGAAAAAAAAAAAAGAGAGAGAGAGAGAGAGGGAGACTGTGCTCATGCAGATGCCAAATGTACTTCCTGGAGCCATGTAGAACTACCTGGTCAACTAAGATTTATGTTGTCATAATGAGATATTATTAGACTGCTTAGTTTGATGCATCACAAGGTAGATCTGAGGTAGATCTTAGATCCAAATCTGTCCCGTGTACACATACTTTTGATGCTTAAGTATGTAGTGCTTTCATATCAAAGCTTACAGATTAATTTATCGGAGTGAAGAGAATGCAAAATTATCATAGTCCAGCTGCTTCTGTAGCAACAAAGTTACATTTGGAATAGATCTTCAGATGTTTTATTATCGTTTACTTTTTCACTCAAAAAAAAAAAAAAGAACAGAAACCCTTACCAAAACTTTACTTAAATGCATCTTGTCTACTTCCACTGAAATTCCTCCACATAGAAAGACTTAAAACACAGTTCAAAACTATTTTGCAGAGACACAAGTTCTTTTTCCAACAGTATTTAATATTGAGCAACAGGCAAAAGCGGATAGAAATACTAGAAGTATAGCATGCTTTTAAGTTATAAGTAAATCACCTAGAACAGATGTACCTCCAAACTCTGCAATACATGAGAGCCGTTGCAGATTACTGCTGCTGTGCTATTTTCAAATGTTCCTCTACCAAAGGTAAGCAAAAAATAAAAATAAAAATGTCCAAGGTAGTGGCAAGAAGTGATTTGAAGCTTTGAATTTTCACACTTTTTCCTCTACTCACCTTGTTTTCATTCAAAGTCAATTTTCCCTGAAGTGAACTGATTCTTGCCTAGAAAACATATTGTATAAAGCTTTTTCTAAGTGTATGTCAGTCCATGACCAAGAGCCAAAGCAGGAGTAGAAATAAAAGAAAGCATCTCAGTCCCAGCTCATGTCAACACTCCTGAACCAAAGCCAAGGTTATGACATGTGCCAGAAAATATACCTAATGTTCTTTTGATGTTTAAAAGAAATAGTTTGCATCAAATGCACTGAAAACAACAGTTATTTTTGCCATGTTACTACCTGTCTACATCATTGTCACATCATTGTGTCATTTTGATACATGAGAAGTGTAATAAGTTTAAATGAACAGTTCTGTTTCTTGCAGACAAGACAACGATTTTCTAAGGAAATTATTCAAGGAAAGCTTCTTGGATGCTGGCTGCAATATTGCATTTCCCTATCTGCCCCTTCCACCCTGCCTCACCTGGGGAGGAAGGAGGGTGCAGGGGAAGGAAAAGAAGTTGTCTGAACAACTCAGTGAGGGTAGGCACAAAAATACCAACAACAGATAAATAATTATGAAATAAAGTAGATAAGAAAAACATCAAATCTAAAAATTATTAATGAGTATAATTAGAGGGAAACATTAAGAAGTCAGCAGCTAAAACCAACTGACATATTAATTGATGGAGTTTTGGTTACCAGGGCAACCACAGCTCTCCTAAGTTTTGTTCTTTTCATACATTTATTTTTCCTCTGAATATTATTTTATGTTTAGTATCTCCCAAAACTTTAACATCTTTGTAAGCATAGGCAGAGCACCTAGGAGGAGGCTTCTTTGAGAATCTTGTATGTGGACCCACAATAGTTCTCAAACTCTCATTACACACACTTTTATCTTCTTATGGTTTTACAACATTAAAATGTGTTAAAAGTTAACATTTCCTTATCTTTCTTTCCAACATTTGTCACATATTTATAGCCCACTAAGTCCACTGTAACTTGCCTTCCCAAAAGTCACCCCATCCCAGGACCCAAGCCTCCAACAGAATGGCACACGCTTCCACCTGCATGATTACCCTTGAGATCAACCAGAAATGCAAGGCTTTCTCCATGTGGACATCAAGCAAACCACTAGAGTTTGTTCAGACCAAGCCTGGAAACAGAAACCAAGTCATCTGCATGACTTCATCATATATTACAGAAGGGTTATTCTGCTGACCTCTGTTCTCTTACACAAAACATCACTGATAATACTCTTTAATACTTTTGGTTTGGGTTTTGCTTTTAGTTTTGGCCTGCTGCTTATTTAAATAATTCTTAGGCATTCTTGGTCTTGCATTCACCAGTGCTCATTTGTACTATTTGGTAAGGAAGAGTTATTGCCTTAAATCTTGGAGGAGATCCAATCTTGAGAGCTATCTTAGGCTGAGAAATGAATTGAGTAGACAAGCAGAGCAACTGTTCTGATCCTTGGATGATTTACAAAATAAGCTGTGGAAATGCAGAAAAGTTTGTTACAGCTTGAATCAACAAAAGAAGGAGGAAGGGGAGGAGAGGGTGTGCAGTGGTTTCTTTCGTTAGGGTTTTCCAAAAGCAGCCTGGGGAAGACCCAGTTTGGGTAGCTGAAGCAGGCAGATGCAGATGAGGAATGCTTGAGGGGAATGAAGTTATGCTGATCATAAGGCTATGAAATATGCACTGCCCAGCTGGAAACAGAAACCAGAGTGCTGCTGTTACTGATTTGAGTGCAAAGTAAAAAAAAACTAGGTACAATTCTGAAAATTTATTGAGAATTTCACATGGTGCAGTCACATGAAGAACTAATATTTGCTACAACTGATAGTTTTAAATCTTCTCGTTTACATAAATTGCTCCAGTAGCAGTATCTTAGGGCTCTACTGATAATTATAGAAGTGGTTCAGATGTTTTTTCATTGGCTATTTTGAAAGATTTTAAGATTTGTCCCTATTATACTTTTGCAGAGTCATGCTGCAGCCAGGGTTGTAATATGAATATCATCAGAACTTTGTAGTCAAAGCTGAATTAAAGACTTTGTACATGAGAGTGTAGTAAATGAGAAGACTTCTTCTAAACAAGAAAGGGAGAAAATACTGACTACTTTTCTTCACAATGACAAATACACCTACACCAGTGATTTGCAAGAGATTAATAGTTTACCAATGTAACTGCCAGCTGCAATAACAAACATACAACATTAAAAGGACATGCTACAGATGTAGTTTCTTTTTATTAGCTGACATTAAGGATAGATTCCCAAGATTATGAAACTAACTTTAAAGAGTTGCATTTCTGCACCAGAAGCAGTTTTGATTCTTGCCACTGTGATGTTAGATAAGTTCTAATCATGTCATCAGTTATGAAGGATTCTTATGACAACCTTGATTTTATGAAATTGGATTATCTTCCAGCCCGTGGACATATTCATATTGCATTCTGGGTTAATCCACGTGTATAGCTCACTTCTGTCAGAATGACAAAAGACAATTGATTTTGTTTCATGGTGTATTCCTATCAATGTTCTCCTATGCTCTTAGCCAGTCTTTGACTGATAGGGTGTTAGAGGAAAAGTCCATTAATTGATTTGTAAATAATTACAGCTAAGTCTTCACTTTTGACTAGCCATCAATAAAGACATATCCTTTTTTCACTGGTGAATGCTTTCAAATCACCTTCAGTGTCCAACTTTGAGCCACAAAATTCATTAAAATCATTATGTACTTTTAGAGTACTATCTACTGGTGGTGGCAGAGGTAAGAGTGTGTCAGCTTTCCTCTTATATCACTTTTGAGGATGTAGAGAAAAGTAAAATAAATATATAAATATATAAATAAACAAACATAATGTGACGGGGTGGGAGGTAGCGCTGGGGGATGCAAATCAATTACTTCTTGATGTGGGATTTAATTTTCAGACCTTGTAAAAATTAATCAAGTGTACAGAGAAAAGACTATGCATTACTTGGTATATCAGTCCTAAACATGCAAAGCCTAATAAGTTCATTACTTTTGTGCAACATACACAGCAGTCTATCTGCGCATGTTCCCAGTAACAGGTCTTGAACCTGTTCACTAAGCTCAGACACAGTAGACTTCGGATTGATGGAGTAGAAGGCTGCAGAATGAGCTCATGCAGTGTAAGACACTTAAGAATTACACCTAAATGGGTGAAACAGAGACAGAGAAGGAGGTTCGTAGGTAGATATGCACACACATGTACATGGCATTTTAGATGTCCTCAGCTGAAGGAAAAAGGAGTAGCCAGAAGTCACATGGTTCACAGCTTCTCCTCATCATGTCATCAAGAAGACAAAGCCCAGCACACATATTGGAGTCTTCAGAAGAAAGTTCTAACTCAAATCTGAAAAGTAGCTATAATACCTATGCAAGCATTTCATTGGCTGTTAATACAACAAAGCTGTAATGAAAACATACTGGAGTTGTCATACACTCAGAAAGCAAATCCATTAATCCAAGACACTATGTACTACTTTGAGAATGCATTTTAAATATACAGCACAAGGCAAGTTAGATTTAATTTCTTGTGTATAATAATACCAACAAATGAGGTGTAGAGTGGTATCAGAGAGCTGTGTGTTCAGCATAAAACAAGTAACCAGAAAGCCTTCTTTATTGCTGTTTTCCAGTGATACCACCAGCTTTACATTAACTAGCACATAAGCTTTCAACGTACTTCAACAGAAGAGAAAGGCACTCCTACAAAAACTACGCAACAGTTGATGACCTAAGTACTGTTCCTATGTGATAAATATCTGCTCCATTTGTCAAATCATGCTTTGTACCTGAAAAACACCCATAAGTCTTTCAATTCTACTTGCCTTCACTACCAGCTTTCTAGGAAGAGCTTAAGCTGCAATGTGTCTAACTTAAAAGATGCATGTCAGCACACCAGTAGATCCACGCCCAGAACACAGAAATGGCAAAAGCTTGTGGGTTACAGTCTGTCTCTTGTGACATTTGCCATCAAATGCCCAGCTAGTGTATGTTGAGCACCCACATGTTGAGCCATGTAGTTATATTCCTTCTTGGTCATAAAGGCATGAGTCACAGTGACAGTCACAGCACATTTACCCAATGCCTTTTACATAGAAATTTGCTAAAAAAAAAAAAAGAAAAAAGAAAAAAAGAAAAAAGAAAAAGAAAAAGGAAAAAAAATAAGGAGGAAAAAATCCCCCTCGTTCTCAAAGCAGAAAGAGTTCAAAGCAGAAAGAGTTCAAAGATTACCAAACTCAATGATTCAGGCAAGACCATCATTGGGGACAGCAAAATTATGGCTTAAACAGCAGGAAGATTTCTCCAAGTTTTCCAAAAATAACCATTTCTCCTCATCCAGTCTGTCCCTGTTCAGCTGCACTGGTACTATAGACACCATTCTTCTACCAAACAAAAAGTCTGTACAAGACTGGGAGCAGGCCAAGCAAGCAGGACAGAGCCAGGTGACAGTCTGGCTGTGTGGCATGACCCTTGCACGTTTGCCCCAACAGGCCTCGCTGAGTTACCTCAGCATGACTGCATTCGTGTACTAATGGCTAGCAAGGCCAGAGGAAGTAGAGTCCAACAAAGTCATGAAGTGGCAGTGGCACGGTCACTCCCTGTCAGGACTTGGGAACTTGCCCAGGGTTTCTTGGGGAGCATAGTTTGTGAAGAGGATCTCTGCTACTGCAGCCACCCCATGGCTCTCTCTTCTTCAGATTGCAAACATCTTTCTTTGTTCGTTTCCTTTGAACAATAGCATCCCAAG
Organism: Heteronetta atricapilla; assembly: GCA_011075105.1. NCBI lineage: Eukaryota > Metazoa > Chordata > Aves > Anseriformes > Anatidae > Heteronetta > Heteronetta atricapilla. The sequence goes on from CM021732.1 coordinate 50,380,424, forward strand.
GGGAGGAATATCTACTCCTGATTTGTCTGTACCCATCCCATGGTGTCCTTTGAGACTGCTTGCAGCCAGTCTCTGCCTCTACCTAAGGCTGGATCTGCTTAATTGAAGCTGGAGAGAAGATGTGGGAAATGGATCCATGTGTTACATAGCTTTATTCCATCCGAAACGTAAAAAGCCTTTTGGTCAGTCCCATCTGCCACATCACACCTACACACAAGGGAAGGCTTTCCAACAGAAACTTTGTCAGGGAACAGCACTATCACCTCCTGCCCATGAAGCAGGTGACCTTCACAGCTACTGGCTGTCTTGTCCTATGCTCAATCACAGCATGATTCTCACATAATATTAAGAACTTCAGGAGAGACACAGGTAGAACAAAAACTTTGAAAGAAAAGATAAGCTGTCAATGTGTTTCATTTAAAACATCTCTAACATAAGAATCTGTCTTTAAGCCACTCAATCAGAGAAGCCTTTAAAATCTTATAATCGCTTAATAATATTTCACACTTACTGTTCAGTGTGAACCATTCTTATTCCAGATGGCATGCAAAATAATTTATAAATGACAAAGTTAAATGGGCTTATAGCAGCTATTCAATTCCTGCAGTCTGGTCACTCACTTTGGCATAACAGAAAGCTTTCAATCAGCCCCTTCCTCTCACCGGGCCTCCAAACAGCACCAGAGCACATGTTCAACAGGTTCTCAGAAAGTAAGCAGGCAAATAAAGAGAAGTAGTAATCCAAACAACACTGCAGTACACCTGCAGCATGCTGCCTTTTTTTTTTAACACGAACATAGCTGAGAACTAGCAGTAAGATGTTTTAGTTTAAAATTACAATTTATTTAAAAACATATTTCCTACAAAACAATTTCAGTTTGCCATAGCTCAGTATGAAATGCAATCTCCCAAACAGGCACGTACTGCAAATGCAAACATAACTCATCTCGGTGTCATAAAATCTCTCTTTACTGTTGCACCCTAATGTATGCTAAGTTTATAAGAAATCAACTATGTCAAAGAGGTCTTTCTCTGCACCTGACAGATTCCCATTGCTACTTCTGTTTCCTCCTCTTTTCTCTCCTTCCTGGTGCTTAGAGCACAGTGAAATATTGCCTCATGGCCTTTTTAAAGGCCATGCAGTCTGAATTGGACAGAGAAACTGAGAGCCACTTTAAGCTCCTCTGATTATGTGTATATCTACAAATTATTCTGGAAACTACATGACCACATAAAAGTGCCGTTAAGCCCAATAAAATATACCCTGCCTGTCAACACAGATGATTAGCCTGGGCTCAATGCCCCATGAGTCCCAGACATACAGTTTCCAGGAAGCTCTGGATAAGCAAAGCAGTATGGAGACATGTTTTAAGTACTAAATATGTCTGGAGTCTGCAAAGGGTGTCAGGGTATCAATGCATTCAATTGAGTCGGTGTATCTTGTTTTGGTTGCTAAAAAAGTGGCAACGCATCTCCTGAGGAGCCTAGTCCTACCTTGGTAAGCTTTTTACAAATCAGGGCTGACTTGAATTTGCTTGTTGGACTCTGCTGATCAGGTGTGACACACTGTGCCCGCAGCCTGCAGTGTTTGCCCACGCTGTCAAGGACCAGCAGATCGAGCCTCAATGCAACCAAAGCATGGCTTGCAAGAACATGGTGCTTACGGTAGAGGAAGCCACCCTTTGGCAAGTGTGCAACTGAGAAATGGATTCTCTAAAGCCCTTATCTCCTGGAGCAATGAATGAAGCCAAACTGCCCCTGAGATTTCTGCACGGCGTTAATAACCAATGGTCAGCTAACATTGGATTTTCCTACAAGTCACCCACCTCTGACAAATCCTGCAGTATGCATAGCATGTACAAATTTGTTGGAGATATTAAAAAAAAAAAAGAAAAAAAAAAGTTTTGCTTTATGCTATTGTGTAAACATAATTTGTACTGAGCTACAGTATAAATATTGGTTAAGAATTAATTTGAAGCTTTAAATGAGTTCATCCCCATCTCAGAATTGTCAGGAAGTATCACATACTGAGGGGGAAAAGGGTTGCTTTGGTTTTTAACACAAGGCAGGTTTTAAGTAAAGCAGACAACTGCAGCTATCTCTGTCTGATACAAGGACATGATCATAACTGACAACCAGAGGTAAGAGTCAAGGAAAGATTTTATTCAATTTACACAAATTAAAACCAAGGCATTCTTCCTCCGCTTACATTGACAATGTACTCTGACTACAGAAAATATATTTTCTGGGCAACTCCTCTGCTCTGAAGGGGATTTGGTAAAAGCAGGTAAACGTAGAAATAAAAGCAGGTAAATGTAGAAATAAGTTAGAACTCAGTTTTCTAGAAAAGTTTATACGGGAAACCACAGTTACTTAAGGGTAATCCAGTAGCACCCAAGAATGTCAGTGAATGCAGGTAGCAGGTTCTCCACGCAAAACCAATTTCTGTAGCACACTGCAATAGTACCATTGCAGAAGCTGGAGGGCAATGCAAGAAGGTACTAAACCACTGAGGGAACCCATGCTGCAGAATTGAGTCTTCCAGCTTGTGGAAACAGCCCAGTTGTCCATGAAATTTGCTTTTCTGTCAGTATGTTCACAAGGACAGGAAACACAGTTGAGGCTTTCCCACACCACATCAATACCTGAATACAAGTTTGGACAAAAGGGGCAATTTGAAGCTAACCAAACTGAAGAAGTCAGTGGTTTCTCTGGCATACTCCAGTAGTTTGACAAGCTGTATTTAATGCATTAGGATTCAGAATAATTAATAATATATATATATATATGTATATATATATATATATATATAAAAATAGAAGGGAATGAAAGGCAGGCATAGTGATTATACAGATAAATACAGCTCTTCAAATCTCACTGAGCTCTGGAAAGGCTCCCTAATAGAACAGCAAGGGCCACAGAATATATCACTGTCAGGCACACTGGGATCACTGGGATTTTCATCCCATTGCTGCTCAGTAGGCATAAGATGAAATTCCTTTTCTCAGATGCAAACTCTGTTTTCAACTTTCCTCCTGAATGCTAAATTCCTTTCTAATTATCATGTAATTAAACAACAATAAACAAAAGTATCTAGGCCTATATAAATCAAAAAGATGCCTAGGTTTAAAAGAAGTCAAACACTTTGTCAAACAAAGTGGCCAACAAAAAAGAAATCTGGCTAATATTGTATAACATTTTCTTTAATAAGATTAAAACCAACAATTCTGGTATTATTTAGATATTAGAGTATTAAGCATTAAATCCACATTAATGGGACAGTAAAGTCAGGATTTTTAAGCAGAATTGCCACTTATTATAGGCCTGGGCTTATGCTAGAAAATGATTCTTGACCACCAGACTTTTTAGTCCGACATTTAAAATTATGCTGAACACATTTTTGTTATGGCTTTTTTTTTTTTTTTTTTTTTTTTTTTCAAGGGAAAGAGAAAAAAGGTCTAGGCAGAGGAACATTATAAAGTTAAAACCAACACCATCCCCAGGTTCTGTAGAAGACTTTTTTCTTCTCTTCATCCCTTTGGGAGATTCCAGACAATGGTAATTCCTGCTTGGCAGGGGGTTTGGCTTAGATGATCTTCAGAGGTCCCTTCCTACTGCAGCCATTCTGTGATTCTTGTAAACAGTTTACAAAGAGTTAACAAATATGACACGCAGTCATGGCACTTAGCACTAGTGGAAAAGAGATGATGGACTAAGTCCTGGTTGACCAGCATCTCCACAGCAGCGCTATCTCAACAAGCCATGCATTAAAGCACTTCTTAGTCCTCTGCAAACAATAGGCTTAAAAAGGCAGAGCAGGATATCTATGCCTTGGGTGCAACGTAAAGCATACAGCTGAAAGCAGACAGCTCGCAACCACAGAAGTAGCTCAGGTATCCAGAAAAATCAATACTTGTGTGTTGTTATTCTCACATACATCACATTTGCTGATCCAACACTTGTTCCCACAGAAAAAGGATCAGAGAGGCCAGCAGCAGCCAGTGGCAGAGTACAGCTTGTTCCCCCCTGGAGCACGGTTTTTGACCAACAGCCAGCATACAGGCAGACTACCTTCAACAAGCAGGCAGAGATCTACAACTTTTTTTGGATTAACAAATATACTGTTACAACAAAAACTAGTAAAAGGGGACACACTTTCCTCTAATATTTCTCCTCCTCAGCAAAATATCAGGGCTCTCTCTCCCCAGTATGAAGCAGCTGATTTGCACAAGTTCTCTGCCCTAAGCTGAGCCAATTTCTGAGCAAACCAGACTAGGCAGTACCATCAGTACATGACTGGCAAAGAGGTTCCATTCTCCTAGAGCACAGCAAGGAAAGGAAATTAAGAAAAGGAAGCCAAGGGCATTTTCTGATGGCATGCAAACAAGAAGTTCAATTCTGTTCTACTTCAGTGAAACAGAAGCAGACATCATTTTGGCACTGCTGCACACAATTCAGCTGCAGACATTGGAGATGGGTTGCACCCATGGAAGCTGAGAGAGGTGGTTGCTGTCATAGCACGGCTGTTTTCTATTGTCTTTGAAAAGTCATGGAAATCGGCAGAGATTGAACACACCAATGACAAATCATGCTTGCCTTCTGTGATGAAATGACTGGATTTGAGGACAATGACAGAGCAGCAGATGTCAATTACTTAAGTTCTGGCAAGGGTTTCAACACTGTCTCCCTGCAATGTGCTTGTATCCAGGTTGGGAAGTTATGGTTTGAATGGCAGAAATCCTGACCAGTAAACCACTGGAGGTATGTTTGGGCTCAGAGGGCAGCAGACAGTGGGTCGTACTCTGCCTGGAGACAGGTAACACATGGAGTGCCACAGGGGGTTGTACTGGAATCTGTCCTTTTGATGCCACTAACAGTGACCTAGAGGAGGATGGAGAACATGCTCATTATCAAATAACTTAACAGGCCATTCAAAGCTCACAGCCTCAAATCAAAGGAGTAAGACAAAGGAGTAAGACAAGGAGTAAGACAAAGGAGTAAGAAAAGAGCTAAACTGTTTCCAGACACCTGCTGTATTTACCTTTGTATATTTTGTATTTGATAATGAAGAACAGGTAGGAGACAGCCTGCCCTGACTTGAAGAGTGCAAGTTTTTATCATACAAATTGTGCACTGCAGTTACTGCATTGTTCTGTTACACAGAGGGAAGCTTTGGATGTTATTACATTATCAAAAAGAAAACAAGGTAGAAATATGCAGTTCCCTCCCCATTCCCAACTATATAGTTGTAATTTTATTTATTTTTTTTTTTAATTACATGATTGCAATCTGGACAAGATAAAACAAATAGTGACACCAAGTAATCCATCTGGAGTCCAGCCCATTAGGAAAGATAATGTCATGATTATCAGATCATCCTGAAATAAACTTCTAGAGAATAAATACATGGATGACCAACCTAGAGAATATATTGTCAGCCCTAGACATTTCTTCATATAGGCCCAATATACCAGCCTTCTTTCCCTTCCTTATCTCACCCAGCAAATGCATGCTATTAAGTACACAAATTTATTTCAGCAAGCTAAACAAACAGAAATGCACACAGTTAATACCATAGTAATTTCTTTGATCTTCCAGTGAAAATAGAATTTAAAAGTCATACTATTTCTGTCCAGAAGCTTAAAGTTAAAAAGCTTAGGAACTCATCCGGGCCTTTGAATCAGAATCATTCAGTTGATGTCATTAAAGGAGGTAAATTAGAGTTGTAATTATTCCCTTAGGAGTCCTGCTGTCTATCTGAGAAATATGGGTATTCATTTCTGTCTTCAAAAATTGATTTATTTGGGTGCAAAAAATAAGAGTTGGAGACAGCAAGAACTTAGTTTTACTGTACATCTGCTAGAATGCACTGCCCCCCCCCCCCCCAAAAAAAAAAAGGTTGATAACATAACAAATGCCTGCCAGCCAATAGGTGCTGTACCTTCTGCATCATACAGCAGTTTCCTAGAGATCCTCAGGATAAACCCTATCTCCACAGTCCCTGCTTGCTATCCACTGTTTAGCACAGTAACACTTAACATGCAAATGCTTGACAGTTATTGGGTTTTGGTGTTTCTGCATATTTATAAACAACCATTCTAAACCACATCCGCATTTAAGGAAACTGTTTAACCACGCTAAACGTAAAGACTAATTTGTATTGGTTGAAAAAAAATATGTTGCAGCCAGATTATTCACTCGCTTTTTATTTCTACATTAACTTTTAAAACATCATTTATGCAGGTAGGTCAAAAATGCCTTGACCAACTTTATTTATTTATTTATTTTGAGATAATGAACCTTCTCTTATTTTTAATCTATTTTTCCACTGAAAAGGCAAAAAGAACACAAAGAAAGAAAAATGCTTTTGAAATCAAAAGGTAAATTTATGGCAGAGAAAGAAAACAACCATTAAACTACATTTAAAAAGAAATCCATAAAATATTCAGTCAACATATGTAATATCCATATTTCCAAATAAAAGGCTTTAGAGGCATCAGACAGACAATGTACAAGAATAAAATTTGCTCCCAAATCCAAAGATTAAATTTCTTTGCTAATATCAAGAATTCTAAATACCTTAAGATAACTTTCAATGTCATAAGATAAATTTTTCAATGTCATACCCTAGAAAGCATATACCAAAAACAGCACAGGCACTTGAGATTCTAACAACATTCTACCCAAACCATTCCCAAAGGAATTCTTAGCAATGAATATCAATGATTTGGCCATTTTAACTTTAAATCTTTCCAAAATTTTCAGGCAAAACATATGTAGGAAAACACACACACACACACATATTATAAATATATATAATTCTTTTTTATTATAAGTACAAAAATATGAGCTATAAATGAATAAATAGTTTAATGCTTTGTTGGATTTTTATTTTTATTTTTTAAAGAAACCACTTGAAGGCCAGTAGCAGTGCACATTAATGAAGGAAAGAATAGGATCAGCTGAATCAAGTTAAAGAGGATTGTAATCATCCTAGATAAGCAGAATCATTTCTGATTCCCACTCTTCTCTTTAAGCAAATCACAGAAGTTACATGTCCTTCCTTAACTATCTATTAAGATGCACTATACTTCTGTTGCGGGGGGGGGGGGGGAGGAGGGGGATAACAGCTAGCAATTCTTCTAGAAAACACTATTTTTCTTTGATTTTATGGGACCTTGTTCAGCTGAAAAGTGATTTATAAGTTATACACACTGATAAGTGAAATATAAAATATATGATCTCAAAACACATCATTCCTGAAGGGCTTAATCAGTAACCTCTAGCAGAGTATGATTCTGTTTTCCACCTCTACTTTTTTTTTCCATTGATAGACTGCTTTGAAGAAAAAGTCTTCTAAATTCACTTGCACCCAAGTTTAAACTACTTTGCACTAACACACCAGTAAAATACCTGGTGAACAGAAGAACAGTTGCCTGGTGTCAAAATTCCTCCACACCCACGAGCTCACGGCTCTTCCAGGAGCCTGACTTCAGCCCCAGAGCAAAGCTGATCTAAAGACACTCCCAAGTTTCCTCATCTCCTATAGAGTATGCACAGGTAGAAATTTATCTGTCATCCAGCAGAGTATCTTCTTATGGTAATGGAAATCTGGACCTTAGCAGTGCTAAAAGCTAAACTCTTTCACAGTGTACCTTGATTTAAGTTTTTATTACAAGTTCATGGAAATCTATGTTCAGTTTTCATTTTTTTTTGCCCTCATGCACACATGCCAACAACTACGTATGGACTTCTTCAATTATTTCAGTCAGTCTGGGTACTGACCTAATACAAATCTACATCTAGCCAGTCTTCAAGTATCCAAGGGATTTTTAGGGATAGATTGCACGCATGAACTATAGAACTTGAATTATTTCATTACAGACAACACATGAACATGAGCTGTACCTGCACTTTTTAAGGAAGTAAGGGGCTGAAAGCCAAATTATTTCTGTACAAACCTAATCCAGAAAGATCCCTGCTATACAGATTACATTAAAAAGTTTGAATCTTCTCCTATTTACTGGGTCACTAGGCTACAGAAACAATTTTAAGGATAGCAGTGATGACGAGAAACGGAAATATATGAAATGTTAGCACAATATGCTAAAGTGCTATGTAAATATAGCATTAAAATACAGAAGCACAAAAGCTGCCAGTTTCATTTGGGTCATATTTGGCTTTATATATCATTTATGAGAGTCAAGTATGTTCTTGTCTCTCTTTGGACTTTTATAAGACACATCAAAGGAATGAGCAGTAATGTCCTGGAACAGAGAAGATATGTCATAACAACAACTGTTAGCCCACAAGAAAAGAAATTACCTTACTAGGACAAAAACACAACCATTTGAGAAACTGAAGCTAAGAATTCATGGTGTCTATGTTTTTAGGTTAAGAAAATGTGCAGTAAAACAAAAAAATGTCAGGTATGAACAAAGTTCTACTGAACACTCATTAAAAACTAAGTATTTTTCATGTCCATGAGCTAAGTTTGACTGTGCATTTCCCTTTCTAAATGTAGAAAATACCGCAGTAAATATAACTACTAGAACCATTGAGACACCCACATTTTCTACTATAGGTGTGACACTGAATCTATATTGCATGATAATTCCATATATTCCACATTGCGTACTGTGATAATTCTCAAGATAAAAGAAAAAAAAATGAAGATTATATCATTTTATGGATAGATGTCTATGATGTTTTTATGTATTTAATACAAGCCTTCTGCTTTCCCCACACTTAACCACTTACTTGGAGGCTAGTAACCTCCAACTAAACTACATTTACAAATGTACATAGTTAGGACTACATCCCCTTGTTCTCACTGCCTAAAATTTGGTGCCATTAAAGCACATAAATCCTGAAGACAGCATTTTCAAAATTCCAAAAATGTTTAATCTTTTAAGACCCTCCTTCAGAACCAGGTTGTGTTCAGAAAAATTTGCCTCACTAGAAGTCAGTGAAGCAGCTTTTAATGACTAAACCTTGTAAAAAAATACTTGCCCTTAAAGTTTTTAATTAATTTGTCATTTTTGAAAGGTTTACCTCAAGCCTACAAATTCCTCTTCTAGTTCACCTTCCCACAGGGGAAAAAAAAAAAAAATACCACTACCTGCTTTGATTGAAAAATACATCAAAACGCAATAATAGAAAATGTTTTTGATGGTTGGTTGGTTGTTTTTTCGTTTTGTTTTGTTTTGTTTTAAGATAGATCATTTCATGTTTTTAAGTTGTCTTGTGTACCACTTTAGAATGATATTCAGGTATTACCTTATTGACAATGGCATACCTCATCAACTACAGACCATCCTGGAGGTATAATAATGACAACTCATCATAAGGACAATTTAACTTTGTGATAGCTTACTGCTCTGACCAGAGAGCTGGTTCTTGAGTAGGTCATTCATGATGCTTACTTTTCCATATCAACTGCTGAATGGATGAAATATTTAAGTGAGATTTTGTATCATCACGAGAAATCACTATTTCACATAAATGATGGACATATCAACACAACACTAGCAAAATGTTTTGGCAGGCACAGTACCATGTCACTTAGATCAACAAAGAGTTTCTTCTGTGACATATTTGCTTGTAATTACTCTGAATTTTTCCTGCTCCATTATATTTCTTTAATTTACCAAAGAGATTGCTAAAAGACAATTCCCCCTCTCTCCATTGCAGATAAGATGTACTCTCACCTCTCATAGTCTTTAAGACACATGCCCAAGTATGGGGCAAAAAGGAAGCTAAGTTTTCGATTTGGGGCATTTCTCTTTTCTTTTCTTTTGGAAGTTTTCCTTTCTTTCTTTCTTTCTTTCTTTCTTTTTTTTTTTTTTTTTTTTTTAAAGCACATAGTATCATAGTATCTAAAACAACTTTTATTAAAAATGTTAAGTTGGAATATGCTTGGAGGCAGCCTCTTGCAGTTGAGACTGAGTCACATGGGCTCCTTTCAAGATTGGTCAATTTGTTAAAGGTTGATATCAGTGCTTGCTTTTGCAAGAAGTAGCTCAAGAAAGCTCTAAAGAAATATTTCTTCATTTCTTCTTTTGATCTTCAATGTTAGACAAAGTCTAGGGTCTTTGAAAAGTGCTGTAAAAAACCCTTAAACCCCTATTGACAAGGCTAGCTTTGAAGACCACTAAGTAAACAATGTCATTTTAAAAACAAATCCTTGCACTGCAGTAGAATAATTCCAACTTTGTTTCTGTTACTGGACACCATAAAAAATAATAATAAAAAATAATAAAGATTATATGAGACATGCAGACTAATTACAGAAGGCAGGTCAGAACAGAGGCATGTCCCTAAATCCTTCCACCAGGACCAATTGCTCAGTAGCTGGAACATCCAAGCCAGCTTCCATAGCACAGCCTCATTTCCTTCTATCCCACCCTGTCATAAATTATGGTTATAGCCACCATACTCCTACCAGGACAACACAGCTGACTACTGTTCACTACATGCAAAATATTTTGAACATTCTAACAACATCCTATATTGAGAAAAAAAAAAAAAAAAAAAAAAAAACAGAGTTCCAACAGAATTTCTCAGCTTTGTACAAAACCAATACTGAAGTGATCTAAGCATCATCCCTAACTACCAAGTGAGCCAGATATTTTTAGTTACAGACACAGTTTCCATCAAAATTAAACTGTTTGGGCTGAAATTTTCCTTTCATATAAACACAAACTAGTTTTCACAGACAAATTGAAGAATACACTCCATAAAATCTTGCTGGCCCTTTCTGTGGGAAGCTTTAGATCATGCTTGCTTTTGAGGATGAGCTGGCAATATGTCAACAAAAGGTCTGTTGGTTGTGAACACGCCACTTTGTTTACTTATAAGTCTCCCAGATCTCTCTAGCCAGTAGACAATAAAAATCTTTGCATACCTCCTAAATTTCAATACTAAACTCTCAAAAACTATGCTTGCATGGCTGCCCTTGCGATCACAACTAAAATGCCCCTGTTATGTTACATAGAACTTCTGTTCTTCAATTAGTCGAGTACCACAGAAGATAGCAGGAAAAAAAAAAAATGATTATTCTGTCCTCATATCAGGGATGGAACAGTATCCAGGAACTGCAACTTGCTCATATATTGAGTATAGAGAAAAAACAAAAACAAACAAAAACAAACAAACAAAAAAACACCATCAAATAGCTTGTTTGCATAAAGAGTGTTTTCTGTTTGAGAGGAGGGATAGGTGAGAAAGAACACGTATAAATGAGGCAGAGAAAGTACAGAGAAAAAAGATACAAGCATATAATTAAAATCTGTATTATAATGCATATATACAAGGTACCAACTGAGATTACAGGACCAACATTGATTCTAACATGCAACTTTTCAGTGTTGCATTTTACAATTTAATAACATTCTTTTCAAACAAAGATGGACTTTTTCCAAGCAAAAAGTAGAACACTTTCTTTACTCTCTGATCCCAGTTGTTTGATGTGATCCAAGCAGTTGGATCCCACATCTGAACCCACACAGAGTTTCACTTAAGCTGGCACAAAATAAGAAGTCCTTTTGCATGTTATACACTACCAGTTATGAGAGGTACATGGACAGGTGTTAAAGACAGGGATTACTACATTTTGTACCTTTAAAGATGAACAGTCTGAAGATATTTACTTCTGTATTCAAAGACAGTATTAAACTAAGGGAAATGATCCCTTGCTATAAGGAAGTTATTTACTCCCCAAACACTTTTACTTGTGTTTTGTTTTACTGATAGAATCAGAAGTTTGGGCTTGCTAAGAAAGAGGCTTCTTCAGAAAAAAAAATAAAAAATAAAAATAAAAAGGAAAAGCTGCATATTCATTAAAACAGATTTCAACACTTGTCCTTCTCCCAAACCTCAGATTTGAGGTTTAATAATCATAACCGATGATTATGAGGTCTAAGACAAGAAGCATAAGCACGGCTTAGCAATTTATTTATTTTTAAAGGCTCTGGACATCTCATGTGTCAGAGACCAGAAATTTAAAGGAGCTGTTTGTGATTTTGGATGGGATGTGGCATACAGATGAAAGAGCAAACATTTTTCCCCTTGGTTTAATGTTAGCACTGGATTCCTAAATTAAGCCCAGCAGGAAATAAACATCCACCACAGATTTCAAAAGATATCTCACATCTTTGTATTAAAACGTGTTATTTTAAAAGTCCCAAATGCTCTATGTCTGAATTTTATTAAGTCCAGAGCCAGCATAGGAAGTGCTATTTGATTTATTTTAAAAGAATGCAGAGAGTATTAGTGGACAATGGGATGTAAATTGCAGGAAGCCAAAGAAAAATTGAAGAGTAGGAGATAATGGTCTTGATGCTATTATCTGTAAAAATACCAAGGCTGCAAGGCTTTGAAAAATTACTTTGATGACCTTGAGAGGTTGCTCAGACTGAAGAACATCCAAGTTAGCATATTTTCCTATGGGGTGGGAGAAGGGCACTCCAGATTTTTCTTTTCCAAAGGGAGTGGGGAGACATATCTGATGTGCACTTCTGATTTCCTTCTACACCAAATAGCTACTTGCTGAACTCCCGTGGAGAGCAAAATTAGACATCATCCTGCACGTTCTTCACACGTTTCACTTGCAATTCTCAGTAAAAAGTACAAAAATTCTCAATCCATACACATATTCAGTTAAAATGTCTGACCCCCAAAATATTCTTTTCTTCTTGCATTGAGCTTTTATTTTGGAGGCTACATTTTTTTTTCTTCTTTCCCACTGACTTTGACGATGTTTTGGGATTAAAACAAGGAGCAGGCAGTTCCCATGAGATGAAAGGCATAACTGCAAAGGACACTTGGAAGATTAAAGCAGAAAAAAATCTTGGAGTAGATGTTGCTATATATTTATTTAAAGAAACACTCCCTTGAAGGGGCTTCAACTTCAATATTGTAAATAATTCTCTGTGTTTATCAGCTATAGTTAGAAATAAAATGTGGGGTTTTTTACTCACCAGCTGATGAAAATTATAACAACACATTTCCAAGTATGCTAAATGTAATATTACAGACAAAAAAAAAATAGCTCCACGTTCTTTTGTAAACAGTATCAGTAATCAAACTTAAGTTTCCATCTGATTTATGGCAAATTATAACTCCTTGCCACCTTCACACTTCTACGTCTCCTCAGTGACACTGTTTCAGAGATGTTCCCCATATGCCTTCCCAATAAGCTAACTCCCAGCTGGGTACAGAGGCAGCTCCTCCTATGGCAAGTCCTGAGCTGGGTTTCAGAGGTTTGTCCAAGCTCTCAGGCCAAACAGAAGAGAGATCTGGTAAGCTCAAGTGTCTCTCAGAAAGTACTCATTTCTTCCTCCTCAAGTTAGTCACTTATTTCATAGCAGTTTTAGGTTTTAGTGCTTCCATTTCAAGCCCTGCCCAAATCCCCTATAATTGGCCAAGAAAACGAAATGTTACTGGGTGAAGAAATGCAGAGAAGGGGGAAAAAAAGCAAAAGTCTTGTTTTATCTGGAAAGTAAGATAATGACACAGCTCAGAAATACTGTTGACAGCAGACAAAATTTTGTGAGCATGAATGAACTTTCTAACACTCTTGGGTCAGTGGAGCAAGAGCAGAAAGACCTTTGCTTTCTCTTCCTGATATTACTATGGCATGCAGCGCAAGCCAAGTTAATTTATGTTTCTGTTCATGCAGGCTTAGAACAAGCACATGGTAGCTTACACACATCTTCCACATTGTGGTCAAGATTAATTCACTAGTTATAATATATTTTGAGATCCCTGAGTAAAAATGCAAAGAACTCTAAGTCCACAGCTCCTCAATCAGACCCTGACTTGCATCATAAGAGAAGGGCGTACACACTGCTTCGGGGCTTATAAATTCGCTGCTTTCTGCCTCTCAGTTTCAGAAATCATCTTAAGTTGTTTCCAGTATCCTCACATTTTTTATTCCAACTTTTGAAATCCGCCAATGGCTGTGATATTGATGAAGTATTGGATTCACTATGAACTGGCTTGACAGCAAAGCTCAAAGGATTGTAGTGAATGGAGCTGCATCTGGCTGGCAACTGCTCACTAGCAGTGTTCCCCAGGGTTCAGTTCTACAATCAGTCTTGTCCAACATTTTTATCAATGATCTGGATGCAGGAGTTGAATACATCATTAGTAAATTTGCTGACAATACTAAACTGGGAGGTGCTGCCAACTCTCTGGAGGGACAAGAGGCCTTGCAGAGGGATCTAGATACATTGGAACACTGGGCCACCAACAATGGCATGAAATTCAACAAAGGTAAATGCCAGGTTCTTCAGCTGGGATGGAGTAATGCTGGGCACAGGTACAGACTGGAAGATGGGTGGCTGGAGAGCATCTCTGCAAAAAGGGATCTGGGGGTGCTGCTTGACAGTAGGCTCAACACAAGCCAGCAGTGTCCCCTGACAGCCAAGAGGCAAACTGCATTAAACACAGCATAGGTAGCTTCTCAAAAGAGGTGATTCTCCCACTGTATTTAGCATTGTTGAGACCTCACCTTAAATACTGTGTACAGCTCTGGGCTCCACAATATAAAATATGTGTTAAGGCCCTTGAAAGCATCCAGAGGAGGGTAATAAAGCTGGTAAAGGGGCTGGAAGGCACATCCTATGAGGAGAAGCTGAGGAAACTTGGATTGTCTGGCTTGAAGAAAAGGAGGTTGTGAGGTGACCTCATTGCTCTCTACTCTTTCTTGAGGAGGGGAAGTGGAGGGGAAGGTGCTGGACTCTTCTCCATTATGTAACTGATGACAGGATAAATATCACCACTGTACCAACTGATCATATCTTGTTAAATGAGTGTATTCCACACATTAAAAAAATAATAATAATAATTTTACCATAAATAAATAGAAATCTGAGCTGACACACTCTTTTGCTAAATTAAACCAACAGCTCAGCTTTTTCTTTTTTTTTCTTCTCTCTTTTTGAAACACAAAACTCATCTTTTGGAACCGATGAGCAGACTGAACTCCTTGTTTCACTCTCCCATTGATTTCAAGCACCTGTTCATTTCAAGAGAAAGAGATGAAGCCCTCAATTTTGAACTATATATCACCATTCTGCAAAGACTACTTCAAAAACAGTTAAGAGGATTAAAAAATGACAAATGTAAATCATTACTGTTTTCATGGAAATTATGGTTTATCTTTAATTCTCTACAATCAATACCTTTCTTGTCACCAGATGCAATGAAATGAAAGAATTTAGGTATAATTACCTCAGTGCATTCAGTATTTTAAATTGATCAAATTACGTGAATTGATTTTTAAAGATTCACCTTAGGGAAGTAAGGAGATGTCTGGGAGAAAAACAACAGTTCCATCCACAGAGTGGAATTGATTATATGTTATGGATGGCTTATGCTCTAGGACTATAAAAAATTGCAGGTGACTTTGTTTACTAGAGGAGCTATCAGTCAGCTTGAATTATTGACATATTTTTTGTAGTGTAGCTTCAAATATCTCTCTGTTTTCTTTTTCACCCTCAAAATCTAGACATTCAGAGCTATCACCCAAAGGAAGGTCACAAGGTTGAATACAGGAACAAGCTATTCCAGTACCTGTAATTCTATTAAGAACAACCACTTATCTTCCACTTGGTATACAGGAGAAAAGTTTAACTCTTCTCTTTCATTAGCTTCTCTTAAGATAATTTCATATCAATAGATAAAATCCAAACTAAAAATTATATCCAGAAACTGTTCTGTGGTGATCAGAGAGGATGTTACACCCTTGATTCTTAAGCAGAGTTATCAAAAGGATTCACTGCAAGACAGGAAATTCTTGAAAATATTAAAAAATACTAGGATTCCAATTACTGTCACATCATTGTAAGGAGAAACCTATAAACTAAGATCACACAATTTAGAAAGTGTAAAACACTTATTCTTTATTTCAAAATACACATAACCAATACTGAAGGTGACTTGGGGGAAAAAATGAAAAAAGAAAAAAACAACTATCTTCATCATCCTTTCCAATTGTACAACATAGAGTCCTTAAGACATGACCATGTTTTTTTCCACAGGACCCTGTCTCTTTCAGTATTCTGAATGGACAGTGATAACTGAACAAGTGATTATTAAGTATTTGGCCTTACTCCTACTATACAGTGTGAAAGTCCCATGTCTTGTTTACTGTGTACTATTCAGAACCTGATTTGAACAATGAATTATTCATTTGCTGGTGGGTTTTCCTACAGTACTCACCACAACAACATCTGAATGCATTGCCTACATTAAAGGATTCATTTTCACATCATCTTTGTGAGATGAAGTCAATGATACCATTGTATGCATTTTGCAGAAGGGGGAGCACGACACAGAGATATTAAAGCATCTGCTAAATCCAAGTGTGCAGAGATTTGTAAGGCTAAGTTTCATCAAAATACTTACATTTGTCACATCATTCAGGACAGCTTCAGTAGGTCTCAAAGCACTCCCCTAGAAAATAAGGAACACAATCAGGATCCCCTGAAAACATTCCGTTTTTGAACTACTTTGCGCATAATATATGATGAGACAAAGACATTCATAGTGCAAGGAAAGTGACCAAGCAGATATATTGCACAGCCATAAAGAAAGGTAAACAGCAAAAACTCAACTACATCAAACAGAGGCACTGAAGCACAATAAGGATTCATGCCACACTACTACGTTTGCAATCTTCACCACACCACTAGTACACAGCTAAGATTGCTTGGTTTATGTTTCTGTCATCTTCCCCAGCTAGAAGAGCTGCTGTGGCAAAACAAAGAATAAGAAACACCACCACCTGCTCATTTCAAACCTTGATCCAAAGGGGTAAAATCTCAGAAGCTCCAAAGGGGCAAAAAGTAAGTGACAATAAATGTCTGAAGGAAACCATGCTCCAGGGATCGACCTCACCGTAGAGCCAGGAGCATGCCAACATAGTATTGAAGATTAAAAGGCTTGGGACTGTGCAGGTTGAAGCAACAGGGGCTACCTTTAATCTTTCCTTGTTAGATGTAATGTGCTCAAATGCATATAACCTCATTAAAAAATAAATAAAAAATAAAAAGCCTCCATGCCAAAACTACGTATACCATTTTATTTATACAGTTTCTATTATGACAACTTCTTCCACAATTTGACCCTTTCCCGTCATCTAAAAACTGACAAAATTGTGCATTCAAACTGCATGGCATCTAATTCAGTCTGCCAATAAACTGATGCCTTAACACAGGATATACCTTTCTTGACTACAAGCAAAAACAATTCCAAACTGTGTTAAACTTTCCTAAGGAGCAGGCATGGAGAAAGAACTGCTTTGATGGAAAAAGTCCTTTCAGGATTACTGTACTATGAAAATAGAAGGTTTTCTGCTTCAATTCCAATATTCACAATATTTCCATGAGAAACACAGCTGGATATAGCCTTACCATATGCAGGTCAGCACACATGTTATGTTCAGCAGCTGTAACTGAACAGGCTGCTCCTTATAGTCTAACACTGAACTATTTTTTGGGAGTGACCCAGAAAATGTTTCAAGTTCTGCAACAGGGCTCTTACAGACTGTGAACATGTTACTGGGAGATCTGTTCTTCAATGCCTTCAAAAATCTGACTCTTGCTGCAACCCAATACAAATTGATAGAGTGAGGAAAAACAGGTCAGTCCCATACTCATACTTGTACAGTCTTGCATTCATTAATACCAGCTTTTCCTCACTGCTTTCTAGGAAGTCTGCAAAAGCCCCTCTGAATTCAGTAATACTCTTACATTGCTTGCAAACCCAGATGCCCATCTGGTGTTTGCAAGACTCCCCACACAGTCTGGGAAATGGGGTTCATCACTAACAGCAGTAGTATAACAAAGCTCATGGCCATCCCCCATCCACAAGGTGCTACCATACCAAACAACAGACTACACCGACTTACACTGGCTCCCTGCTTGATTCCTTACAACCTCTTCTTCCTACACAGGGAAAACATCTCTGTCCAGACCTTGGTTCAGGTCATGCCATCCATACATCCACTGGTACTGTCAGCTATGAGACAAACACTCCAGGCAGTTTCAAGAGCCTTTCTCAGACAGACACAAAAAGTTTCCTGACCTTTACTTGTTATCCTTTGCTTGACTTGGATGCTTCAGTTTCTAACAGTCAATGGATTCAAAGAGGCTGGGTTTGAAATGCTGACCACTGATAAGCTTACAGGCCAGCTGTCAAGGTCATACTGCTGCCATACCTGCATGGAAGAGAGACACCTTCACAATCTTCTCTGCTTGGGACTTTAGCTCATGTCTGAATCACAATTCATATCACTCATAGTAGCTCTGTCTTCACATATAATTGTTTACCCTATTTCTTCACTTACATATTACACTAAGCCAAAAGACACTTTGGCTTTAATAGATTTAAAACAAAATAAAAATAAAAAGTTGCTTGGGGAAACAAACTTATATCGAAAATTAAGCTCAGCCTTTATTTAATAAAACATACCACTTCAATATTTTTACAAATTTTAGGCTTGTTAGCAAACCTTGGGGATATTTCAAACACTACTGGCTTTATATATTTGCTTCAGAAGCAGAATATGTACTGGGTCTGGCTGGGATGTTAACTTTCCCTGCAGCAGCCCATACAGTGCTGTGCTCTGCACTTGTAGCTAAAACAGCAGTGGTATCACACCAGTGTTGTGTCTGCTGCTGAGAAGTGCTGGCACAGCATGAGGACTTTCTCTAACCCTCATAGGGGGTGGGCAAAAAAGTGAGAAAGAAACATCATCAGGGCAGCTGGCCCAAACCAACCAAAGGGATATTCCATACCATATGATGTCACACTCAGCAATAAAAGGTGGAAAAAGGAAGAAGAGGGGAGGGGTGGGCTCTCATTGCGAAAACATCTGTCCTCCTCCCAAACACCGGCTACATGTGTTGAGGCCCTGCTTCAAGGACATGGCCAAGCATCGCTCATTTGTGGGAACTAGAGAGTTTCTCTTTCCTCTGCACTTCCACATAGCCTTTATTTGTTTTGTTATTCTCTTTCGCCTTCCCTATTCCCCTATCCTTTTTTTCCCCATTAGTTGAATTATTTAATTAATAATATTTCCTTAATAATATTTTTTTTTAATTTTTAATTACATTATCCTTATCTCAACCCATGAGTTGTTCTTTCCTTTGCTTCTTCCCTTCCTCATCTGAGGAGGGGCAGTGAGAGAGCAGTTGTGGTGTTCAGCTGCCTAGCACAGTAAAACCACAGAATAATGTCAAGCATTACTTGTGGGTAAACTAAGGAAGAAACCCAAACCTGAATATTTTGCCCCAGTCTCCCTTCAGAAGAACAGTAAAGTAGCAAAAATAAGTCAGGGCGGTTATGAGAAGACTTAAAATCCCCAAGACAAAGCCTACACTTATACCTGAGAGAGAAGAGGAAGGTGAAGGAATTTTAACTGGGGCAAAAGAAAGTGCAGACAAAAAGCACATTAGCAAATACCAGCTTCTGCTGTGGTGTGTGAAACACCAACTGATTTAGAACATTCAGTCATAAAATTTGCAGCACAGGCATTTGATAGCTATAAGTAATGTAAAAAATATTTCATATTTGTGCTAAAATTCAGCATTTGCTGTCACTTTGTATCAACCTACATCAGAACATCTGTACATAAGAGAAGACTGCTTAAAAGTCAAATAGTTGGTATGCTGTGATAATTCAGTTTTGTAAATAGTGAAGACAACTTCATTTTTCTACTATGCATTTACATTCAGCTTTTAAAAATCATTTCCTTATCTTGACAATATTGCTTTTCCCATTAAAAACATATATATATATTCTCTACAATATATGTCTGCTGTTTAGACTATGCTTTATATTATGCAATTCAACATGTTTTTAGTGGAACAGTTAGAAAATATGGGAATAAGAAAGGATATTTTTTCTGGGTCTACTTGATTTAAAAATATATGTTTGGAAAAATATATTAGAATATTGATTTTCTACTTTTATATTTAGATTGATCCATAATAAAACAATTTCTCCACTGGGCTATTAAATGAAAAAAAAAAATGTTATAGGCAGTTAAAAAATATTATATATCTTGATTTTTATAAACCATTTGAAAAGCTCTTAATATTATACAAATACATATATTTATTTGTTACTAAATTTGAATGTAGTAAATCTGAAACTGAATTTTATAATGGAGTGTAAGCTAAGGTCCCATGGCTATTAGAGATTTAGAGAGATGAGGAAACTTCTCCTTCCAGCTGCTAACAGATCACTCTAATGGCTCCCTCAGGCTGAGTTCAGGGACAACATCAACACCCTACAGAAAGAGCTGCAAAATTTGATACCCTCTTTTCTAGCCTATTTCCCTCAGGCCAAACTTGCAGAACTTTCACATGGAAAAAGGGCAAAAGAGAATAAAAAGGAGATTTCTAGAGTGTGTCTGCCTTACACAGTAAATAAATTTTTAAGTAAAACTAGTTGTTGTACCTCCCTGTCCCATCATAAGATGCAAGACTGTGGCCCTGCTGTGCAGACCCCTGCAGTAAGTACAACTTGGTTATTGGGAATGTGCACTAACACTGCTAATCCACTACCATTTAAATGAGGCCAACAAAACTGGACAAAGACTGGTCGGAAAACTATTTATTTTTTAAAATACATTTATGCGTATTATTAATTTTTTTAATCTCATGTCTCCAAAAGCTTCACTATGAAATTCTATCCTATTGCAAACATTTTTTTTTTTTTCTAAAATTGGAAGTGCTCAAAAGAAACCTTATTTTCTATAAAAAGGAAACAAGAAGATTCTACAAAAATATTCACCAGGAACAAATATCACAGGTATCACCCACTCTCTAGAGACTCCAGCCCCAGACTGAAGCTGTGCTTCTGCAGAACACTTGCTTCATATTTAAATTTTAAAAGTGACCAGTTAAAAAGAAGCTGGAAATGTGCCAGGTTCTCTATTCAAAGCACCTTGAAACAAACATCATTGCTGTCTATATTTGGAAACCATAAAAAAAAAAAAAAAAAAAAAAAAAAGATGTAAAACTAAAACCATATACATACAAAATATATGTTCAGGCTTCATTGTTTTCAAAGGAAACAAATACAGATAAACTACAAGGATAACATATGGTTTGGATACGAATGTAGATTGCATCTGTTACCGGTTAATTAGTTCAAACTTTATCCACAGTGGAGTTTCAGAGATACAGAGATACAAGTTAAATAAATAAGCCACATTTTACAATACTGAGAGCAGCCACAGACCTAAAAATCACAAAATGCAACCAACAGATCTTGCAGCTTTGCAGAAGTGCTTTTCTGGGCTGGAGCACTTCTCAGCAGATGAGGCATGAACAACACAATCAGGGGAGCTGAATCTTCTCAACAGTTTGCTGTCATATCAAGTCAGTTACCTGCACATGGAGATTCCCTTCTGTTACCAGGAAAGCACGGCTGATGGCAACTTGCTGAGCTAACTGGTGCAACTGAGGCCAGTCAGCAAGCAGCAGGCAAGAATAACTCAGACATTCTTGATCTAGCCTTTGTTTACTCCCGGTCAGTCACAACGAGTTTCATGCATACAACTTTTAAAAGTAGCAAGCACAATTCTTCCTGAAGTATTCTCCCTGCTTTTCAAACTTTAAAGAAAAAGAAAATCTTTAAAAAAATAAAAAATAAAAATCTGTCTACTACATCATCACTGTGAAGGTGAAAACAATAAGAAGTAGACTTTCAAAGTGGTTCTGTCTTAACTTTGTCCATATCTTTTTATGTTACATAAATTACAACCACACTAATGCATACTCAGTAAAGGACCTGCTTGCTACCTAGACACAGAATCAGACTGTGTTAAGGATTGTTGTAAGGCCATAACTTCACATCTTCATAGATTTATCTTCCACTTACAGTAAACATAAAATAACCTGTAAAATAGCAGTAAGACAGAATCAAAATAAGGTATCATTATGATTATCTGTAATGAAGGCAATTCCTTATGTCTTATTCATGTGTACATCCATTTTTAAAAGAAAAGGGAAAGCTGATTATAAAAGATGCTTCACTATAATAGCCAGCTATTTTTAAATGATCTCAGGGCTCTTTAGAGATGCTAATTTTGAAACTTGCTATATAACCTTAACAAAATCTTCTATCAGCTTGTCAGTGCAGGCATTGTATTTATTGCTGCTGGAAAAAAAAAAAAAAAAAAAAGAAACAGATGGGAAAATATGCAAGTTTCCAATACTTATAGCAGCATTCTGCAAGCCTGACTATAGAACACTTCATTTTATTGATCTGCTTTTGTTACCATACAACATTTATGTTCCTTTCACAAATGTATCAGGGACTAACTGTAGATTGTTTCAGAAAAAAAAAAAATAAATAAAAAAAATAAAATAAAAAAATGAGTCAGTGAAGAAATTACTCCCAGTTTTTCCATAGCCTCGATATGGAAAGCCTTTTCATTTTTCACTTTTAAAAAATCACCGATTTAGATTAGGAGCTCTTATTGTCATCAATACTCTCCTGTATTAAGGAGGAAGCTACCTTCCTCCCACAATTTTCCCTTGTGAACTCCTCCAGCTGAGTTATGAAATCCCTTTAAAGTAGTCAGTCATTTAAATGAGAAATAAAGGAGACCAGGAAAAAAAAAAAAATCAACTTCTTTCCTGAACAACTTTCATTTCAGTTTATTTCAAGTATACAATCCAGTGATCACAAGTTCAGAATATTTCTGCAACCTAATCCTCTTGGTCCACAGACAAATAATATTTATTTGTTAAGTAGCAAAAATCCTTATGGATTCATCAGATCTTGACAGTTTTGCAGGACTCCTAGCAAGATTTTGCAACAACAGGACAGTACTTTAAAACTGGGCCTTTTAGTCACCGTTTATGAATGCAAGTTGATGTGAAGTCATCTTTATACCACACTGAAGTGATACCCTCTGAATCCTGAGAAGTGTCTCATGAGGCCACATAATTCCAAGTAATCTCCAAGAGACCTCCAACTATACCTGGATCACCTACAAAAATGAGGGATCTGAGTACAGGTGACATAAGGATGTCGAGCTGCATCTAGACAACAAGCATTGCCTACCCCTAATTTACAGTAAATGAGCACCTTCTTTGTGTTCACAGATTTTGAAGGTTCAACAGCATTAGTGACAGTGAGTCACAGGCACAACAGGCAAATTAACTGTGGAGGGGTGGGGACGGAGGGAGAGGGTTGGGAACAAGCCACAGATGTGTCTGGTGCATTACAACAGCTAGATATGCAGTCTGATGAGTTATAAGAGAGGAACACAAAGAAGTCTGAAGTCACAGCACCCAGGCAGGTGTACCTTTAAACCTCTTAATGCCACTTACTTACCTTTGTTACTACTTGAGTCAAAAGCAAGCAAGATGTTTGTCCCACAGTATTCTAAGTCTACTCTGATCACACAGAAATAATCTATCACCTATACAACTAAGTTATTTCCTCTGTTTTCCTTGCTCCCTCCCTCCAAGCAAATCAAATTGTATAGTCCTGATAATATACATTGTATTTCATTATAAGGTCACAGATATCTACACAGATGTAAGCTTCAAAGAAAAATGGTAAGGGGGATCCTAGAAATAAAGGATTTGCTAAAAGAGCAAAACAAATCAAAAAATCAGTATCTCAGCATCTTTTTTTTTTTTTTTTTTTTTTTTGAAGAATATTGTTCATAACAAAAGACACAGTGACAGTCCAGGTACTGGCAAGCTCCTCCTTGCTGTCCTTTGCAGCTTCAGTACCTGTAGCAAGGTTAAAGAACTAAGCTAGCAATCAATTTCTGCTCTCCTTGCACTCATAAACAGTTTACTGACTCAGGATAAGGGTGATGTGGTAGCAAAATAGTTTCTTTTCCTCACTGAAAGTAAAAAAAAAAAAATAAAATGAATAAAAAATTACACCAAATATTCAAGAGCATATTGTAAGCATACTAGCAATGAAATTAATAAAATAATATTCCTGGTAACTAGTACTGGAAATTCTATCTTCATCCCAAAATGGTACATTTCTGCCAAAATCCTTCTGAATCTGGTTAACTTGCTGAAGTACTCTTAATATGCTTCCATACAGTCGCATAGGAAATGAATTTTATCTGGTCTGCATGGAAGTCTTTAAAATATGCACAAATTTATCAGTCTCATCCTATATGCATAATTCTACCTTTACAATTTCTGGAAAACACTGATAAACACTGCTTAGAAGACAAGAAATGTACAAAGAAAGAAAAGAAATGAATTTACATGGGAATTTACTGCATCTGCGGGCCATACAAATGAACCCAATTTTTCCCACAATTAAATCTATGGTGTTATCAAGACAATCAGTTTATTTTAAGACTGTCAACCTAATATATAAATTTCCTTTTGTGCTTGAAATGCCTTTATCAGATAAGATAGCTTTTGTTTAAACTGCTATTTTCAGCCTTTGCTTTGGGGGTTTTGAATATACACAGTGAAGTAACTTGAGATTTCCTACCCTGTTTTAAAATGTGTTTCTTCTGTCTGTTTGTATTTTGTAATTTCCTGTCAAATAACCTCACCATAATTAACTTTCCTTGCTCCAACCTACTACTATTTCTTTCTATTTCTCTTTTTTTCTCTTTCCTTTTTTTTTTTTTTTTTTTTTTTAAGAGCCGTTCCCACTTCCTGGGGATGGTAATAAAACACTGATTACATTCGGCTGTTATCTGCCTTTTCTTCCCCTCCTTCCCCCCTCTCACACTCCCTTTGTTAAAGCCAGCACTCAGGTTTCAGCTCCTCATGGACTGAGAAAGGCACATCATGGAGAGAGGAAGCAAATCAGACTGCAGGAATCCAGATTCATTAGAGTTTATTGGGTCAATCAGCGGCTGGACTAGAGCCAGACAATTAGGTTGTGCTGCCCCTGGAGCCTGGATGCATCGCACTCCTTCCAGAGCTGGGCAATTTCCGTCTGCAGCAGACACCCTAACACCAGCACATGTCGGCGCTGGGCCCTGCTGTCTGGGGGTAGGAAGAGGGAAAGGAAAGCGGTAGCACGCTGCTGCTTCAAATCACTTTAACTCTAGAACAAGTTGATTTGGCTGATTTCTTTTTCATTAAGTATGAAGCAGCTCACTTTTGCAAATGATTTTTTTCATTGCACTTTGCTAATTCCTACCAAAAAAAGACAAGTATGCTAATGTGTAGTATGTAGCAGTATGCTAATACACAGCCTACAGAACACTTACCTTTATTCATCTGTAATTTCTGAATATTTTCCATTTGTCTTCAGATGGACACTTTTCATTAAAACTTCACATTTCACTAAAGTTCAGTCTCTGCTTACCCTTCTGTCTTCTCACTCTGTCCGCTTTTCTGCTGTTTGCAAGATCACATCTCTACCTTTTTCAATAATTGCTCTATTTTCCCCTTTTACATATCCATAAGCTCACTGCAAGCAGAGACTGAAGCTAATGCACTCACTTCCTCTCTTCCAACTCTGCCCAGGATCACATCTGCCGTTTCCCCTTGGATGAAACAGTTCTCCCTAGGGTCATTCATGATCTCCTCCTGGGCAAATATCAAGGAGATCCCTCAATCTTCCTCCAGGCTGGCCCTTCTGGTTCTTCTGATATTGCTGATAATCCCTGCTCTGACGTCTCATCCTCCATGAACTTTCAAATCAGTCATTATTTTTCCTGTCCATGACTGTTTTTTGCTCTGGTTGGCCCACTGTATCAATGGGCACTTCTGAAAATGGCAGGCTCTGCCCTGGCATGCTTCTTCTCAGTGAGGTATATCTACTCTGGCCAGCGGCCTTGTATCAGATCAAGCAATTAATGAGACTACATCATCAGACAACTCTTCCCTTTCTAAGACATTTCCTTTGCACTCATACACATACCTCATTTTATTCCCAGATTTTCAAGTTTTACACTTTGTCACCAACATAAATTATCTTGTTCTCATACTGAACACCTTCCCTCCAAAACTTCCTCTCCTTACCACTGATGCCAAAGTTGGGATTTCAATGCTTACACAACAGAAGTTTCAAGATCACTTGTGATATTTCCCTCTCTCTTGAGTACGACATCCATCTGCTCTCTTTCAACCCCTTTCTTCTAATCTCAGCAGCTTAAATCTCTCACTCAGTGCTTTATCATAACCAGTCTGACAACCTTCTCCCCTTGAGTATCCCAAAAATACCACTGCCTTATATCAGGTCATAAAATGTACAACTGCTGAATTCATCTTCTCTTCTCTTTTCAGTCAGAAAACCCCTAATTGAATCCTGCAAATAATTTCCTAACATGGCATCAAAAGTAAAGTTCTCGTAAAGTTCCTTGTAAGGGGGTGTCGAGAGGCAGAAGACCTTTTCTCCATTAACACCAGCGACAGGACCCGCGGGAACGGGGTTAAGCTGAGGCAGGGGAAGTTTAGGCTGGACATCAGGAGGGGGTTCTTCACAGAGAGAGTGGTTGCACACTGGAACAGGCTCCCCAGGGAAGTGGTCACTGCACCGAGCCTGACTGAGTTTAAGAAGCGATTGGACTGTGCACTTAGTCACATGGTCTGAACTTCTGGGTAGAGCTGTGCGGTGTCAAGAGTTGGACTTGATGATCCTTAAGGGTCCCTTCCAGCTCAGGATATTCTATGATTCTATGATTCTATGATTCTTTTTACACCCCCTTTTTAACTTTTCTCCAAGTTCTATGTACTTTGAACCTTCCCACATTGCCATAGCAATCTTCAAGAATCCACAACACCAAGCAGTGTGACAACACAGTACTACAGATAGCTGATAGTTGCAGATAAGTGACACAATCAAGTGTAAATCATACAGACTAGAGGTGGACAACAGGTGTTGAAGGATTTGTGAAAATGCTTCCTGTCATACCTTCAGTTTTCAAGTGAGCAGTTACAAAGGCTGGTTACCTATTTCTACATAATTCAGGAACACCAATACATTCAAGCTTTGCTTCTGCCACATTAAGGTTTTTGTCCTGATGGACACCATGAGGATTTGTTTTGGGGGGGGGCTGGTTTGTCTGCAGGACATGGGTGTGGGGGTGGTCTTTTTTACACTGAGGCCACATCTAAATTATGCTTGATCCCTGAACAAGCAGCACCATTACATAGCAGCCCTCTTGCTGTTTGGAATTTATTTATGTGGCTGATGTGTGTCCTTTTCCTGTGTGTCTAAACATTACTTGTATTTTTTTCATTTAGCCTGAATACTGGCAAGTCTAATTTTCACACTTTCCTGATAACTTCTTATCCTTCTTTGGGACAAAAAATACAGACTGCTTGGGTACTTGCAAAAAATCCAGATTTTTGCACTGTTCAAGTCCTTGGCCTCTCCAGTGCAGCCCACATGCTTTGCTTGCTGTTTGACAGACTCTAGTTTGCTATCTTTCAAAGACAACTTTTAATTAAGGACATCCTTTTAATCTTCCCTCCATTTTAATTAAATCAATTCCTGATCATTTGGTCTGAAGTTATTTCTCATGACTAGCTTTTCTATGATCTCATCATTAGTTGATAAAACCAAACCAGATATTCTTCTATTCAAGATGTCCTTTCCTGTTGGAGTGTTTTTCTGTTGATTTTTTTTTAATGATCTTTCATATTGTTCACACACACAGCCTATTACCTTCTATTTCTGTTCTTCCTGAACGCAGTAACTCATTCAGTACTACTTTTCCAGCAAGACTATTGTTTTATTATGTGTCTATTGTCCTCTACAATATTTGTTTTCACAGGTATTCTGGACTCCTCCATCCTCTTAATCCATTATTTAAGCCCAAACCTTTTCCTTTTTTCTAACTGACCACAGCTGCCTTGTTGGACTAAGCACAAACCTTTTATTAACTGTCCTGTTGATCTGATTAACATCCCTACCACTTCTATCACTTTCTTTTTTCCTTTCTGTCTTCCATTACCCATTATTGTATCTTCTGCCTTTTCTATTTCCTGCACACTCAGGAGAGGGCATGAATATTGTATGAGCATCTTCAGATCTTTTCCTATCATTTCTCAACATATTTAGCTACTGTAACAGACTCAGTATCAAAGACTACTAACTCACTACTAACCCACAGAGTGATGTAGACCATCCCTTAAGAAATAGTCTCTTTTCTTGAATGGATCCCAGTAGAAACACAGCCCAAGCTTTCCTCCCACCTATTACAGGAAGCACCTACATCCCTCCTTTAGGAACAGTATGAATTCTGATCTCCAGTCTAAACTTCCTGCAGAAATCATGGCAAAAGTGGAACTGGGAAGAGATCATCATATCCTGATTTTTTGTTGTTGTTGTTTAGTTTAGTTTTTGTTTGTTTCTTTCTTTGTTTTCCAAAGAAAGAGCAAAAGCACAGAAAGCACAGATGTAGTACTTAGAAATCATAGAATCCTAGAAATGTAGAAAGCAAGTGAAGGAGGTGGCTTATGAAGAGCAGAGTCAGTCTCCAAAAGCTATAAACTACAGGTAGAACAGAGGTAGACTATTCAGTCATTTTAAAGTAAAGTTGATTTTTGTTTAAGGCAATGAAAAGTAAAGGGAATTCTAGCAGGAAAAGGGTAAATTTAATGGTGATATGTTTGGAGTATCTTTTGTAGGAGCAATCTAAAGTGACATTAACAGGACAAAGAGCACATATCAAAGCCTGAAAAAAGTAACTTGGCAGACAGAGAGGCATAAGGTGATGAAAGACTGAGCAAGAGTTTTAGTGGTACACACAGATAAGAACTGTCGTTTCTTCAGAAGTCTACAAGAATCTGAAAACACCAAATACCTTTTGTGAGAGAAACCAAAAGAGAAGCCAAACTGAAGGTAATATGTCACAGACTGGAATTCTGTCCAGTAAGTGTAGAAAAATGGTGAGACCACTACCTGGAAACGTCAGAGATTTTGCTCTAACAAGGGATTCAAGTACAAACATATCTGAGCCACCAAAATAGAAAGTTTGACTGTGACCTCATAAAATGAGTGGTAAGTGTAATGAGTGTACCCTACCTAGTGGTAAGGTACAAAGAATAAAGTGAAATTTGCAGAATAGAAAAATATTCTACCAAAGATATATATAGTGACGGAAAGAAACCAAAAAGTGTCAATCACAAAAGTGCCTGACAGAATATGCCTGTTTTACAAATTAAAATAATAGCCATGGTGACTGTTGTAGATGACTAACAGATTATCAGTGGCCCTTAAATATTGCATTAGACCTTCAAGTAACCATTTAGATGGTTATTTGTTTGTTTGCTTGCTTTTTTTTTTTTCAGTTAAACCTGCTTTGTATGACGCAACATCCCCTGACATCCTATGTAACAGACCAGCTGACCATTTAGAACCTTCTTGGAGATTCACTTTCTGCCATGCAACAATACAATAGAGCTTACTGACTGGCCTATGAAATGTATAGACTTTGCTTATACTCCTTCATCCCAATACCTGTGCACATTTGTCAAACTGAGTTTCCTGTAGCAAGAAAAATCCTTCACAGCATGTTGAAAGTGGCTAGGACTGAACTGCTAAATATTTCTTATACTTACCACTGGCAACAGATTGTGTACTAGCAGTTAGTATGATGTTCACCAACGGAATAAAAACGGAGAAGGATTCAGCACGTGCACTCTAAAGAAGCAGAAAGCATCACAGCAGAGACAACAGCACAGTGCCTAACTCTGCTTGAAAAAGATTATAAAATTTTACTCTTTTTCTAAAGTAGGGTCCCCCTGTATTTTCCAGTAGAGTAAGACTAAGAGGTCTAAGTAAGTTTGAAAAAATGCTGTAGATTATTTCAAATTACCTCCTGTCAGTCAGTAGCTTGCATAATGCAAATCCATAGTCTCTTGGCTTCCAGAAAACTTCCTTGCAGAGTTTGGAGTATTTGCCTACACTTGCTATTATTTCCTTTTTATTTGCTTGAAGAAAAGATTATTCTTATTTGGCTGTAAGAGATGGCAAGAGGGATTAACATAACCAGAGAATCTGCAGATGATCTCTTCTTTTACAGGCCACTGGGTGTCACAGAGGTTCATTAGATTTGTGTTTCCTAAAATTACTTAACTCAAGGAATGAAATTTTAAGATGAATGAATACCCAGCATAGCTGCTTTAAACAAAACAACTCTGGTTTGTAAATAAGAAGTGATTAGAGAAATTTGCTGCAGAAATCAGTCACATTAATCAGCTGGTTACAGCAGATTGATGTGCAGCCACCAGAGCTGTCTAAACAATTTTGCTAACCTTTAACAAAAAATCTGAAGGAATATGCTACAAAACAGTTCTGCTTTAAATGGATAGGACATGCATGCTCCTTTTGGACAAGACTTAAGTTCCAAATTTATTATTTTATTCAGATTTTGCCAGATAAACTAATCCATAAAAGAGCGATTTATAGTTTATGGTACACCTTTCTTCAAGTTCATCCCAGTCTGTGAAAAATGATGGCCCATGGCAGGACACACAATATTTATTCAAAGGCTGATCACAGCCAGGTCTCCTTGAGGGAGTCTGATGCTAAGACAACACACAAAGCAAAATGATTCATTAGAAAGCCTCTGAGGATATTCTCCAGTGTTGCTTTCCTTCTTATGTTACCACCACTTTTCTTGTGACCCAAATCACCCCAGAGCTGGAGAACTGTCAGTGCAACATGGTGTTACCTTGCCCCCAAGGAGAGGGGCTGAGGAAGCAGGGTCAGGAGGGCCTGTGCAGGTGGACAAATGGTTGGTAGCAGTCCCCTCACATGCCAGGGATGCCAGCCCACCCCAGTCTGGGACCTGCACCAGCACTCCCCAGGCTGCCAAGGTTGCGTCTGAAGGACTAGGGTGGAAGGTGACCTGCTGAGCTGTCGGTGTGACTGCACTGACAAGCAGCCAGGTCTGTACTCTTCACAGCCAGTGCTGAAGACCATACAGCACCAATTCTGCATGCTCTGGGCATGAAGTCAGTGCCACCAATAGCTCTGGAAGGAACAGTTCAAAACCTGTAGCAGTAGTCAACCTTTAGCAGTGCCACAGACACACAGTTTTAAAAACAATGAATTGAGTATAAAACACCCCTCAGCCCCCCCAGGACTGACTTAAAAATAATACTTAGTAGAGACATTCTTCCTTTTTGTTATGCTTTCTAATTTTTGAGTTTGAAATAGAATTTTATTCACATTTCCAGGTTTTTTTCCAAACCTACTGGAAATAGAAGGCTGACTTAAAACAAAGTGTGGAGCAAGAGGGAGAGAGCAATCCCACAAGCAGTCTTTACCAAGTCATTTTCTTCCAAGAGCTACAGTTTTCAGAGGAACACCAATACCAAAATACACTCGGATAATATCATGCCTATGTCGATCCTAACACATCTCATAATGTTTGTAAGGACTAAAATTAATCCTTTCAGAACACCTTACAAGGATGATCTTTAACCTAGTTTTTCCACATCAAACACAAATCCATCTTCCCTGTAGCCAGGAAGATCTATTATTTTAGATACACGATGCTAGACATAAGCACTAGAGCTTCTAAAGCAGGATGTACATGTAATCAGATGGCAGGAAATTTGGACAAATTCAACGAAATGCATTTTGTTTTTCATTGTGTACATATACTTCTTATCATCAGTCCTTATTTGGACAGAGCAAAATTCAGCTTGCAGTCAACTCTTACTGAAGTCTGATTCAGATTTCATAGAGTTACAAGCTGGAAGGTGTGTGATACACTCCACTCTGTTACAATAGCACAGCTCAGTTAAACTCAGCAGGGACATTTGTTTAAGTGACAAAAGAATTTGGTCACAATTCCTCTCACTGAGTAAACTGCATTCATTCTGTACAGCCAATGAATAATAAATCAATGCAAATTACACTGCTTTATCACTAACAACCATTTTCTGGTCAGCTATACCACAGACTATAGTCTCTCCCACAGGAGACAAATAACCCCCAGTGACATAAAATAGGAGTTATTTATAGCCTGCAGGGGAACAATTGGGCTCCAACATATAATTTGCACCACTCTTTATATTCACAGTGAATTTGGGCCTTAAAATCTTTGGCTGTAACGAAGGCATAAGCTGCTTTCATCATTAATGCATGACCCTGTAAAGTATTCAAACATCAATTAAAATAATTAGCTGTTAGGCAGCTCCCTGTGCCCTACAAGAAGTACCTTACACTTGACAACTGGGTCACTCATACCTTGTTACTTCACTTCTAGTCTTCCCGGGTTTTTAACTGAGAATGCAGCTATCTTGCAGTGCAAGCAGCTGATGCTAAAGCTAAGCATCGTGTTGGGACTGCAGACGTCTTGAGGGAGGCAGGTTTCTTACCATCTCTCTCTCTCAAGACATTGTAAAGCCATTCCTGCATTGAAAGGTGTGGGAGCACAGCCACTCAGAGCTGTCAGGCAGCCACACAGATCTGGAAAAGACGCCTCGAGGAGGCACCAAGGCTGGTCAGGCTCAGAGTGCTCCTGGGGCCCAGGAAAACAAAAGAGCAGGATACTCTGCTGATAGTGGGATTTTTACTTGCTCAGAAATAATACACCCAGAAAGACATTTATCTACAACTTACTGTTAAGTATTAAAGGAAAATATCACATTGGTGCAAACCACAGCTAGCTCCATGTGTTCAGATTTACAAGAGTACAGAATAATTCATTATCCTGTCACAATGTCACGCAAATTTTCCGGTGTTTGCTCGCCTCCAAGAGTTCAGCCCTGACTTGTAAACTCCTTCAGTCTGAGGGCGTGCAGAAAGCATGTGGGTTGGAAGACAGGGAGCGGAAACCGGGCCAAGGGCAAGGGAGAACAATCACCTCCACAACCCCTCCGTGCCTGTCTGCACCATCCAGCATCCACACTGCAAATGCCCCAAAATCCCAGCCCCTGCCAGGTACCACACAGTGGTAAGGCAGCCGCCAGGAGAGCCACAGCCTCGTGCACCGCTCCAAATGAAGGTGGTGGGAGCTGCTGCGAGGTCCAATGTTACCGGTGCAGAGATCTCGGTGAATAAAGCAACATGAGCCGTGGGTGTCTGGCTGGGGCCGTCTCACTTTGTGACTAAGGAACTGCTTTTAGGGCCGGCTTGGCTTGCCCTGAAGGCTTCCCAGAGCGTTGTATAATAAAGATGATTGAAACACAGACTGTGTCAACAGACACTTCCTTTGAGAGAGGTAAACAGGAGGACAATGCCTCACTCATCAAAAACAATCAGACATACCTATAGGGCATGCAGAGCCAGCCAAGATCCTCTTGGGCTTTCTCTTTCTGTTTAAAAAGAAAATATTTATATTTTATTTTTTTCCAAAAAATAATACTTAAAGAAGAAAAGTCTGGGAACACCCATGGTGATATCATATCAGCTACTCATTTCAGGTCAAATATAGTGTGAGGGGAAACTTGACGTGGGTCCCAAACTCTGAATGTAGTGCCACCCTGCTACTCCTTCCCACACACGGGCTGCAGTGTCATGTCCAACAGAGAGACCATATCCAGACCCTCATCTTACACACCAGCATTCCCACGAGAAAAAAACAGCTTTATTATGTGGGAAAAGGTAGACATACACCAGACCATATCTCCTATGCAATCAATTCCTCTGGTCCCTGAAAGGATATGAATGTAGTGTTCTTCCTTGACCTAAATGCGATGGTGGAAACAACCCAGTACAGGACTGCAAACAAATACTTGGAGAGAAGAACTTTTCAGCCCTCCAGCTTCTAAAAGCAAACAGAAGACAGTATCCTCACACAGCATTTTAGTAGCCACCAGGGTAGCCAAAGCAAATGAACAACCAAGCAGCTGAGAAGGAAAAACAGACCCATTCAGAAAACTATTAGTCTTCCAGGTTTTCTGTTTTTCTAACCATAAGACAATACCATTCATACAATACCATCCTTTAGTGCCTTCATTAAAACATTAATTTCTTCACCTCACCATCCATGTTATATGCGTTTCCAGATTTTTCCACTAGCTCAGACCTATGGGAAACAGCACACTGGGGAACGGGCATCAGCAGCAAGGCTGTGGTGAGCCCGGTCAAGCACCTTTCTTCTCCCAGTGTGGCAGAGAGCAGGATGTGACTCGTACCTCTTGCAACACCAGACAGAAAGACAGACCTTTTCTCCTCCTCTACACAGCATTAGTCACATTATCTTTTAAGCTGTTTAGTAATTTTCCTTGTACCAAGAGTCGCAGGTAATTTCTTAACAACCCTCATGGAAGACAGAGGTTGGGCTGCCGCAGTGGGTTATGCAAGCGCCCATGTTTGTGCTGTTTGGCTTCTCTGTGACTCTGCTCTGCACCTCTCCACTACCACGAGGAAGTCTTAACATGACTGAAATTTACAGCAGGGATATCAAACCAATGCTAACTACAAATTTTAATTAGAGTAGTTGCCTCTGGTGCAATGCAGTAATAAAGAGAAAATGGGTGCCTCTGGTTTCTTCTCAAGATCTCTGCACACAGGCAGGTACAGGCAGACCTGAGCTTGCTCTGCTTGTGCTCTGAAATGGCTCCCACTTAACAGCTGTGTGTTGCTTTGTATCAGTGGACAGCAAGCTGTGCATGGGCAAATAGGCCCTGCCAGTTAATACACTTAAACTCCCCTAGATGACTGCAAACAGAAATGAGAATTAGCTTACCTAGATGACTGCAAACAGCAATGAGAATTGTGCCACTGCAACAAGAGGAAAAAAAAAAAAAAAAAAAAAAAAAAATTTCTTTACATCCAACACTTGTTCACACTAGTCCTAAGAAAAACAAGTTTGCCAGTATTGCCCTTGTCTTCTCATAGGGTATGCTTTTAGAGTTTTTCTGGCTTGCTGTTCATTATATTTAGGTCATTTGCAAGTATTAAGCTATAATCTGCGCAGAGATGATAGCAAGTATAACAGGAGAGTAATATTCAGAGAGGCTAAACCACAGAGGGTAGTGGATTATAATAAAGAACCGGCAAAGCCTGGCTGACCCTTTTATCAGCATGAGCCAGCCCTCGCTAACACCTCTAAATTAGAGTTTACCATATTTTTTTTACTCTGACTGGGTATTTTTTTAAAAAAGAATCACAGTGAAATAATGAAAAGTGAACAGGGACATAGAAAGGGTGTAAAACCAACAAAAGTGTCTATTCTTTTTATTCGGAGGCTTACCAAGTGACTAACCAGTCAACATTCAAGCCACTGACACAATATAATAAAATTAAAGGCATTTTCTGAAGATGATGGAAATTTTAGTGTTGAGTATTTTATACTTTTGTTCTCTCAAAAATCTTTTTATCAACCACTGGCCAGGTGCTGTTATCAAAGAAAACTTGAAAAAGCTGGGCACAGCAGGGTTGTCAAGACCAGATCTCAGCATTAGCAAAACAACTCCTCCGTAGCACCCAGAGCCACACAGAGGCACCCATCTGCAGGCAGGGTAACAGACTTCTCTTTTTGCTGCTCTTTCAATAGCTGGGCAGCAGCCAGGTGATTTCCTGCTCTAGCCCTGGGGCAAGTAGCTTCCCCTCCCCTCCCACAGCCTTCCTGCCCTTCCAGGAGGGCTGATCTTCTCAGCAGGGGAGCTACCTAGCAGGACCCACCAACTCCAACCTCCAGCAGGACCCACCAAGCCTCTCCTCATGGTCTGGAGCGCAGACTGCTCCCAGAGGCAGCCCTGGCTGATGGCTGCCCCAGACCTCCAACACAACCATTTGGGTAAGCTGCAGAACTCTGTTTTGATGTTTAATTTCCACAGACCACTCATCCTGAAGAACACTAAGGAGTTGCCTTTGCTCTCTCTTCACTTTCCTGCTTTCAGTACCAGATTTAGCAAATAGCAGCCTATAACAAATGTCATCAACTCAACCATCAGTGCTTTCACTACTGGTACTGAAGAAAGATGCTAGAGACTAGTAGATAAATATTAGGGAAGAAGAACATGTCTTAATCTGGTAAATTCATCAGTTAATATGAATTAATTCAGGAAAGCCCCAGAAGAAAAAAAGTCTCCTTAGTTTATGGCAAAGCAAAGAGAATATAAACTCTACTCTTGCCTCTTTTTCCCTTGCCAGCAAGATGGGGAGGGAGCATGTCAAAAAACAACATTGCGACTCTGCATGCTGTCAGGCTGCTAGTCAAAAACCAAGATAGAATATGAATGTAACCCAATTTTAAGTGGATCTGGGAGAGGCTTAATGTTGAAGTCCATATGCCAGTTTTGTAATTATTAAGAACTGGGACCAGTCCCTGTTCCTGAGTACTGGCCTAGATTAGCAAGTCACCTGAAAGTTTACAGTAGGAAAACCATATGAGCATATTCCTGTAGCTACATGTGTACAGTAATTGTGGCGTAGGTAAGCAATAACACATGCCTAAGGCATCAAACTTGGTGAGGCACGAGGCTTACGTGCATATCTACATTTATGATTTCAGACTTCAAAGCACCATGCTGCTCAGACAAAATTGGTAGCCTATTTCCTCATAAAAAACACATAAGAATCTATCACTATAAAGCACATATAGGTGTTTATATAACTTGAGATTTAAAGTGTGGGTACCAGGACTCTGAAAGTGTAGGGAGGATCCTACTTATTATATTTTCCTATTTTGGTTTAAAGTGAGCTCACTTTCAAGTAGCAGACAAAAGTTAAAGTATCAATTAAATTCTAAAACTCCCAGTGTTTCACCCCAATTCCCAATGTCTTGTAATTTGGCAGGCCTTGCTTTAAACTCATGCTCCCCTTGGAAGAGCAAGGTCCATTCTAATACATCATTCACTCGAGTGCTTCCAGACCTCTATTCAGTCATAAAAAACCATCACAAACACATGATCAGTGTCTGGGGGCATGGCAATTTATGATAAAAATCAATAATAAATGTTTCCCGTTTACACGACTTTTTCAAAATAGGACCACATTTTACAAAAATACATTTTTCTGCAGATTGGTTTTGAATAGCATTAACTTCAAAGCAAATGTTTCTGTGAGGGCTGTTATAACATTTGAGTTCTTACATGATCTTCAAGGCTGTAGTGTGACCTAGGAGACAGCCATAATGAGACACAGACAGTGAATAAAGCACTGATTTAATTATGTTGTTTGATATATTATGACCTCATCCACTGGTGTTTATACTAACGTAATGCTTGAAATGCTTTATCGACATATGGGAAGGCACGGTCTCCGGCCTGAAGAGCTTACACTCCTAAAGACAGAAACCAGATGAAGGGTGTTCTCTTCCTGTAGCTTATTGTAGGTTTTGAAGCTTTGTTCATTTCCCTTAGGTCTTAAATATGCATTGAATATTGGAGAGTGGGTTGCTGAGGGAATACTCTAAGCTTGCTGGACAAAATATGTATTGCATGGTTACCTTCAACCACAGGAGAG
Organism: Heteronetta atricapilla; assembly: GCA_011075105.1. Lineage (NCBI taxonomy): Eukaryota > Metazoa > Chordata > Aves > Anseriformes > Anatidae > Heteronetta > Heteronetta atricapilla. The sequence goes on from CM021732.1 coordinate 50,417,773, forward strand.
GATTGTCAATAACGGAAGTCTATGTTTCTATGTGCAAACAACAACAGGACGATGCAAACACGTGTGGGGCACAGGGAAGCTATAGCTGTTTACAATACCTCCACCAAATTCTTCCAGTTCTGGAGACAAAACATGCCCCAGAATGGGCTTTGAACCACTCTTACCTTCTGCTAGAGAAAGAAGAGTGAGGTACAGAGTCAGTACAACCTACTCATTCTGCTATTAAAGACTACCACTGAGGCAACCATGCTGGACATCTTCCCCCTTAAATCTAACAGTTGAGGCTCATAGTTTGGTTAAATATGCATATATATATATGCACATATATATATGATTTTGCACACCTGATTAAGATTTCCTGAAAAATCTGGGGTAAAGTAACTCTATATGGTGTTAACACCATAAAAAAACTATATGAGGAAATTAATAGTTCTGTGTTCAGTGCACCATCTGCCAAGCACACAGTAAATAAGGCCATACAATAAATGGTGAGAAACAAAACATCAACAACCAACCCACTCATTAAGCATTAGCCATGCTGTGTGCTGAACGATATAGAGACTTTCTGGGGAAAAAATAGTACACAATCCTCTAATTAAAGGCAATCAAAATTAATATTTACCAAGAGAGTGAACGAGTAGTTTTAATTGTACAATTTTCTAGCCTTCTATTGCTTGGCTTTGCAACCTTGAAGTTCAGTCTTATTCAGTAACCTAAAGGCCTAACTGAAGGCATTAATTGTCTTATTTTAATTCTGTAGAGGAAACCCACAAAAAACGATAAAGTTGACACACTATTAGGCATGTATACATGTACCAGACTGTTGCTTTAAACGATGCCTATTGTAGCAAGCAGACACAGAAGAAAAGATACACCTGGCATTTTTTAACTTTAATTTGTCTTAATTTTGAAATAGGAACAGGGCATCCTTCCTCTAAAAGTGAATTTTCTCAGCTACACTACATTTTGCAACTTCTATTAAGAAAAAAAAAAAAAATAGTCCTGCTATCAAGAATAAAAATTAAAATAATAATAACGAGTATAAACTAAATACATCACTAGTGGAGAAAATGTATAAAAACACACACTTATACACATGTATTTGAAAGTTTTCAAAATCTTATACAGAAGTTAACCCATGAGAAGGTGTTTGCACAGCAGAGCTGAAAAATTGATGAGAGAGACTGATGAGAGAGACTGATGAGAGAGACTAACAGTTTTCATATTCCTTTCAGACTCTGGTAGAAATTCAGCTAATATCACTTTGTATGATCTCATGCTGGGACAGGAGCCAAAAGTTTCACTTGAAATCTTTTCAGTTATCAGATCTGGAAAGCTTTTCAATCACTTACGTTTGAGAAGCATTTAAAAAAAAAAAAAAAAAAAAAAAAAAAAAG
>CM021732.1:50436222-50537693 GCA_011075105.1 Heteronetta atricapilla
GGAAAGGGAAAGGGAAAGGGAAAGGGAAAGGGAAAGGGAAAGGGAAAGTTCCAGAAACCAAGTGCTTCTCACTTTACTCCACGCATTTATGAAAGGTGCTCAGAAATGAAGGATGACAGTGATAATGACAGACAACGAAGAGAATACCTCAAGACCTTCAAAGAAGCAATTCATATTTACTTATATCCATCAAAATCCTATACAATACAGCTAAAATTTTCATTTTATAAGGTTTTTTTTTTGTTTGCTTGGTTGGTTGGTTCCTTTTTTTTGAGGGGGGAGGGGAAGGGAGGATGTAGTGTTAATTTTGGAATTAGGGCCAGAAGAGAACAGGAGAGAGATTTGGGGACAAGACCATATGTAATATGAGCTATGGACATCTTCTCATGAGAGAAGACAATCTAAATCTCCCCTCACCATCAAGAAACACAACATGGGGGAGGCAAACCATACAAATCCAGGTCACATCAATCCAAAGCCCATATGCACAGTGACAGTCATCCCAATGCCCTATTTTATGCTGTGATCCCTGCCATCCCCCCACTGGAACAGAAGAGAAGGAAGAACAGCAGCAATTTGAAACCCCTGTCAGAGAGAAAAAGTAGCACCAAGATTACCCTATTGTGTAATAATAGTAGCAAAGAGAATGAGATGTCCAATTAATTAGGTTCTTAGCTCAGAGCTTAACATCAGCTTAGGGTTCCAGGGGAAAGAGGACCTAAGGGCCTTTGAAAAGTGGGGCCAGACAGGGGCTGCCCCCAGCAGTGTGCCCAAGGATGCAAGAACCTCCTCATCTGGGCCATTGTGGGAGGACCTCATCTCACAGGCTCTGCGTGAAGTTCAAGTTTGAGATAGGTTTAGGGCTCAGAGAAATATCTAACAAAGGGGTCCATATATAGCGGAGCTGCCCCTGCCACAGCCAGAGATGGGACCACAGCACTTTTCTGCCACTACATTCACGTCTTGCATGAAGGTGATGAAAGCTTGAACTTCCCCCTCAGAGCTGCCACTGTAGGTTGCAAATATCTTCAGGCAGCCACCCTCAACTACAATACAGCTGCAGGAGTTTTTTAGCACAGCATCCCAAAGCCTTACCCACCCACACCTCCCTTCCCTTCGACCCTCCCACATCCCACCAAACATTTCTTTCTTTCAAAAGAGAAAAAATATTCCAACACATCATAGCTTTCAGAAGTGCATTCATACATACACATTGTCCCCAAACCTCACCCAAAACACACAGAATACAGATGCCAGAGGAGCTCAGGCAGTTACCCAGAGGCTGTGCTTGCAGATCCCTGCGATTCTGCAGATCCCCGCCCCCCACCCCCCCACCCCACGCAGAGGGCTCTGGATTTATTCAACTCCACTGATTCAGAAAGAGTTTTGCCCTTCCTGGACTTCCCCACAGTATTGTTTAATGTTGAAAGAGAAGTATGCATGCCCAGTAGGTTGAAGAAATGATTTCTTAACAGTTCATTATTTTTAAGTTGGCTTATTATGCACATATAAGTAAGCGCATAGCTTGGGTTATCCGCCACTTAATTGCTGGTCACAGTCCTAAATTGCAGATCCGACCTCTTAAGACATGAAAACTTTGCATTAATTAGCTTTGCAATGGAATCAAGTCAAAATGGAAAAGGTGACCTATTTTTCTTTCTGTGCATTTTCTTAATATGGATTTTTTTTTTTAATACAGCCACAATACACAGGAAACACACACACAAACTTTTTCTCAAAATTAATTGTAAATCTAGTCATTAACTGTAAAGCAAGCCTTCCATATGAAATTTCATTTAAATTATAGAAAGAACTTGGAAAAATAACATAAAATAAAATAAAATAAAATAAAATAAATATTTAAGTATATCTTCACATGAAAATTTACCAAGTGGAGGTCACTAATAAGTCCTTCAAAACAGAATCTGGGAGTAGAACTTGGAAGTTTACTCCTTTCAAATTAAAACTAGCATCTCTATGTCTGGGGAAGGAGGAGAGCTGCAGAGTATCCACAATTTGCCAGCAAAACTTGTTGTGTGTTGTTTGTTTTTATATAAGGCATTCTAGGTAAAATCTGTGTAATGACTATTAATAAAAAAAAGCACAAGAAAATAACAAAGATAAAGTAATATCACAACACATCCAAGATGCCCACACTTGTAAATCCCTCCACAGACCACTAAAATTAAAAGTGGCTTCAGGACTGACACTGCTTCAATTCTCCTTTGTTGTAGCTTTGTTGTACAAGTTGTAGCTGAATGTTAACTCAGAGTACAGACTTACAGAATGTCAGTAAGACAGAATATCTTACTCCAAAATGCCCAGAGATGTTTTGTTTACAACTTCCATCGTTTAACCTCTTTTACACTTAATTCTTAAAGAAAACTCAAAGAAAATAAAGGAAAAAAAAAAAAAGGAAAAAAAAAAAGAAAATAATCTATTATATATCTGCAGTTTTCATTCTTAAATATATTAATTGTGTGCAACAAGAAAAGTAATAACCATAGGAACAAAGCATTATCTTTCAGGTTTGCAGACTTTGATGTTTTCAAGTAGAGAGATTTCAAAAATGAAATAGCTTTCAGTGCTTCCACCACTTCTTTTTAGCTACATACCTTTCTTATAAGTGTAATTATTTCTGGCAATAAATGAACCCATACATGTAAGGTAAGAAAAAACTGCAAGCTATATTTTCATATGCAACCAGTCACTCAGAATTCAGCTTAAATGATGAACTTAATTGTAATCATGTGGGGAAGAGAAGAAGAAATTTGACTTAACTTCAGCTACCACTCTTAAAATACAAGGTATGAATCATTAAAACATTGCAATCTTAGGAAAACATCATCACCTTCAGAAGAGCAAACCGTGTTTGGATATAAGCTTTCACTATATAATCAACCTATTGTCATATAGAGCAGAAGTTGACAAAATGCAAGTAGGAATATATTCCAAATTTTGACATTTTTAAGGAAGTTGACCTGCATTACTCAAACTTTTTATCCAATATTTATTTGTTAGACTGTTTGTGTATGTTTGATATCAAATATTCAGTAATATTCCAGGCTACTCAGGCTCTAAATTCATGCACTGTAGACTTAAAAAGTTTTTTTTTTTAATCAAAAACCTGACAATTAATTTCACCACAGTGCCTCCCACATTACTTAATATATCAAATTCTACTTAATCTATGTCTTCCTCTGCTTTACATTACATAACTAGAGTAGAAGTTGCCAGAGAGAGAAGACTGCAGCCTTTAACTGCAGAGAGTCTTGTAACTTCTGAGACTGGACCAGGCACTTCATTATTGCAAAAATGGCCACCAGTTGGATATTTCTTACTTCTCAGCAGAGGAATCGTTAAAATAACATACCAAATATTAAATACCAAGCATTTCTTTCTCAGAATCCAACACTACACAGATGAAAGGGGCAGTCCACACTCCTCTGACTCACAGCAAAAGAAATCAAGACTTGCATTCAGATCATTCTTGGAAATTTTCTCTAGTATTATTTTAATAATATATTTCTGTTTAACTTATTTCCCAACTCTGACTGTTATTTTCTGACAAGAATCTCATTCATCCAAAAAAAAAATCCTAATCAGCTGAACAAAAATGTTTCACAAAAAAACATAACAGATCCAAATAGGTGGCAAGGAAACACAGACAACAGTGCTCTGGCTTCCACTGGCTTCCCTGGCAAACAGCAGAGGTACTCAGCCTTCCTCCCTGGAAAAACTGGTTGAACTCTTGTGTCTGTAGCAAGGATCTCTGCAAAACACGCCAGAGCATAGTCCAGGGAGAACAGAATCAAGGAGAGATTTAGAGACAGATATCACCAGTCTGCAAGATGCTACGTGCTGCAGATGTGAAATGGGCCAACAAGTTTGTTTCAGCAAAGGTGGCATGGGCAGCAGTAGAGTGGCAGGCATCACCATTCACGCACAAACGGAGAGGTAGGGAAACAGTGCATTCACAACTCTGCAGGGCACAGATTAGAGGTAAGTATCAAAGGTGTCTTGATTTTTTGAGTGGGCATGAAATAACTTAGCTACAAAACTGCTAACAGTTATGTCAAGCCTGTACTTCCTCTGTGCTAGGGTACACAAGACACTCTTTCTACCTTGCCCTACATGAAAGCACCAACTTACCCTGAGATGGCTTAGGAACCTCTGAAATGAAAACATCCTAGTAAGACAGATCCTAAATTTCTCCATAAACCTTTCCTTGCGAACACTGCTACACCACTAGATATCTATCTAATTGTTTGAGAGAGTTTCTAGACCCCACTCCCTGGTCCCAGTACTGCCAGTCCAGAATGGACACTAGCCTCAATGAAAGGAAACTTACACAAACAAAATAGATGAGCACCCAACCATGGCACTCAGACCCATCACCACTTCAGAGCATCAGAACAGGCAAAGATCCACAAGAGATGTCCTCAGAGGTAAATGAAAGTGAAGCTTAATGTATACTCCAGCAGGAAAAGTCATTCAAACCACCAAAACAGGAAACATCTATTTCTGATTTATTTCTATCTATTTATTTATTTTGCTTATTTATTGGATGTTTAGGTAGCAAAATGAGGAGAAAAATACAAGGATGGGGCAATAAAGGTTTTTAATGTGCTCTGTGTTAGTTCCTCCAGGGTTCCTATTTCAAAGAAAAGCATGCCAACTATCACAGCATTTTGCTAAGATCACCAATATATCTGAAGGAGTTGTTTTTGAAATAGTTTTATTAAAACAAGCTTAAAAGCGTGTGTGGATTCAGAATCAATACTGGTTCTTAGTATTAAAACATTACTTCCCTTCCTCCCTTTCCAATCTCCCATTTTCCTTCCAATACTTTATGCTTTATTGGCAAAGACCAGACAGCAAAGCCTATCAGAAAACAGAAAATGGAGGAAGGAAGGATGAAACACAGCAGGAGAACTGTGCCCAAGGCTGATGAGTTGAACACACTTAAGCTTAGTCAACTCACAGCAGGACTTTTGTAATGCTGTTTATCACCTGTGAAGCCATTTCCTCATTACTCATTATCATTACAAATAATAAAACAAGGAAAGATGCTTCTGTACAAAATGGAAAACCATTAATATAGGGTCACAAATCAGCAAAAATAAGATGAATTTTAGAAAATAAACTGATTCTTGTTTCTGTTTGCTAATGATCCCCTCAGGAATCTCAGACCCTGGAGACAAGAGAGGAAGTCTGTAGAAAGGAGGACTTTCCCTTGGTCAAAGAGGATCAGGTCAGAGATCATCTAAGCAGAACTGACATTCACAGATCCCTGGGCCCTGATGGAATGCACCCACAGGTGCTGAGGCAGCTGGTCGATGTTATTGCTAGGCCACTCTCCATCATCTTTGAAAGGTCGTGGAGAACAAGGGAGGTGCCTGAGGACTGGAAGAATTCCAGTGTCACACCAGTCTTCAAAAAGGGCAAGAAGAAGGACCCAGGCAACAACAGGCCAGTCAGCCTCACCTCCATTCCTGGAAAGATGATAGAACAGTTCATCCTAGAGGTCATGTCGAAGCATGTGGAGGTTAAGAAAGTGATCAGCAATAGTCAGCATGGATTCACCAGGAAGAAATCATGTTTAATCAATCTGATATCCTTCTATGATGAGATGACTAGCTGGGTAGATGAGGGGAGAGCAGTGGATGTGATCTACCTTGACTTCAGCAAGGCTTTTGACACTGTCTCCCATAACACCCTCATAGACAAGCTCAGGAAGAGTGGCCTAGATGAGCAGTGAGGTGGATTGGCAATTGGCTGGATGGCAGAGCTCAGAGGGCTATGCTTAGTGATGCGGAGTCTATTTGGAGGCCTGTAGCTAGCGGGCTGATCCCAGGGATCAGTACTGGGTCCAGTCTTATTCAACTTATTCATCAATGACCTGGATGATGGAACAGATTGCACCCTCAGCAAGTTTGCTGACTACACAAAGCTGGGAGGAGTGGCTGATACCCCAGAGGGCTGTGCTGCCATTCAGAGGAACCTTGGCAGGCTGGAGGGTTGGGCCGAGAGGAACATCATGAAGTTCAACAAGGGCAAGTGCAGGGTACTGCACATAGGGAGGGATAACCCCAAGCACAAGTACAGTTTGGGGGCTGAGCTGCTGGAGTGCATCTCTGCAGAGAGGGACCTGGGAGTCCTGGTGGACAGCAGGCTGACCATGAGTCTGCAATGTGTTGTTGTGGCCAAGAAGGCCAATGGTATGCTGGGCTGCATTTGGAAGTGTTACCAGCAGGTCAAGGGAGGTGATCCTCCCCCTCTACTCAGCCCTATATATGAGGGGAGGGTGTCAATAGGATGGAGCCAGTCTCTTTTCAGTTGAGCCCAGCAACAGGATAAAAGCCAAAGAGCACAAACTGAAGCACAGGAGGTTCTAGCTGAATATGAGGGGGCACTTCTTCACAGTGAGGAGGACAGAGCACTGGAACATGTTGCTCAGAGAGGTTGTGGAGTCTCCTTCTCTGGAGATATTCAAAACCTGCTTGGATGCCATCCTGTGCAATGTACTCTAGGTGATCCTGCTCGGCAGGAGGGGGTTGAACTAGATGGTCTTCACAGGTCCCTTCCAACCTCGGCTATTCTGTGATTCTGTGAAGGAATGGTACATCTCATCTGAAGTAACAACCCAAAACATCCTGTACAAAATTTCCACCAGATTCCACACAGCTCCTCTCTGAGGGGAATCAAGGAGTTCCATGCAGCTTTACAGCCTCCAGTTCTTACTCTTATGTGACATACAGATTTTTACTCTGAGCTTGCCCTGTTACATCTAAACATGGGGGAAGACATCTACAAAAAATAGAATAAATTGGTGTAATAATTTACATTTCCATTTTGTTCCTTCCCAGAATCCACTGCTAAAACATTTCAGCTGCTGTGTACTAGAAACATTTAGTTTATTGTCATTTTTTAAAGCACAGAGAGCAGTATGATTCTTAGTCAGAATCATAGGGATTTGACTGACCCATTCTCATCAGGGTCTTCCATCATCTGTAATAATGAATGATGGAAAAGTTGGTTTCACCATCAAAGACAAGAAATCTGCATCAGTAGATAAAGACAACTATCTAATGAAGCCAAGAGTCAAAAACATTTTGGAGACAAACACCAGACAACATGACATTTCCTCTATTTCTTATTGGACTCAGCTTGTACCTGGCAAAGGAAAAACAAGCTGCTAACATTTGTGGTACGTTACTATTGAAACTGGGTTCATAAGCACCTGTGAGAAAGCAGCAGGAAGATTACAAACATTAGCTGTCTTTGCCAAATGAAAGTATTTTCTTTTTCCATGAACAGAAGTCTGAAAAAGCATCTATAGAGAGCAGCAGAATCTCACTAAGTCAGAGTTATGTGGGAAAGAAAATATATATCTATATATATTTCTGAATGTTGATGTCAAAACAAAGAGAATTTACCTACACAAAAATAACAATCTCACTGCAAAGCCCAGCCACTAAGCTTCCTCCCTTCTTCTAATCCTCTATGCTATTCACTTCTTTCAACTGACTGTTTCTTCTCATTTGACCTGTTTAACCTCATGGTTTAAGCTTTCTACTCCCAGAACACTTCTTCTGCTCCCTCAGTTCACAGACATGCTTCCATTAGAGCTGTTCTCAGCCTGGAGGAATGTTAATTGTTATAGAAATTACACTGTAAAAATCAATGTCATAGAAAAAGAGCTGAGCAACAGAAACTGAACCACTAGTACAATACATTCAGTTCAGTTGCCATCATTAACAAAATACAAAAGGCAAATCAAAACAGAGGTTTTGTTTGGGTATAGAAAAAAAGGAAAAATGTTACACGTCTGAAACAAAAAGTTGAATATATATATATATACATAAAAAAAAAAAAAAAAAAAAAAAAAAGCTGTGGAGGTGAAATAGCATGATGCAAGAAGACAAGGAAACCACAAACAAAAATCTTGGCAAAGATTAAACACCAAAAGATATAGATATGGTTGTCTCAAATAATACCTAGCCCATTCTAACACAAGAGGCTTATTTTTCCTGATTGTGCAATTAGGCACTTCACAAGTCCTTCACATGCACACACCATGGAAAGACTGGGTGGTGTTCTGTTGGCTGTTTGTTTGTTTAAAAAACTTTATGTCCAGATGTGACTCAGTAATTAAAAGGTGTTCCTATGTAAAATTAAGTACATTTTATAATATAGTTCTGGTACCTTCGCTCAGTAGACCTCGATGAACTTAAGCTAAATACATATGTAAGTGATCAAGAATGCTCTTCTAGTGGTACACTCATTGCACAAGTTGTTCCCGGTAGTGCCTGTCCTAGCAAATCACTGAGCAGACAGAGAAAAGGTGGTGATGCCAAGAGGACTGATGGAGTCAGCAAGCAAAACAAAGAGGCTCACCCAGGTTCCACAGGAAAAAATAACAATGAGTGCTCAAGTGATTTCTTCTTGGAGACTGAGTAGTTAGAGGCAAATCCTTTTTTAAGCTCAGTGGAAAAGCCACACACACACACACAAGGCACCAGTGAACTACAGAATGTATTATACCAGCCTGACACCGCTGAAATGTTGTGGCCTCTGCGCTGAGCTCAGTCCTCAGCTTCTGCCTCCACCTCCTCCTAACACTGAATCTCTTTGCTAAATGCAAAATGAGTTTGTGAACTCGTTGCAGTCCATCTTGAAGTAATTTGCTTTCCAGCTTCTCTCCAATTACTAGTAAAACAGATTGCTTTTAATTAAAAAAAAAAAAAAAAAGAGAGAGAGAAAAAAAAAAGAGCTTCTCTCCATCCATAGAGGGTAAACCCCTGTCTGCAGACCACAAATTTGAACAGATAAGTACTGTCAGATCTGCAGCTGTGATCCAAGCATGAGGCTTGCAAAGACACCTGGACACTTCTGTCCAGCACCAGTGAAAAAGCAAAGCATGAAAGAATATACCACTAGCAGGACCCTTCCTATTACCTTAAAATGAATGATGCCTCAGACAGAAATGAATGTCTGTCAGTGGAGGCACCATTTTCAAATTTCTTTCTCTTAGAGAAAGTCTTATTTTAATATTATGTTTAAACTTCTTAATGGTAAACTAGTACTTAAATTATCTAAATTTGTCTTGGTTACAACAGCACCTCCTGTACTGGGTTTACATGGCAAGTGTAGGGGAAGGTCTTTTTTTGTTTGCTTTTAGTCTTCACTGCTCAGTCTGCTAGAAGTAGCCAATACTATTACATTAAGCTTCCCCACATCAAGTCTGTTTTGCCCATTCACAGTAATTTGTGAATTATCTTTATCTCAACCTTGTCTTTATCTCAACCCATGATCATTTTTTCTACTGTATTTTCTCTCTTTATCCTTCTGAGGAGGAGGACTGAAAGAGCAGCACAGTGTAGCTGAGCTGCTCATTGGTATAAAACCACCACACCTCCCTGTACAGCACACACTGCCCACTCTACTTAGGAGCTGTCATATTGGTATTTTGGTGGGTTTTGAAAGAACCTTTCATTTTCTTGAAGTACTAAAAGAAATGTGTCTATCATATTGTTACCATTGACATAGAGAGGCTCTCCAGACAATGGTTTGACTTCCAGCTACAGCTTTTCTAGCAAGTGCAGTGCTCCATGCACAGTGTATTTCCTGTTCACATCCATGCTGGAATATCAGTGCCAACTGCACATCACAGAGCAATTCCCTGTTCATTGGCAATTCACCCTGGTACTGTTTGGCTTCCAGTGGCTCAGCAAATACAAACACACAAAGAGTATTTTTACTTTGCTACTGTGTCATCAACCAGAGTGAGAGAATGTATGTGGGTGTGTATGCAAGGAGAGGGGAGGTTCAAAGCAAACCCCCTCACCCCAAGTCTTTTATTAGTGCTGTAAAGTCAGAATCAGATGGTCTGTTTCTTTTGTCACATCACTTGCACACAAACAGTTGTACCCGATAACAAGCTGTCATAACTTCTTCTTTCAGAAGGATACTGGTTTGTCTTGTTGCTACCCCTTCAGATACTGTCCAGTATGACTTTGAAGGGGGGAGGTATAATGAACTGTATTGCTGTTAGGATTTGCCTTTAAACAGAAGATAAGGAGTGGAAATGGCTGGGAACCCACGCACCAAGATGTGAAAATGTTAAGTAAAATGTTTTAAACCTCTTCCCAGGTAACTGTTAGGGACACTTTCAGACTTGAAAGAACTATCTTGATTAGCTACTTCCACTGGAGAAAAGAAAAAAAAAAGTTAAAAAAAAAAAAAAAAAGTTCCTTCAATCAACTCAAGGGACTATGGAAACCTCTTTTAAATACCACTGCCTGCTGCAGTCTCACTAAGTCCCAAGCACAGCTCCTAAAGACTTCAATAAAACCTTTGTCTGGGAAAATGAGTGCCAGATTTGGCCCAATTTAATATATTAGCTCTGTGGTAGGTGAAAAGCTGAAACACAGAGCAGTTATGAAAGTACCCTCATAGCCAATGAGATAAGAGATAAATGGTGCTCATCCTTCCCTTGTAGCACCCAGGAGCATACTGGGGGTGGACGAGAAAATTAAAGCGGAGTGGGGAGCAGGAGTTTTAGGCTAAAAAGTATTTAACACCCTCCCAGCGTGGGCTGGACAGGATTGTGGTGTTCTTGTTAGTGAAGTTGGCTGGAGTGGAAGGCTGAGAAAGCTTTCAAGGGGGTGTGGGTGGGCGGGGGGTGTTACAGGCCAGGCCTATGCAAGTTCATGAGTTTTAGTAAATTCTCCTGCCAACTCTTCCAGGCTTGAGGCAAATAGAGATAACCTCGGCTTAACCCAACTGCAAGCAAACCTTCCCTTCTCACCCCCACCCTCAATTAGTGAGCTTAAATCCGGAGTGTCTAAAAATAAACTATGAAATCACTTCAGTTACAGTTCTAGTAAGTCACTTTTCCATAAACTTCTCCATATCAGTGAAATGCTCCAAGCCTCATTTGTTAAAGACCTGATTTGCTAAAAAAAAAAACAAATAAATGTAAGGAAGGGGTGATGAGGCTTAGCTTCCAGCAGCTCTTTACTCATGCATCACAGTTTTTCTGCCCCCACAATAAGCTAGGTATTCCTGACCGAATTACTGTTACCTGCTTTTGCTTTTAAGATAAGCAATGCTAAAATAGCTAGTTGGGGAACTTTTCAAATAAGATAAGTTTCTTGCACTGCAAAACTAAGGCCTAATACACTAATTTCAGAATTCAGAATTTCAAGATCTTTTTTCTCTCTCTGTCCCCCAGCTGTGAACATCCGTCCTCACAGCAGTCTCCAACATCAAGACCACCCAGATTCATCTTCATCTTTCAATCATCTGCCTCTGCTGTGCTGAGATAAAAATCTAGACAGTCTTTATTATTATTTTATCCATAACTTGTCTAAACCTTTACCTGCAAAACACTGACTCACGCCATCTTTAAGCACCTGAAGAATGTAAAGGAAGAGAAATTAACTCATGGATGTGGAAGCTAAACAAGCAACAGCATAAACTTGCAAGTCAAACAATAAAAATCAGAACAACAACAGAAGTTTTTTAAGCTGATTAAAATTGACGTCCTAAAAATAGAAGCCAGAGGAATCATGACTTATCTATTCCTTTTCACCATACTGCTAGTTTATGATCAGATAATATCTAGCAATATTTGCCCTTATTAATGCCTCATCAACCCAAATTAATAGCTTTGAATATGGAACAATCACCTACTTTACATCCTGAAAATGTTAGTACCCCTCCTCGGCCTGCAGCAAAATGAGAAAAAAAAATCTACTCACACCTAAATGCAATTTTAGGCAAGAGTCCACTAAGAAAATGAGATATTGGCACATAGACAACTCCTCCACCTCAGGTCTTAGTAGGAAAGAAAGCTGATGTAAGCTAGATCATTGCAAAACATTCCGAGTGTAAAATGTTGGTGGATCACTAACAGTCATTGCTTCAAACTTACAAACAAATTTTAATGCTACAACATGCTTGTCCTTCCCTCATGACTTCAGCCCAAATCACTGCAGCTACTTAAGTGACAAATTGGGACATTTCTCCTTTGGGTATAATTACACAGTCTGGGTCACAAAAGCTTCTGGCGAGCGTTAAGAAATAGGAAGCAAAAACCACTGACTTTCATTTTGACAATTATTATTCTATGTATGGAACAGTCTTCCGCCTGAGCATATTAGCAGATCACATATTAGTGCTGTCTTGCTCAGTAGAATACATTAAGAGTTATTAATGGTGGCAATGGACAATGCTTTTCTGCTCTAAAGTAAGCCTATAGTGCTGTCCCAATAGAAGACTATGTCAGATATTTGAAAATAGAGAGGAAATTCTTTTTTAAAATAATAATAATAATAATAATCCTTCAGATTACAGGAAAACCTTCACCCATCAGTTTGACAGTTCACACACCAGTATGACAAGATTATCATACCAGAACAAATGTGCTACATAAGCACACTGGAAGTGGACACTTGAACAGTTCCCTTCCAAGCCACTAAATTCATTGAAATTGAGAAATAAATTTCACCAGAAATTAATACTATGTTTTGAATATTACAAAAGTTAAAAATATTTACATTTCCAGCATCGTAAATGATAACATAGTACTAAAAGGCCATATTAAATATTTATTGTGTAAACTATTTTTGCTCAGAGTAGGAAATTCAGTCCTGCAACTCCCACCCCCAATTTGAGTAAGAGGAAAGAAGCTCTCATTACCAGAGGGCTGCTGCTCCTAGCTGTGATCATTGGAAAAAAAAAAAAAAAAAAAAAAAAAGACATACTCATTAGGGGCAAGTCAGAAATTCCTTGGCTTTGTCCTCAGCGATAGAAGGGTAATTTGATTTTTGTTATTCATAAGGTAACGAGGGAGTCATTAGTTAAAAATCCACTGTAAATCCATTGAGTGTAAGGCCCTTATGATAACAAGGCAGTATGATGAAGTCCTACAGCTTACCCACTGCTGACCACACTTAATTTCCCTTACAGATAAACTTGAGGTGCTTGGTATCCACCTTGTTTTCGCAAACAGCTAACTAATGCATGCTCATTACTGCATGGTACTATCAGGAGGGGCTGAGAAGGGCGAGGTGAGCCATTGTCACACTGTCATGCTTCCTCACTCAATCTTCTGCTGAAAGTGGACATGAAAGTGGAGATAACAATATCTCCACATATTAGTGGCAAATACTGATTTTTATTTTTGTCCATAGAAAAGGGGCATATTTTAACATCATTTTCTCAAAGAAGTGAAGTCTTCAGATGCACTGTATAAATCCAGGATAAGTGCTTAACACATTCCTGCTTGTGACACAGAAGTGGTTGATAAACATATATGACAGGATCTACTGCAACCTTGAATCCAATACATGAAACCAGGAAGCAGTGAATGTTGTTTGAATGTCTTTTTCAATAATTATGTACTTGGACACAATCTGTTTTCTACACACACTCTCAATGTATTTGTGATTTTGTATTTCAGGAGGAGAAAATACAAATGCATTCAGAATGATTCTCTGCAATTATTTGTTATCATACTAGGAATTAAGAAATATCTTCAACTGATTAGAAAACCTCACTTAAATCAACTTATTTTATTAATTCTTTGCTTGGTTTAAGTAGATAAGAACACTTCATGTCAGGTTAGTTCCAGGGTTTATTCAAGTCACATTAATGCTTTAACCAAGCACTTTATGCCTTACTGGGAGGAAAAAAAAAAAAAAAAAAAAAAAAAGGGAAAGGCAGACTGTGCATTTTCACAATCCTGAGCACATCTTGGGGTTCTCCCACAGTGCAATTAAAAACAAACAAACAACAACAAAAAAAAAAAAAAAAAAAAAAAAAAGGAAACACTCCCACACTCCCTGGAGGAGTGGTGCAGGATTCCCAGCCCTCCAGCCTTCGCCTGAGCAGTGCAATCCCATCCAGATGGCATCCAGATTTTCTGCTAGTCCACAGGATCTGACTAGGCCTAAAACCGGAAAAAATGCAGCAGGCCTGCTACATACTGATTTCAGCCCTGGGCGGTTGTAGCTACTCCTCATGCAGTTAAAGTGATCGAAGACCTGTGTTACCACACAAAATACCCAGTGCATCTATCACTGAAAATATCCCCCTACAGAAAAAAAAATAGTATTTTGACAAAGTGGGAGGAGAACAGAGAAAGCAAATACACGGTAATTATAAAATCTTGCTGTGAAAAGTAATATTTTCACAAACCACTCCAGTAAGTGGAAAGACAGGTTTGCAGGAATTTAAAATCTTTCACCTGAAGTGCTAAGAGCCCAAACAAAAGAACACTGTTCTGCAAGGGCAGGAGAAAAAGCCATTAAAGCAGAAACAGTCAAATTTCTTAATCCAAGCTGCCTGACAGGGTGAAGGTAAACCAGCAGGTAAAATGATTAAGTACATGAAAATATTTCCTTTTAATAAGCCAAAAGGATTTCCAGAAAAGTCTTTTAATACTGAACATATATCTTAAGATTTTAAGCTAAATCAGCTTAGGTGTCTTGCCCAAATCAAGAACCAGCTTCAGCAGAAATTCTCCTTCACAGGCGTCTTTACCATGTGTTTATCCAGGACTTATGATTGTAGCATGGTGACAAGCCTTCTATCCTTGTCTGTGTGTGTGTGTTAAACGTCTACTCCATTTCCCATTTGTCATGAGCTTCATGAGAAAACTGACTATTCTGACCTGCATTTTTGCTATTGGTTCTAACTTCATTGCATCCCACCAAAAGCACTGCAAAGAAAGGCCTTTTGTTGCACTCCCTTAAAGGCTAATTTCTCAGAGCAGAAATAGAAACAGTAGTGGAAAATCCATAAGACACAGTAGCTTCCTTCCCAGTCTATGAATGATGAAAACAAACAGGAAAGAGAGATTAAAATAGGATGGGTAGAAAGAGACTTTTTAGCTCTCTTTACAGAAAAATGAGCTCCCTTGTAAGCAATGCTTTTTATGAAATATGTTTGATTACTATGAAAATTTTCAGCTTTTCTTTTATATAACACCAAAAAAAAAAGTATTTTAACAACAACCCAAAATATTTTAATTTGTGTCATACCTCTGTCATTCTCCAAAGTAGCAGCCCATACTTTTTCACAGCTAAGGCTCCACCATTAGATTTTAATACACACTATTTCCCTTACTGGGGGGATGAAATGCAATGCTAATGGGAGGAGAGTGTAGTGTGATCAGTTTCCCAATCTACAGAGAGAGTGAGCTGCACTCCCATGGGGCATGGCTGAAGCAAGCTGCAAATCTAAATTTGTAAACAGATTGTAGAAGGTAGACAAAACCACAATACGACACTACAAACAATGTCAAGTTAGAGACACTTGAATGCTGAATTCCCCAAGGGAACTTCCTGTAGATCACAAAAATGCACCCTGATGTGGGGGGCATCATGCAGCTGCCCTCCAACCTCTCCTCTTTCAATCACAACTGCCCTTGTGATAACACCAGGATGTCATGTTTGGCTCTGTCCTCTGCCTGCCTCCATGCACCCAGTACTAGCTCAGAATGTTGCCTGCTTTAGCAACTTTAGCACTTTGCCTTCCCTTCCTATTCATAAAACCAAAATGCTCATCCAGGCCCTCATTATCGTTGCTGAGATGCGAGATAATCTCCTTCCTCCTGGCCATGACAGAAGCAATCTTGTCCCCTGAAATCCATTCAAAATGCAAATGCAAAAATCATCTTCCTGGATTACTGCCTCAAGCACATTCCCCCTATTTCATCCTGCCAGTCCTCTTACTGGCTCCCCCTTTTTCTACTACATTAAGCACAAATTGCTTGCCTTCATTTTAAGAGTTGTTCTTGGGTGGTGACAACTGATCCAAATGCCCTACACATCTATTTAAAACCCAGGTAATGAAGCCTAATAACTACGTACAAAATCTCTTATGTAACAAGTAGATAGCACTTGATGCTGTACACTTTAATAACCAATTCAGTGGAGTATACCTTCACACAATAAAACCTGTGGCACATGCCTGAATTACTTTACATGGTCTTTTCGCTGGTGGGTTCCAAGTGCAGGCTCTTGAAACACCTGCCCTTCAGAACCATTTTATAATGGACTATTAGGCTTCTGACAGAGCAATTTTTTTAAGGGTCTGTTATGTGAAAAGTGTCATGGGATCTTCTTGTTAAGTAAAGAACTATGAAAAGCTGAGAACATTCACACAAAACGTCATGAAAATGGTGGCTTGGTGTTTCAAGGTCTTTCTTCCCTCTGAGACCCAATAATAATAATAATAATAATAATAATAATAATAATAAAGAAACAAACAAACAAAAAAAAAACTTCCACCTCCTTTGATGTACTGCCTCTGTTTATCAAGCTGGTAAAATTTCAAAGAGGTAATTCAGGCTCCAGGGAGCCAGGGAGAAACAGTAACATGGTAACATGTTGCACATCACTATAAAATGGTGGTATCGTTTTCACTGCACAATAAACGAGACCCCCAGCCTGTAGGTATAAAAGCATTTTTACATCATCTCCTAGACCCTCTGCACCTAATGCCCAGAAAAAAAAGGGGACAAGAATGCAGGTGGAGAACTTGTAATTCCAGTTCATCAGTTCATCATAGGGAAAGATGAATGGTTTCAGTTTCAGGGTCTGTATGCACATAGCTGCAGTCCAAACCTCTGGCTGGTCAAGTCTCAAGCACACATCAGCTCCCCAAACCTTAAATCAATCTGGCCTGACTTGCACGGAAAAGAAATACAAAGCATTCAAGCATTCAGACTGAGAACTGGGGCATGTTCTAACTTGGTCTCCACAGATTATTTAAGAAGGTGACATAGTCTGTTTGGAAAAGTCCGACTATTATAGTGGTTAAACCTCACCTTTATGAAATGGGCTCAAAAACTTTCTAAGTAAATAATGGTCCATTATTATGTACATGAAGAAAAACTGAGAGATAAATAAAGGAAAAAGAAATTCCCAAGAGAGCAGCATAAGGGCACATGTATACTGCATAACAAAGAAAAGCCCATATGCAGACACTATTTTAGAAGATGGCATCACACATCTCACTAGTAGACTAAGTTACACATGAGCAGAGTTCAGGGAGTTTCATAGGCAAAATAAATAAATAAATAAATTAACAAATAAACCTACAAAACAAAACATCTACAGTGAATATTTAGGCATACTCTAGCACTGTAGCAGGCCATTCATACACTAAGTAACAGGAAAAAAATCTCTCTTTTGTTAAGGATAGTTTGGCATTGGAATAGATGCCAAGGATGACTGGCAAATTACCATTGCTGGAGATTTTTAAGAACAGAATAAACAAACATCTGCCAGGAATGACACTGGAACAACTGATTCCAGCTCAGGTACAGTGATGAACATCTCATCCTGTTTTCTATGATCCTGTGCCAGTCACACCACACTGTACTCCAGAATCTTCTCAATGTCCACCAGAAGCAAGGGAAGTCTTTAGATTCCCCACCTTGAAAACAAGTTCCCACTTGGAAAAAAAAAAAAAAAAAAAAAAGAGTTGTCAGTGTTTATGATTACTGAAAATGATGTACAATTGCAATGACTACAAATACAAATTTAACATATTCAATTTTACTGGCTTAGTTTTATTTTTTCTAATGTCACCTAACACATGATTTATCAAGACAGCAATGTATAATGATTACATGGCAATGATTTCTTGGGGGGGGGGGGGGGAAAGGGGGAACACGACTGCAGGGTAACCTCTCTAGAAAGGGCCCAGCAGCTGCCCCATGTCAGATCATAGCCAGCTCCAGCCAGCTCCAAAAGGGACCTGCCACTGGCCAGAGCTGAGCCAGGAAGAAACATTGGCTGGACCTCTGGGAGAGCATAACTAAGAAAGGAAAATATTGCTGTGCAACAGCAGGTGGGAGAGGAGAGTGAGAAAACGTGAAAGAAGCAGCCCTGCAGTCCCCAAGGTCAGTGCAGGAGGGCAGGAGGTGCTCCAGGCAGGCAGCAGCAGTTCCCCTGCGGGCTGTGCAGAGGCCCCTGGTGGAGCAGGCTGTCCCCCTGCAGCCCATGGGTCCCACACGGAGCAGATCTCCACGCTGCAGCCCGTGGAGGAGCCCCCGGTGGAGCAGGTGGATGTGGCCTGGAGGAGGCTGCGGCCCATGGAGAGCCCCCACAGGAGCAGGTCCTGTGCCGGAGCTGCAGCCCGTGGAGAGGAGCCCACGCAGGAGCAGGGGTCTGGGGGGAGCTGCCACCCATGGGGGACCCGTGCTGGAGCAGTTTGCTCCTGGGGGATGGACCCCGTGGCACGGAGCCGTGTGGGAGCAGTGCTTGGAGAGCTGCTGCCTGTGGGCAGCCCCCGCAGGCTCAGTTGGGGAAGGACGGCATCCGTGGGAGGGACCCCGCGGGGAGCAGGGGCAGGGAGTGACCATGAAGGAGCGGCAGAGACAATGTGTTATGGACTGACCGCAGCCCCCAGTCCCTGCTCCCCTGCACCTACTTAGAAGAGGGGGAGTAGAGGGCATTGGGGAGTGCTAGACGGGAGGTTTGCTTGCTTTTAGTTTCTCACGTCTCTAGTCTGTTACCAATTGGCAATAAAATACATTAATCTCCCTATGCTGAGTCTGTTTTGTCCATGACGGTAATTGGTGAGGGATGTCCCCCTCCTTATCTCAGCCCATGAGCCTTTTTTCATCATATTTTCTTCCCCTGTTCTTTTGAGGAGGGGGGAGTAAGGGAGCAGCACAATGAAGCTTAGCTAGCCATCAGTGTGAAACCAACACAAGCAATTACATTAACACAGCTTAACCATGTTTCATACCTTATATTGGCCTTGCTCTAAAGAATCTGATGTGCTTAATTCCCTTAACTCACCATTTCTACAAAACACCATTCACGGAAAGGCATCCACCCATAGGAAGTGGCTTGGAAGGATGAAGGAGGTTATGCTGTTTTATATCAGCATGAATAATTTTGCAGTTTAGCATAAGGCTACAAATTTAATGCAAAATAAAGACAGTCCACAAAAAAAATAAAAAATAAAAAAATATTTTTTTCTGACTTGCCTCCCATGTGACCAAAGAATAATCCCTACACAAGAATCTGGGGTGAAGCACAGGGCATTTGTCTCAGGCAGTGGAAAAGAACAGTATTCCCTATATACAAGGTGGAAATATATAATTCATTGACAATATATGACAAGAGAACTTCTTCATAGATAAACATCTCCCGCTGATTAGAACAAATGATTTGATAAATCCGGGTGTTTATTCTAGCAGCAGGGAGTGACAATCATAACATTCCCTCCTCACTCTCAAGCATAACAAATTAAAAAGAAAAAACTCCTATGCTCCACTACAAAAGAAAATTGTGAGCATTTTCTTTC
The DNA here is from genome assembly GCA_011075105.1 of Heteronetta atricapilla. Lineage (NCBI taxonomy): Eukaryota > Metazoa > Chordata > Aves > Anseriformes > Anatidae > Heteronetta > Heteronetta atricapilla. Next base: position 50,455,561 of record CM021732.1, read on the forward strand.
TATATGCAAAATAAAAATAAAAACAATAAAGGCTACACTTAGCTCAAAGAAAATACTAAATTTATTTTGGTACTCCGCCAGGGATCAACTGCACACATAGTAACCAAAAATCATCCTTTACAGTGTTTGGCAATGAAGTCAAATAATACACCTAATTGCAGAAAGTGTCGCAGAAAAGATCGAACAGAGGACCCCCTTAGAAAATCTATCACAGCCCTTGATGTGTGCATTTCTTTCCTTAAAAGGTATTTGAAAACAAGAACAACTAATCACCCAGTTGGCACTGATAGAAAAATGTGTTAGAAGCACCACTACTACACTAGTAAAAAAATAAACAAATGTGTGCTGGAAAGAAAAAAAAAATGCAGAGGAAAGAAAAATAGTATTAAATCTTTTATTTTGTTATTTTCTTAAAGTTTAATTCTCCCGTGCTTTCAGAAATCATATAGCAATCAAATACAAAGATTACCTGGAAATCACAGTTATTATGGGTGCAAAACTTGACATCACTTTTGCTTACAAAAAAACTCTGTGTTTACAGACTGGGGAAAAAAAATACCAGATGATGCTGCCACTTACTTTGCATACCATGAATCTGCCTGAAAGACGGACCTGTTTTAATGGGAATTAAGAACCCTCCCACTCTTTTCAATCCCCCGTCATTGTTTAAAAAACAGTACTACAACCAATAGCTTCACAGACCTTTTAAATTTACATGTGCAAACCCAATGTCAGAATGAGAGTTCACATAACCAAAACATAACAGAAAGAAAATATCCCTATCACATCTCACTGAATGGCCTTATTTCTATGCATCAGTGAAAGTCCCTTGGAGTGGATAAAAGGCCTTCATTAACATCTGAGATGGAACCGTAATGGACATGTCTGGGGACATTTCTGGTTTAACTCATTTATTAGTATTTGGGGTATTGTGGAGTTGTTTGCTTTTTGTAGTTGTTGTGTTTCACTGTTGTTGGTTTTTAAGGTATCCAGGACATAGGCTGAGATTATTATTTTTGAACACTGGGCAGGTTATCTAGGCAAAGTTTCTTTTCCAAGCTGTAAGCCAAGGAAACAAGCCAAGAAAAATGGAAATTCCTGAAGACTCTGAACTTGTTGGGTGGTAGTTAAATATTTAGATGTTGCTTTCTTCCTTCCTAGCCATGACTTTTTTTTTCCCACCATTTCACAGGATTTAATTTTTTTCCTACAGAATGATTTATGAAAAACAACAGCTAGCCAGAAGCAGAAGCAGCAACAGCATGAGCTCCAGGTGTTAGGAAAAATCACTACATAATTATTTTTTTTTCTTTGATATACTATCACATCTCCAAAAACGTTATGGTTGAAGATTCAAAGATCTATTACATACCATCATAATTTTATTCTATGTGCAATATTTTCCTTTGTCTTGGATGAGAGTGTATTCCTCCAGAAATACAGAAAGAAGGATTCAGGAATGGATTGTGCTGTAGCAACTAAAAATATATGAAGCAGTGCTTCAGGATTGACACAGTCTGTTGACGTTTTAAGGCAGGATCTAGCAAAACAGATGGCATTGGATTTAAAACTCCTCTGCCAACTCAGTTCACCAATGAGCTGAACATTGATTTTCCATGGTTATTGACTTCCAAGAAGTTTCTGAAATTTAAATCTAAATTCAATTTTAAAGGAAGTTTTCATCCCTTTAGTACTATTGAAGTTTTGAATGTGTTCATATAACATGTAGCATATAATTCCACAAGCTGACTCACAGTGACTATAACTGTACTTGAAGTTTGGATGTTTTTTCTTAGCAAGTCCTTCTTATGTTGAAATCTGAAGTTGCAATAGGCTTATTTTTCTACACTGATATATATTTCCCCAAAACAGGTATTCTAGAATTACATACCCCCAGTTTATAGTTTGCTAAGCAGAGATGCGGCCACTGGCATCTACTCCAAAAAATATGGAAGCACTTTAACTAAGATGATCGGCTGCCAAAAGTTGACTAGGGCTGGGAATTTTCATCATGCTCTAAATATGAATCCATAAAAGAAATGAACAAAGTGCACTGCAAGCAAACAAGGTGGGGTACCTGAGGATAAATTGGCACTGCAATAAATGATGAGCTGGAAACAGCCATGACAAGAGATCCCTGGAGCATCAGAATTGGTTACTTAAAGCTGTTCTCAGAAGTTAAAGAATATACAAGGGAAGTTTCTGTAAAGTTGTAACATATTTAAATGCAGGAAAAAGCACCAGAGATCTGTTGAAAAAAATATATTCAAATTCAAAATCTAAATATTTTCTTTCTTTTTATCAAAGAATTCTTAAAATGCAGTACACAAGCACTTAAAATGTATATGCAGAGCAATCATCTCACCTGACTCCTTCTCTCCAGAAGAGAGACAGGAGTTGCTGTCTCAACATACAGGTCAGAGGGTGGCACAGATCCGGCCCTAGACTTGTGTAAAAATATGGTTTTCACTCTCATCCTTTCAATAAAAGCAGAACATGCCCATCCACAATCCAAGTATGCCTGAGAAAATTCTGTTCTAGCCCCAAAAATATATTCTGAGTGCTGTGTTCCTCTTTCCCCTCCCCCCCAAGCACAGTTTTGCCATTATTTTTTTAGTTAGATTTTTTTCTTTTCCCTCAAAAAAAAGCTTTGGAAATTTATCTGTGCCACCAATACATGATATTGTAAGTGAAAAACAGAAGCTTTTCTCCTCTACTCTTTGTGAAAAACATAGTTAAAAGAGCATCTGACATTAAAAAAAAAAAAAAAAAAAAAAAAATCCATGAGAAAATGAAGACTGACAGAGCAAAAGTCCAGTTTCCAAAATCTGTGTCTGAAAGTATTTGTATAAGCACTGAGAAGCTATATAATTATGTCCTTATCACTGTAAGTGTCTCAAAAAAAGGCAGAACATTCTCCTTTTTTTTTTTTTTTTGGGGGGGGGGTGGGAAGGAGGCACACGGGAGGCCTTTCTTCCCTTGATTTAGCTTCATTTTGGAAACCCCACAGATATTTCATTTGCAGCTTTCTCTTGAAGAATGATCCAGTTGGAGAAATGCTTCTGGCAGCAGCTCTGAATGAATGAAGAGCATCAGCAAACTATCTTCTTTTTTAATCCTAACATTTCAAATTGGGAAGGATTATGATTCCATTATTCCCCCTCTGAATCTAAACAAGGATGTTTTGGAGCAAGAAGGAGATAAGATAGCTTCTTTAATAACCTCTAAATGTTCTGCATACAAGAGATTGCTTTTGATGTTCTTGAAGGAAAAAACTGAAAGATAGGAGCTGGAAGAATAAGCTAACAGTGTCCAGTAGTGTATTGGAGATGAAGATTCAATGTATGAAATACAAGTTTCATGCTGGACCTTCAAAATATCAACATACAAAACTTCATAGTAATTAAATTAATTTCTGTCTAACCCTTATCTATCCACCTAAAAACAGCAGGTTTTTGTCTAAGCTGCCCTAGTGCAGGATCTGACCATCTCCTGATGCTCATTAAGAGAGCACAGCCAATGCCATCCCATGGAGCTGCAACGGAGACACAGAGAGCCCCTTTGTGAGGGACTAATTTAAGAGCTTTCATTACATTTTACTCAACTCCCCAGACCACTGTCAACAGCCCTATTGAAGCTGGCAATGATAGCGTATCTTCTTCTTTAAAGCAAAAAAACTAGGACTGTTTTTAATTTCATCACCAGCCAAGGAACATTAGAGAAGTACATGAAAACTGGAAAGCAAGCACGGCAAGCTCCTCCACCCCTACCAACACATACAATTGTTTAAGGACAGCACTATACTACAGTGCATTCTTTCACATTCTCTCTCTCTTTTTTTTTTTTTTTTTTTTTTTTTTTTTTTTAAAAAAGCCATTCAAGAAGCTTGGAGATTGGAGAGAGAAAAAGGTGGCTTTGGCCTGAAAATAAACAAAAAACCCTGCCACAAAATAAATTCACGCGGATCCTTCCTAGATCCATATGGCTAGGTGTCGAGGCAGCCCTGTGCTGACTATCTGAGTTAGCAAATTTGCATTGAATAAGGTTTTTAGAAAACTTTTAAGGGAAGGGAGGGAAAGGGACGTGGGGAAATCAAACTGCATTTAAGCATTTCAGTCCTAAAGATGACTTCATTCAATGACAAATTGCACTGTGTATTTTTAGGTCATGTGTGGGTGTTCACATGCCATATGTAGCTTTTTACCACTAAGTGTTGTATCCTAAATATAGGCTCCTGCTCCTGTTCACAGTATAATTGTGGAAACCCATGCTCCGGCCCGAAACCACATGGGAAGAAGCAGCTCTTAGCAGCAATGACTCTGAAGTTAGAAATTCACGGGGGGGGCCCCCCCCCAAACCCTGTCCAGCTTTCTTGGAGACTCATATGAAGTTTAAACTGAACGGGTTTAAAGGATCTTTTACTCAGTACCCAGGTTCACTTTGATGACATCTTACTTGCTTCTGTTGCCAACAGTTCCTATATTCTCTCTCTCTATTCCCCAAAGATATCCCTGCAAAGGTCAACTCTGGTGTTTCTCCGAGGAGTAAAGGAGACATGGCAGTTTAGACAGTTCACAGATCCACAACAGCATCATCATAAAAATGAACTCTCAGAGAAAAAATGAGTAGCTTTTAAGGCAGACACAGGGCAAGAACGGCTGGCTCACCGTGACTGGAGTGAGGTGAGGAGGTCTGGCAAGCGCTGTGCTTCAGATGGAGAAGTGCTGTACTTGGAGCAGAGACACAGCCAGTGGCAACATCCTGCCTTTTTTATTTTTTTTAAGTAGGCTTAAAATCACAGAGCATAGAGATGAGAGAGGAAGCAAATAAAAGAACTGGCTTGAAGGCTAGACCACCAACATCAATGAAATAAAAGATGTCTACTTGTCTACAATTTCCTTCCAGTTGCCTACATTTTTACATAAAAAGTATAAACAACTCTTCACAGCTTTCTTGCAAAGTGATATTCACCTCTGCAGCTCCCCAGAGCTGCTGCAGCACTAGAGGAAAGCCTTGTGAAAGAACATGCCGAGGCAGGGGAGAGAGGAGGAGGAAGTGTACAGAGGAGCATGGAAGCTCCAGATGTGAAGCGTTACTGAACACCGCCCCTCCTGCCCAGACCATTTGTGAGCACCCAGCTCTGCCGCCAGTGTGACCTTGAGGCCCTCTGTAGCTGCTCCAACCGCACCTGCGTGGGATTAGGTATCCTGATAGCGAGCGATAGCCTTGCCTGCTCAGTCTGCAACAGCTTGCATCAGATCAAACAGCAGGAGGAGGAAGAGAAGGCAGCAGCAGGAACAGCAGAGCAGTGCCTACCCTCCTGGACAAAATAAGCAGTAATATTGATTTAGGTGCTAACCTTGTCCAAGACACCACCTGCAAAAGCCTGTGCATGAAATTCTTATGTGTGTTTAGGTCAGATTTGGTTGCAGCTCACCCACAATTACACCCTGTCAGAGGTGTGGATCTAGCCTGAAACTCAGAAATACCCCTAATTGCCCACCCTATTTCGTAACTTTTGTTGCCCCCTTTTGAATCAGCCCATTTATGGATCACCAGCCATTTAAAAACTAGAAGTATACAGGCAGAGGAGATCTAACACTAGAAGTGTTTTTAAAGGAGTCAGCCAAGCTGCTTGCTTAAAATCCTACTAATCCTAAAAAGATTTTTAGGATTAGTACTAATCCTGTAAAATTATAGCATTCTAAGTATTCCCGAGCAGTCATGTGAGTTGTGATAGCAATGATTTTTTAGTCCCTTGGCAATACAGCTCCTACAGCTATGCAAGAGGCTACCAAATCAGTTTAAGAGTTGCTTCTAGTGAATTGAAAGAGATGGATTACAGAAACAGAGTTTTTATTAAAAAGGAAATGGAAAATAATATTGCAATAACCATTTTCCAATATGTTCCTATTTATACAAGCAAATTCATTCTACTTAAGGGCTTTGTTTAGAAATAGCATTTCCCAACCCTCTTATTGCTAGTCTACAGTGAGAGCCTTAGAAAGTGAGAAAGTCCAACTAATCCCAAACCTCAAGAGATTTTTTTGCACCCTCCCCCTTCCTTTTTTTTTAAGGACAGACGGTCATTTCTCAGAACATTTCCACTTAAAGAGTATTAGAAATACTGATTTGATGTGTATGCCATGAAGTAATGGTATGCAAACAAAATAGCTCTGGAACCCATTGCAATGCAAATCTTGCAATACAGCAGTGCTGGGTACAAAAACATCATAGTACTCAAAAAACTCAAAAGAGGTACAGCTGGAGGGAAACCTGATCATTTCTACAAAGCTACATTTTTCCCTCTCAGTGCCACTCCTCCTCATCTATCCATCCTCCCTCCCAAATACACATTACCATTGCCTAAACTGGCATTCGTGACATGTGAGGCTTAAAAGCTAGCTTGAATCTCCCACCTATTTCATTAGTATTTAATTCAGAGAAATGTCAACTGCTCTCATAAAAGTGTTAAAAGAGAAAAAGCAAAGAGAAAGGACACAGATGTATGTGTACAGTGAGACAGAATGCTGCCAGACTCAAGAAATGGCCTAGATGTCCTCCACCACCTAAGAAATAAAATGATACCCTAAAAATGTGTTATCATGAAATTAAATTTATACATACAAATATGAAAAGCTAATCTGTTCATTTGCTGAGTAGAGTGACATCAGTATGACATCAACAGCAGCCAATCACAGTGCTCCATATGTGTCTGGTGTTCTTGCACTGCTTCATATTTATGGATAAACACCAGGAGGGTGGTAACCCTAAGCTGTGTTTTTCCTCCCCATCATCTTCTAAATAAAGCAGCTGCTTCCATTCAGCATCAAACCTGACTGACAAAAAAAAAAGAAAAAAAAAAGGCAGCCTCTCATCTCAGCATGTTCTCTGACAAATACAGAAACAATATGTGGAAAGCGGGGGAGAGTGGCTGGAGCTACGTGTCACCACTTCCTGAAAACCTGTAGGCAGCCCAAAGCTTCAGCTCAGCTCTTCCTTCGCTGTGAGATGCAGAACCAGGGGAAAGAAAAGCATGTAGGGTCAAACACAGGGTCAAGGTTTTTGTTGTTACCGGAAAAAACAAATGTAATTGTTATTCCCATCTAGGCGTTTTATACCCTCTGAATAAGTGAAGTGCTGCGCTTCTTCCTCCAACACCGTCATCTCCTCTGATGTCCTCTTTCCAAAGAAAAAGCCTTTTTAAGGCAAGAAAGTGAGGCCTTCTGCTCACTGAAACGCCCAGTGTGAACAGTTTGGGCAGATGAAAAAAGGTCACAGGTCCCCATGCTTGTGACCAGCCAGGCTCTCGCAGCTGGCCCCAGGGCAGAGCAAAAGGTGAGCGACTTGCACATCTGTAGTGGTCAGAGCCCAGACACTCCCCATACAGGTGGCACTCAGAGCTGAGCCTTTGCATAGCAAGTTGAAGCACAAATGAGGCAGCACACTGGTTTTGAGATAAAACTTCAAATAGATCTCCTGCAGGCACTTTGAAAGATATCATTTCTCTGTGAATAACCTGTGTGTAAGCACTCTGATTACTTTATGTGCCACCTTATAATTAGCATAGCTCAAAAGAGTAGAGGGTGCAATATAAACATAAAACTAATGAGTGGACTTAAAAGGCAGATCATATAATGCAAAAAAAAATCTTTTTTTTTTTTTTTTTTTTTTTTTTTTTTTTCTGGCCAGTGCCACTCAATCAAAACCATTTGCTTTTACTATATTGCTTAGAGCTAAACCTTGGTGAGCCATCTATGCTGTTTGCTACTTTTGCTTCAGTTATGTCTATTCCTCAACTGTGATAGTACATATATTCATTACACATAGATAGCATCATAGTGTAACTAAATGCAGGTGAATAGCATCGTATTTTATTTATTTGCTTGTTTATTAACTGCCAAAGGTGTACTTTTTCCTGCAAGACATTCACTGCTAGTTCAGGGGCCTACATCATAGCTCATCAAGATAGCTCATTGCCACAGGCAGGGAAATTCCAGCTTCTTGCTCGGCTTTCTCTATATATTATTTTGGGAAACTATTCATGTGTAAAAGTACAGAAGCTGTTCTTTAACTCTGCTTGCAGCTCAGTGCACTACTCAGCATCATACATTGAGCATTATGCAGTAAGTTGGGATATATTTGCAAATGAAGCTATAGGAAAAAAAAAAAAAAAAAAAAAAAAAAAACCATGTCAGATAGTAGGCCTACAGTTACAGTCTAAATCCCATTAGGGAGATTTTAGGTATCTGACAGAGCATGGAAATTAGTTGGAAGAAGAGAATTTGTTTCTAAAGGCACACCAAGATACTCTATAAGCCTGAGTTCCATCCTGGACTCTGCTTCCAAAGGATACAGCTACTTTCTTAGATGTCACTTGCTAATCTCCAGGGGAACTCATTAACAGCAAGCCCCAGTTGCACAAGGAGGAGCTAAACTTGAAAGATCAAGACATTTTCTTAGATCAACTAAAGGACATCATCCAGAGATATTTTTTTACCACACTCACAGCACAACCCTGCTCTCAGAATCTAAAAAACTAAAATCAAATCATGAAAATGCAAAAACTGCTGTGCTTCTCATTAACCATTGACCAGTAATTACCTAGCTTCTACATTAAATAAGGGTGAAATAAACTTTATTAAGAGTCTTTTAGCTAATATAGTCTTAACAGTTACTATGTAAGACAAACACTAATAAAGGCTAATAAACACTAAGAAATCATGCATGTTTTCTCTGAATTTGGGGCAATTTTGTTTCTGCTCAAGAGTGAGAGCTCCACAGCTCTCAGAACCTGCAGAAACCTACAAAATATGGAAAAAACGATGTCACTTATACATTTAAACTTCTCTGTAAAATCCTCCAGTTTCCACATTTCACTTTATTTACTCCAACAGGAAAAATAATAGTTAACATTTGGTGGAGTAGAGTTTTGTAGAAAAGCTCTTCAGTCTTAAGACAACCAGAAAAAAATCTGCAAAATGCTAAATATAGACACTATAAACCAGTGACCTAGGCAGAATAATTAGAGGACTGAAACCTCAGGAAGGGTCCAGATTTGAGTAAGGAAATATGTAACAGCTGTACTTCAACTGCACAATAACAAACTTTTTCAATGACAAAGACCCTTTTTGTGCATTTTGCCATTTCCTGAACAACCTTTCAGAAGAGACAGGAAGCCTGGCCATGAGGCTAGGCAGTTCCTCTGACACTGGAAAGAATGAAGAATCATGTTCATTATTATTTTGTTACACTACCATACCAGAATTTCAATTTAATATTTATATATGAATATAATGATCTGAACAATCTCCTATAAACTTTTATTGAAAGTGCCTCTGAAATAATCTGATTTAGATCACATGATAAAATAAAATTTCGTCAGCAAGCCTGCTTTCTCCCTCTCTCACATGCAAACACCTCCCAAAGACACTAACACAGCAAAAGAAGAGCGAGCATAACTTCAGTAGCATGCTGTGTTGGAGGAGACAGAAGGGCAAGACCATATGAGAGAACTTCTGCCTTGTATCATAAGTACCCACTCTAAAACAGAAAGCAATGTACTGAAAGGTAGAAGACTGTTCCCATTCTTAGAAAAATATGTCTGAGGTCACTTAAAAGAATTACTAAATCTTCTAATTCTTTTACTCAATCATTTTTGAATGTTAGCTATGCCAGTCTGAAGACATGTGTTACAGTATCAGAATTCAGTGATGGACAATAATATAGAATAGAATAGAATAGAATAGAATAGAATAGAATAGAATAGAATAGAATAGAATAGAATAAAATAAAATAAAATAAAATAAAATAAAATAAAATAAAATAAAATAAAATAAAATAAAATAAAATAAAATAAAAAGCAAGTTAACCAGCTGCTTTTTCGTAACTGCTCCCTGACTGAATGACAGCTTCTGAACAGGAGCTGGCAAATCCTCCTGGAGGCATGCCAGGAGCCAGAACCTCTCCACCATAGTACGAGCATGCTCTGGCATCGCTCTGCTAGGAACTGATAACCTGCACCTCTCACAAAGCTTCTCCCCCAGCAAGCTGCACAGGACCCCCACAAGGTGCCTTTGTTAAGGCACCTGGAAGGTGGCTGTGCTACTGGGAGGAGGAGGAAGCCTCTGACCATTCCCTCTGGGCTCAGACTGATAGGAAGACACATCAAACCTTCCCATTGTTCGTCGGTCCTTGATGCCCCAGTGACTCACCAGCCAGCTCCCTCACACTGCCCTGAGGCACACAGCCTTACCGCTGTGGAATAAATGACTTGGTGGCTGGCCCTGCGGGGTTGATAGAGCCAGCATTCACACAGCTGGCTTTGACAGAAAAAAGCACTGTTTTTTCTTCCTGTAAGTCCCTTTTCACTAAAAATAGAAATTTTAAAAAATAAAAAAATAAAAAACATAATCAAGGGACAAATCATTGACAGATACACTGTTAATGTGGCTCATTCTCATAAGCCAAAGTCATCTTCCACAGACTCAAAGCAAAACTGCTGCTCTACATCAGTTACTAGAATTCAGTCCTATAACAGGTAAAACTGACAACTCTGCTGGTCATTTTATTTCTCTGTTCCCATCCAAAACAACATATTTTTATTTTAATCATCAGTTACTATGCTGTGTATCAAATATATGAACCCATGACTTCCACTATTAGGTATTATTTTGTGCATATTTAAGGACAAACTACTGTGACAGATCAAAACACATGCTTCAGTCACTAAATACTTTACATTCGTGTGTGTGTGTGTGTGTGTGTGTGCTTGTTTGTGTTTTGTGTGTATGTGTTTTTTGTTTGGTTGGTTTTTGTATCTGTGTATGTGTTTTAATTTGTTATCTTTTTCCTTCCCAACATCTTTTCTGTTTGCATTATTTCAAATGTGAAATCAGAGTTGGCAATATGTACAAGATACACAACACAGATACAGGTTTACTCAAGAGCAGCTACAAGGTTAATTCCCAAGCACTGCAGCAGCCTGAATCCTGCCATGTGCTTTTAGAAGGAAGAATCTGTGATCTTCCCACTATACCTTCTCTGCAGGGACCCCAAGAGGAAAAGGTGCCAATTAACACCAAGTGTGCTAAAGGCAGCAGTCTGCGTAGACAAATTCCTGCCTGTGGGCAATCAGATGGGAGAAATTCGCCCCACACTGGGTGGTTGCTGGGTGACCTAAATTATGTCATGAGGAGCAGGATGCTGCTTGTCTCAACTCCATCTGCCCAGAAGTGAGGCATCTCCCCAGTGATGACAGGAGAGCACCTCCTCCACAGGGCAAGGCAGTCCCTCCAGTGTCTGTCACCAGCCAGAAATGCCTCCTGACAGCCTACAGGGAGAGCCCTGGTGCCTGCAACTCACCTGTGACATGGTGACAGCTCAGTGAGATGAGTCCCATCCTGCCTAGCTTAGCTGTAGTAGATTTGGACCCTTCAGTGTCCTGCTCCCCAAGGGCCTGGAGTAGCCATTCTCCTTATTTCTGTACAGTAATCTTGTATTTTTCTTAAGATACATAGTGCTCTATGTTCAGTTGGTTTAGCATATGAACGTTTTTAGGCATTTATTTTGCAGTGTAGAACTGTACAATAAGTATTGTTGAAATCCATTCCAAGAGATGTTGTGAAGGCACTTCAAGGAGCTGATTTATTTTACTTTTTTTTCTTTCTTTCTTTTTTTTTAATATTCCATTCAATCTCCTGTTCCAAAATACCTAAAGCCATAAGTCCATATCGTAGACTAACATGAAAATTTTAAAGTAAATTAAGTATTTTTTTTATTGCAGTAATACTGCTTTTCTAATCATTAGACTAATGGTTTTCATTGCATTCCTTTAGCTTAAAATATTATTTTAAGGGAGGGGGGAGAGTGGGGTGGGAGTTTGCTCCAGGCTCAGTATTATATGCCAAGTTTCAGTCTGCAGTGAATTTTAATGGCAGAGTTATAAACCCTTGAAAGCAAAAAAATATAATGGAAATGCTGACAGAATAACAACTATAGCTAGCAGCACAGGTGACACTCCTCTAATATATTGATTCTCCCCTGTTAACCTATTCCTAGGAGCCTAAGATTTTCTGCATTTAGAAGTCTTGCATAAAAATGATTTCTGTAATTGTATTCACTCTGGTTGAACTCAAAGTCCTTACATATGTACAACCATTCCCACCTTGTTCAGAATCCTGATCAGCATGATGCCCCAGGTTTGTAGAGACTTTTTTGAGCAGGTTGACTATTTTGAAAAAGCACATGGAAGAGGAGGACCTAACTAATGCATGTGGGCAGGGAAGGAAAGAAGAGTAAATAGACAGCTTTAAGAGAATAAGAAATTACAGGAGAGGAGAGACAGGGAAAACCAAAATGGATACCGAGAGAAAGGAACTGTAGCTAAGAGTAGGAAGTGGGAAAGAAAATCCATGTCACTGGAAGAACAGGAAAAGTAAACATGAGAAGAGCAGCACAGCAGAAAACAGCAATCAGACAAAAACAGGGAACTGGAACAGAGAAGGAAGACAAAGTATTTTTAATACTAATACATATGCACTGCTTAGGCAAAAATGAGGGGACAGGCAGCATATCATAAAGAAGCCAACTCAAAAAAGTCTACTGCTGATGTTGCGGTGGATTTTTTTTTTTTAATGTATCCTTCTTCATACACTTAATTGTGCTGTTTCTCTGGCCAAAGTCCAAAAAATCTGTCAATGCCAGGAAAGAGGTGAACAAAACAGTTTGCACTTTCAGCTGAAGACAAGCAGCTGCTTATTTGGGGGGCAAGTCCTGAAATTAATTAAACAACTTTTTAAATCTGCTCATCTCAATTGCAGGAAAATGCCTCTTATATTTTAGGCTCCCTGTTAATAAATACCACCACCATCTAAAATGATCATTAAAGTAATACCAGGGTGCTTACAAAGGAAGATAGAGAGATCCACAAACAGTCAAAATACTCAGCATGAATCATCTTCTGAACATATGCTCACAGTATATGAAGCTGAAGCTGAAGCCCCAGATACTTACAGGTAAGCATAACATTTTAAGCAGTGTAGGAAGGGGTGGGTGTTTTTTTATTGGTTTTGTTTTTAATAAACACCATATGAACAAAAAAAAAAAAGCAACACATACATTGGAATTAGGACCATAAGAAAGAAGTGTAAGTGATCTGAAGATATTCAGACTGCTCTGGGGAGTACAAGGCAAGCTCCATCTGCAGACTTATGAGGTTTGAAAGCTTCAAGAAGCCAAAACTGGATCATGAGGTTCTCCAGGGTGCTGCACATTCCCAGCTATTTTTATATATCTGCTGGAACTGTGGAAGCCCCATACTCCAAGCTGAAGCCCTTTCTTTTTCCAGAAATTGAATTAATGAGACATTATTTTAAGAAAAAAATCCTCTCCTCACCCCTCCCCCCAAGAAAAATAAATAAAATAAAACGACCACATTCTCTGTAATGACACATTATTCTCAAGCTAATAGCTCTGGCAGCATGCCAGGTCAAACAGGCATAAGCAGCATTAATTCCGGAGCAGCTCTTAAACTCACTCTTCAATGCCATTGAGTCCCTCCTGGTCCTGTCCATCTGATACTCTCCCCACTGTTACCCTTCTGTTTCGAGGAAAGTGCTACAGAGCATGCAGTGCATATATAAAGCCTGAACTAAGTTTTCAGGCAATCATTTTGAATGGCTATACGATTTCCCCTTAAAAATATAAAATAAAATAAAATAAAATAAAATAAAATAAAATAAAATAAAATAAAATAAAATAAAACATGAATTTTGACTGCACTGGGCATAAATACTAGATGACAGGAAAATGATCTTATTTAATCTCTGGAAAATATAAATGGCACACAGGTTTCTGCTGGTGTGCTACTGTAACATTTGGCACAATCTCATTGGAAGGATTGTGTCATGCTGACGGATTAATGAACTCTCTAAGAGAAATGAAGAGGTAAATATGTAATAAGCAAGCAACCTGCACTGACAGAGTTACAGCAAGTAAAGGCTGCATGTCTCGCCTATATTTGTCAGTACTGAGAAGACTCAAAATATGATAAATTGTAAGTGGAACAAAGCCAGAATATAACTTTAAAGGCAGGTAGGATCATTTTATAAAAATATAATTTTTTTAATATATATATATAATATTATATATAATTATATATATTTATATATAATATATATAAGATATATGTATATATATACAATATATATGTATATATAATATATTATATATAATATATATTATATACATATATATATACAATATATACGTATATATATACATATATATACATGAAGCCAGTTTAACATACATATGTTAATATAGGATATAATATATATATGAAAATATATTATTTGCAAAATACAAGAAAAAAAAAAGGACCAAAATAACATTGTAAAGGAAAGATAAATCCTTTTCCCCTTCTTTACTTTCCTTAAACAAGATCTTTTTGACTTAACAGTACTTTAAATCACTTTAGATTTGTGATTCAATCTGCCAAATTGCTATATGTTCTACCTATGTTTAGTATGTTAGATATGTACTATGTTTAGTATAAGGTACTAAAAAGAAAATAGTATACACTTCTTACATAAGTCTGAACAGTTAATTATTTTCTAACTTCTTGTCTATGAAAATAAAAAACTTTATGAAACAGAAAATATTGAATACTTGTTCTAACAGGATGCTTTTTGTTTATGATCTATTTATGAATTTTGTTAATTGACCAAAAATAGTGTATTTTAAAACAAAATAATAAAGTCTAAAATTTCAAAATCTTTCTTAACTAATTAAAATAAGGAGAGAAGTCTCAAGTTCTTCAGTCTAGATTAGAAAACTTTCTATGAAGAATTTAAAAATGAAAGAAAAATGCTGAAGTATTTCAGAAAGAATGAGGAAGAAAGATTTCAATTCCTTTCTCTTCCAAACCATTCAAAGACAACAAACCCCCAAACCATAAATCTCACAGTCAGTTCAAAAAATGTGAGAAGCCATGGATTGGTTCTTTCTTCAGTCAAACCTGTGTGTTCATCCCTAAAGGAGTATTTTCTATTTTTCTCAGAAAAAAATAATAAAATAAAATAAAATAAAATAAAAAGCTTTAAAAATATAGAAATTATATGCAAAAATCTCTATTCTCCTTGTGAAGTACTGGCATTCCCACAACTTCCAAAACATGCAGTGCAGTTGTGGTTTGTCTCTATTCTCTTTTCAGGAGAACTACCAAGTTTCAAAACATTGTATTCCTACAGTAGATGCTGAAGGCACTCACAGCTGAACCCAGGCAGTTTCAATAGAAAGGACTGGGGGTGGTTATTCCCCCAACACTGCTTGTTCTCCTCCCTGTGGCTGCCCACCCTGCAGCAGGGTGGGTTGGCCTGAGTATAATGCTGCTCTGAACATAAAAGTGCTGTTCTGGGTTTGTTCTGCTATGCCAAGCAGTGAGCTGCTGTGATGAAGGAGAAATTTGACAAAGAGGGTTCCCACTGAGAAGGAAGTCTCTCCAGGGGATAGGAAGGGCTATCAACACCAGCAGTTAACCATTTCGGCCATCCAGCTTTCAACCCTGCTTTGATGGTGAGCTGACAACATGAGGCACACAGCACCAGCACAGCTTACTGCAATGGCACAAAAAGGAGGCAACAAGAAATAGAACAGGAATCTTTTGACCATGGTCAATTATTTAATCCAACATGATAAATGCAGGAAAGCAGCAGCTAGAGATGGCCACCACTAAATACCTGTCCCCATCACCCCATCAGCATCTCCATACATTCTCAGGGGAATTAAGATCCAGCAGTTCAGAACTTCCCCTCCATCTCATAACCCACAATTTTTGATCTCCTCCAGCAACAGAAGGACCTGACACTGGTGACTGCCTCTGTCCCCTTTGCGTTTGGGAGTAGTAAATGCAAAAGAAATGGGACAAGTTCTTCAGAGACCAAATTCCAGCAAGAGTAAAGGACAATGAGTCGGTTGTGTTACCTCATGTAAAGCATTCTGTCACCTCTGCAGAGGTGCAGACAGGAATCTTAAAAAATAATGTATTGAGGCAAAGTAACAACACACCACCACAGCCACAAAAGGCCTGAAATAACAGCCTCACATGTTATTGTGACTAGATGTTGGTTATTTTTTGTATTATGCAGTCAGAAGATTTCTATTTTATGTCTCTTCCTCTTTACAGTTAATACTCGGGAAGATCATTAGTATCACCAAGCTAGTCTCAGCTTAGTGAGATAGCAGCAGCAGAAGCAGTTTCTGCTTCACTGACAGAAAATTCTGGTACTTGAGAAATTAAAAATTCAGGCAAGAATGTCTTGGCAGTTCTTGTACACACAGAAATTACTCATCCTTCCACAACTGTATTATGTATGAAGATAGATTGTAATTTTTAAATAAATATACAGAATAGTAAATGTGTCTAAATGTAAGACGTAACATAATATGGTGGAGTTGTTTGCTCTTTTACTAAAAAACCTTATATTTGGTGTGTGTACAGCAAGTGACAACAAAACAGTAGGTAAATTTGCTATTTCTACACCATACTTCCACAGCAATGACAGATCAGCCTTTCAAAGTGGGGCAAGAGTACAAGAAAGAAGCCGAAAGATTGTTTGTATCATTTTATTTTGTGTGGGCTTTAAGTTTGAAGACCTGAGTAATAACCTTAAATGAGAAGAATGCAGGAAACCCAGTGCAGCCCATTAAAGAAAAAAAAAAAAAAAAAAAAAAAAAAAAAGTGTTATATTTGGCAACTGAAAGTCCAGGTTCCTTTGGCCATGGTCTGTGGTTTTACCCTCATGCATAGCAAGCAACATAAGAGGACCCTGATGTTAAATGTGCACATATACAGACCACTGCAGTGAGATTAACAATGACAATATTTTTAGCAAGCTATTTCCCTATTTAAATGCATTTAACCACGTGCTGCTTGTTCAAAAGTAGTCACGTCCTGGTACATCCCATTCACTTCAACAGATATTTTTCTGTATCCCTTACTACTTAAAGTCTCCTGTTCTCTTTCATTTTTTTGAAGGCACCAGCTGCTCAGAGCATTTAGCTGCTGTCATGGCTTTGAGCCTCACCAGGTCTGGACATTACAACTGCCCAGCCAGTGTGAGTATGCTCAACTTCAGCATCACACATTGTCAACCAGCTGCAAGACATCTTAATTTTGAAGTAGGGTGTTTTTTGTTGTTGTTGTTTGTTTGTTTGTTTGTTTTTAATTTAAATATTTGAAAAAAATAAATCATGTGGCCAGCTCTGGTAGTGTTTGATTTTCCTAAGGGAATTAACAGAAGTAAAGTACGATTTGGATAATGCCTCCTGAAAAATACACATCAACTTTTTCAATACACAAACAAGGACGGAACTCAGAGCTTTCTCTGAAGTCTCAGTAAGGTGCACAGCTCTGCAGCCTCAGCTAAGCTTAGGGATGACTTGTCCTCCTTTGTGCCATACAGCCTTTGAATTTTTCCTGCTTTGCTTCTGTGGCAGGAGTAGAGCAAGCAGCTGAGTACACGTGTGTGGAGCTTCCTCCAAGGCAGGGGCATCCAGACCACACACAGCAGGCATCTGTTCTGGCAGCCAAGACCATATTCAGGGGGCAGGACAGAGCCAGGAAGAGAGAAATGCAGGAGTATTGTGGTTGGACTGGGTGGTTGCTTGCTTGCTTCACTGGTTTGGGGGCAGGGTTATGGACTTTTTTCATTATTTTGAGTCTTCTTTGTTATTTTTTTCTACTTGTTTGCAAATACAACATAGGTTTTGTTTGTGAATATATGGAGGAAACTGGCTTTCAATAACCTAGGTATACTCTTCTCCAAGCTATGCCATGTTTAGAGTCCTCCAGAAGGATGGAGTAATGCTACAATGGGTTGGAGTTTCTATGGGCTAGACTATGGGCAGGTGTTTTAGGGTCTAGGCATTAGAAGAAGGAAAGAAAGACAGCTTTCACTCTGTCTCTCAGTGTTGTTAGATACACCAATTAGATTTAAGTCAAAAATGTTTGACAGCCATCAGATTAATTTCAACTATTTTTTCTACTACGACTGCCTGTCTGTCTTTCCCAAATAACCCCTTCCCGAGCAGTACAGGATTTCATGTTTCTGTATCTCTATGAACTAATAAAAGTGAATCCAAAGGCTCCAAGATGCATCAGAAAAACTGAAGAGTACAACTGGCATTTCTTTGGTTTCATAATTAAAGTCTGATGATTAAAACAGTAGATCCAATTTTGGCTGAGTATCTTCAGAAAGCAAGGGACAGAATCACCAGCAAAGCCCCAGAATATTCTCAGCTCTTGCCTTCAGCAAGAGTTTCCTTGTTGCCCAAAAACAAGTGACAGTAAACTTCTTTGTGGTGCATGAAGCAAAGAAAACAGAAAAAAAAAAAAAAAATAAGTCAGCTGTGGCAGCATTATCTCCTCGTAGCGTAACTGTATTTTTAGCAATATTTTTGAAGACCAAGCAGAGCAATGATTGCCTCTTATCACAGTGATGCTACCTGCAACTACTAAAACACTGAGATAGTGCAGTCAAACAAATCCATCCTCATCACTTTGTTCCTACTCTAACATATACGTCATGGGACAAGTGATGCATCAAGGGACAGCACTGCCACATACCTAAGATTTTATCAGAAGTCTCATAGTATTTGGTGAAGTTTTCTTATGTACTTAACTTAGATACCTAACTCTTGGCAATCAAAGCAATTATGTGAGAAACTGCTTTCCTGAACCTCGTATCTATGGAGAAAAGTTGCAAAAAGTAACTTCTAGGCCTTCCAATACAGGATGATATTTCAGGAATGTCCTGGAAGAAATTAGAAGAGAGAGCTGATCATCCTTGTGGAGTTTTATAACAGCTTTTCTTACAATAAAGATCTCCAGTACCACATCAACAATTGACCAAAATTTTGCTGGAGGCATTTAAAAAGAGATGCTCCGAACATGCACACACAAAACAGTCCAAACTTCTCAGAGACTTGATCCTGAAACTACTGGTGCAGCTACTCCTCCTGCTAGCAATCAGCAACATGCTAAAAACATAGCCTCAGATCCTGCTCACAGCAAGAGGTTAAGCCATTTGAAAAGAGCTGATTATCCCTGCACACTGAAGTGGAAGAGAGCTTGTATTTTGCTACCACACATCAATGTGCCACATCTCTATATTAAGGCCCCTTAATATAAGCTGGGAAGAGCATTACAGTGCCCGCTCTCTAACCTTGTATGTTATTACTGTCATCTGTTTCAGGGTTTAGGGGTTGCTGTGTTGTGTTTTTTTGTTGTTGTTATTTTTGCCAGTTTTAAATTTCAGTCAACTTACCAACCTTCAAAGACCAGTCAATTAAAGTGGTATTTTAAACAAGATTTCACAAGGAAAGTAATACAGACAGTACTCCCCCCAAATCAAGCCACATTATATGAACTGCAGTTTCCTTCTACTACTGATACTATAATTTTTGACCAAAAAGGCCTTCCAGTTTTCCTGGCCTGAGTTCTGCATCTGTGTAACTAAACTATTTAAGACCACAGTTAAGACCCAGATACAGTTTCTAACTCATTACTCTGTTATTCAGATGCATAGAGTTTCTATTTTTATACTTGTTAACTTATTCATTGGTGTATGTGTTTACAGATTTAACTGATGTTCACTGAGCAGTAGTTCCTGGTTCCTCTTCCTCTGCCCTTTCAAGCAGGAGGACATACTACCTTTTCCCCTTGCTTCTCTTGCCAGCTCACTCTTTATTCCACAACTCATCCAATAGTTGGCCAGTGTTGTTTAAAATTCACTTAGATATTCTTCTGAAATTGTTCAGATCTAGATCATTTGAATCTGCTGCTTTTTACAGTGGCTCTATTTTTTCCAAATGGCCCTTTTAAAATCCTTTCTAGGACCAGACATATTTGCAAGTACTGCAAATGCCTTCATTGCCTGGACCTTCCCTTCTTGTGGCATTTAAGTCACTCATTACTGGTGTATGACTACCAGAACTACCAAGAAATACAGAATATGGGAACAAATGCACATGCAAACACAAGTTCTCTTTCTTGTTTAGAAAATGTTAACTAGAGAAAAACATTGAATAGCTTACAGACTTTTCTCATTTACAAATGGACGATTTTACTGTAGAATACTTTGAGAAGTATGACACCCCAGTCCTACAGTGTGCATTTCAGAAGAGACTATGGAGAAAATATTTACTTTTGATGACTGGTTTACGTATCTGAAAATGCAAACAGCTTACTATATAACTATGCATTTTCCTTAAAATCAAAGGAGTATTTTTTGTCGTTGTTGTTATGGTGTGTGTGTGCTTGCTTTTAAATAAAGTGATCCACCACCAGTCACACACATACAAAGAACCTTGAGATTCTGGACAGCATGCCCTGCCACAGACCAGCAAACATACCAAAATGGAAATTTTCAATGATCCCACTCCAAGTACACCGTTCCTACTGGAACAATACTGCAATCCACAGATTAGCCATGAATTACATTAAAAATACAGTATCCTGCATTTTACAACCTAAACTAAAACAGATGTAATTAAAGCTTCTGAACGTAATTTTGGCTAGTACATCATTTATATCTACAGCTAAAGCAGATACATTCTCAGGCATTTTTGCCAAATTTGAGTAATTCTCTTGGTTTGTGTTTTAATTACTGTATATGCTTTCCTGTTACATTTAAGAATATCCATTTACACCCTTGAACAGCCAATGCTATGAGAAAGCATGTTTTATTTTAAAGCCTAGTGGTGTTTCAAATCATTGGAGTGATACTGGCAGAGTTCTGCAGCTTGCAGATGCTTCTGATACATGCTGTATAGCATAGTCTGTACACACACCCACACCCATGACCCATGTCTGACCTTGGCTGCAGCAATCTACAGCACATCCAGAGCAACCTTACAGATGTAAGGGAAGCTACACAGCGTCATGTTCAAGCCAATGTTATGCTTAAATACCAGTGCAATTCTTCCACTGGTATGGCACCTAAATTAAAGCCAAATTCAATAAACATTTTCTTCTCAAAAAGACTGACTTGTTTGGTTTTAGATTCCTTGCACCCCCCCATCCCTTCTGTGTAAACGCTCAAAAAGCAACCCTGCCAAGAACATACAGCATAACCCCATACCAGCATCCCTGGAGAATCACAGCCTCCTAATTTATGGGGTGAATTTCAGAGACCTATATCAGTTCCTCTTTGGTTCAAGAATCCATGTCAGACAATGAGGTTGGGAGATCACTCCATCTAGTGTGAGTGTTAGGTTTCAGTCCACTTGCAATATTAAAACTGGAGGAATTTTAAGGAAAAAAGAAAAAAGAAAAAAAAAAAAAAAGCTGCTGCAAGACAGTCCATACTTTGCTTGGCTTTACAGCTGAGCTACCTCCCCAGGTAGCCAGATGCAAACTGTTAGTGGAACTGCAGTTTTAGGTAATTGCATTTGTTGATATCTTCCTGCAAAAACAGCCTTGTTCTCTTGCTTGGCTTTGTAGACTGAAGTGCACAATGAAGTAAAATCTAAATTTATATACCACATACTGTAGGTATATGTGTGCATTCACACGTGTATGGAAAACGCCAGCTGAGTAAGTTCCCCTCAAAATACACCAACTATGTCTAGACCAACTGCTTCAGTCAGTCCAAGTTTTAAGAAAAAGGGAACAGCTGCAGGCAAGAGAAGACAATCACAGCTGCTTTAAAACTTAAAGTAAATTATGTGGGAGGATTTGCAGATAAAAATGAAGTGTATTTTAAACAGTAATTCCTGAATACTGAAAGTTTGTACTATTTTAAACAAGAATAAAATACACTTTTTGCATAACTATGGATCAGAGTCTCTTCTCAGTTCTATAAGCAAAATTTTGAAACCACTGCTGAAAAATCAGCACAACTGTCTGCTATATGTCAGTGCATTTGAAAAAGTAGAACTTGGCCAAAAACTCTTTTCTAAGAGGAGAATGTGTCTTTGCATGTCAACTAGTAAAAATGATACAACCAAGAAAAGGGATATATAATTTCAATGTACATTCTATCATCACTCACATGGGAAATTTTATCTCCATGTGAATAAGATTCGAGAGAACTCCAAGTGATAATATGAATTACTTTATTATTGCCTTAATGTAGAGAACATTAAAAGGATCTAATCCAGCCTAGTTTTTGTCCTATGAATGAATAGAATGCACTTTTGTACTTAGAGTATGTATTATGGATTTCCTTATGAAAAATCTAAAAAAAAAAAAAAAAAAAAAAAAGGCACAAAATTTTATGCCAGTTTTTGGTGGGGTGTTTCAGTAAGAAAAATGGCAAACTATGGAAAACAAATCAAAAAAAAAAAAAAAAAAAAAAAAAAAGCTGACTAGAATGTGAAAGCTATCCAAAATTATTCGTTTTCCCTGAGAAACAAGTCACACAACTGCTCTACCCACGCAAAGGTTTAGCATCCACACTTGCAGCTTGGCTGCAGAGATACAGACATATCCATGTCTAGTTCCTTACTTAGAGCATAAAATCAAGGAATTCCCAGTGTGATGCAAGGAAAACAGCACTGTAGGAATGACCCATGCCCACAAGTCCAGGAGCTGGTTTTGGATACAGAACCCAGAGTCTCACTGTTTTTTCTTACAGTGGCAAAATGTTACAGCATGTGCCTGTATTGAAACACTGTATTTGCCAACACAAATTAATCAAGCTACAGAGCACTTGCCTCCAAACAAAAGTGTGTACTACCTCTTGGTACTCCTTTCCAAAGCTTTGATCAAATTCCTAACTGCCAAAGCACCAAAAATATCATTTTTTGGTTGCTTATATACTCTTCCCTCAGAAAGTGCAGCATGTGAATCAAAAACCCTCCACTCTGACTGCCATTCAGGTATTTCAAGTAGATATCGGAGTAGAAAGCATTGAGCTTGATGAAAGCTTTATTTTAAATCCATTCAAGCTTCTTCAAAATATAGAAAGCCTCCAACTGACATTTCGGTTTGCCAGGAGAAATTCAAAATGGGAGGCAAGAATGGACAACAGGATAGATACCGAAGTGGCAAGGTGTCATCTCTAAACAACAAAAATTAAACTCAAAAGAAGTTTTAAAACTGTGTGTGTAATAGGGAAGATCTGAGAAGTCAGCATTCTCGCCCTCTGATGTATATTCCTATTTTTATTTTGTTTGTTCCCCAGAAGAAACACCTAATGTCACCAAATTCCTTTTTCCCACCATCTTATCAGTTCATGCCGTTGACCACAGTACAAAAGCAGCATTTACCAGTGCTCTGCAGGTGAAAGACTATTCTTCTGTATAAATTATACATCGCAGAATCTCAGCAGTTTTTTCCCACTGAAAACCTGTTAAAGCAGTCCCACATCTGTAGGCTAAGTGGTCTGCTCCAGGTGGGGGGGTGGGGGGCACTGATATTTCAAGATACTTAATCTCTTAATGATTGGGATCAGAGGAAGGGTATGGCTATGAAAGAGACAGATTGAAATGGGCCTAATCTCTGGCGCAGCTGAAACTACAGAGCTGCAGCACTGCCACCAACATCACTTCCCCTGACTATGTTCTGCTAACCAAGGGTGGTGGAGCATCGTAATTGAATTGCATGGGGAAATTTCTTGCTGTGATATTTCTGTCCTGGGAAAGGACAGTGGACAGCCCCTCTCCCCAACCAGCACAAGGTGGCATGGCTGGATACCGGAGGAGACAAGCAGGCACCATCTCCATCAGACATCAGCAACGCAAACCTCCCAACAAGGCAATATTCCCACTGTCCTGCTTTGGTAATGGCAAAATGCTCACTTCCTGATTTCCAGCCTATTGATTTCCACAGGTCTGTGTCTCACTAGTTCACCTCTGCCTGAAGACACCCCAACAGCAGAGCACTGTTCTGTCTTTCCCAGCTGATGGACACAGGCAGGCTGTCACTTTTTAGTGGAGACACTGAATATTTTCCAATTCATTCCTCATGCTAGAAAAATACAATACATATCAGCACTAGGGCACACCACTGAGGTTCAGCTTTCCCTATTTTCAGCTTTTTCTGTCTGCCAAAGGCAGTGATACATAAAGGTGCATCCCCCAGAGCAGCCTTCAGCTTCTCTGCAGCAATAAGCCACTGTCCACTTTGCTTCCTTACAATATACACAAGAAAGCCTACGTGCTAATCGTGACCAAAGGCCAAAAAATACAAAATTAATCTCAGTTGTAAACATCTTTAAACAAGTTTAGACTCTCAAGTTCAATTTGCAGTTAACAAACTGAGTCACTGTATGTACCCAGTGTCTGAAAACGATGATGTGCAATCTGCAATACAGCCCTCCTACACTGATCCCTGCCACAAGGAAGAACACTCCCCAGTACACATACACACACACCACCGACTGTACACACAGCAGTAATACAACCAGAAATAGTCACTCCCGAGTGTGCAGAGAAGCACTGGGCTTGGGAGAGGGCCGTCTTCCCTGGGACAAGGCACATCTGCTCAATGGGATGTCTTCCAAGTTAAGGGCTGGTGTGTTTTGCCGGCGGAGGCAACAGGAGCCAGGAGGATTACAGTCACTTTCAAGGGGCCTGGGAAGGTGGGGAGGGAGGTCAAGCACCCAGGGCACATTCGCACAACTAGCCAGGCACCAAAAAAAATAAAAAAAGAAGCAACTGTGTTCCCTCCTCTCTGCAGAACAGCAGTGGCGTTTAGTCAGCCATGAATTTACTGTGTGGGAGTTGCTGCAGCTCTCTCAGAAAGATTTTTTTTTTGGCCTACACTGGGTTTTCTGTCTGGTGTGTCTTTTATTAATTCCTAGGGCATGTCTATAAGAGGAGTCATGTGGGGGCTGGGGAAGTAACAAAGCAAGAGTGCTTAGGACACTGGCTTTTCATGATTTAAACTGACTTTTTCCAAAGTACTCATCACCATAGACTATTTTATTAATGAGCAGAAAACGGAGAGAAATACATATATATATATATATATCAATCATATATAGATATGATACATACGATATATGATCATATATATAATATATATATATATATATATATATATATATATCAATCCCCATTAAACTTGATCCAACAGGTTAAAGGATGAGCTGTCAGTTTTCAAATACTTCAAGACAAAAAGACTTTTGTTACTAAAATTTCCAACACCAGAACCTATTCTGGACAGCAGAATACTTGAGTCTATAGCTAGAGCAAAGATTATAAAGGAAAGACCAGTGCAGAAGTCACTGAATATAAAACCAACATGATAAAATTAGTTCCATGTTCCTATTTGTAATCCATCCCAAATATCCTACAGCTGACAAAATGAACCAAAGTCTATCTGTAACCCTGGAAAAACATACCTCAGTGTACAATTGAGACATGTCAGGCCAAAAATTTCAAAATAACATGTTTCTGGACACTCCAATAATCGAGTCCTCTCTTAAATACCTAAGGTGCAAATAGATGCTTTTCTTTCAAAAACTTTACATAAATTTAACCAAAAGTATAAGCTCAAAGACAGCACAGAATAGAACAAACCTAAACCATTAAATTCACTCACAGAAAGCACAACAAACAAGTTCCTTGTCTTCAAAGAAGTGGGAGTCAATATCTGCTGCCAGTACCGAAATGTGTGTTACCATTTGGATGAGCAAGGTTAACTTTAAAGAGAAGACTCTATTTTAATTTCTGAATCTGTTCACTGTGCACATAGCAGGCAATTCTGTTTTAGTTATTTTCCTTATGTCTAAAGGTCTAAGAGAATTCAGAATCCAAGGTCTTCCCTGGAAAGCAAGCCTCAAATTTTTAAGACATTTGTGTTTGACATGGTTATGTAGTTCACAGCTAACTCCATAACTGGTTTGAAGGATGCCACACCTGACAAGATTCCTAGCAAGAGGATAGCAAAGTCTGGTGGTTGAGATTTAAAGAAAAAAGCCCCTCCTGTTCTGGAGACATAGATGTGCAATATAAAGCAGGTATCTGAAGTTCTGGTATCAGACTCTGCTTTTTACAGCAGATCAATGCCAATTTGAGGTAGGTGTTTCTCTCTGTGGTGCAGCAGATAGGTTTCAATTAATTTCAGAAGTGGAGGTGGTTGTGATGGGACTTCCATACTTATTGAACAAGTCTTAAATTCTGCTGCCATACTTGTTCAATATATGAAATACTGGTAGTGTGGTGACGCAGCTGAGAATAAGTTCATATTAAATGCATTGATCATTCATCTGGATAATATGGAATTTACTATTGCTTGGAGTGAAAAGCAAATAGGTCAATCTGCCCATTTCTTTGTTTTTGTTTTATATATATATATTTATATAATATTTTATATTATATTCTGCCACTCTTTTTTCTCCAGTACTTTGAGATTTATTTTTTTTTTAAAAAAAAACTTTTAATCTTTTTTTAAAAAATTAGTAGTTAACATAGCCATGCAAAGATAATAACATACTGATATCCCTCTTAACTCCCTCAGACTGTTCAAGTTTTTGTAAAGAATTAACTGCCAGGAAACCACAATTCAGACTCAAGGAGTAGGAATTTAGAATAAAACAAGAGTTTGTTCCTCTAGGCCAAATGAGCACTCTCTTCAGCTTCTGTTATATCACCTGCAAACAATCAAAAAACCCCTGAAACAAACTGCCTCAGCATTCAACAAAAAGCTCTTTTTTCTTTGGGTAACCTACTGTTCTACCTGACAGAGCCAGCAGGAAGTGATCCAGCCTGATCATGTAGTTCAAAATTGCTTTCACCACTGTCAAGAATTTAATTTCACTGAGCCATCAGCAGCTATTCAGTATTAACAGAAAGGGTGCTGTCTGTGCAGGGACAATTATTTTCATTAGATTTACATAAGAAATTCTGCTAGTTTGGAGTTTGCATAACTTAAGTGTAAAATACTATATTTCAAACAAAACTGTGCACTAAAAATTGAAAATATGTCTGCCTTGCTGTAAATTTTACTGCTAGGAACATGGTCCCAAGGAAGCACTATTAACTTCTTCTTCATGGGTCATTTTTGGGAAAAATACTCAGAGACCAGCTTTTGAGATAGCAGGAAAACAAAGGCAAAACTAACTAACTAATTAACTAAAGAGAGAGAGAGCAAACAGAATGACATGGAGAAGTGAAAGAAGAGCTGGCAAAGAAAATGAAAATAAGACTTTATTGAATTGAGAAGGCAGTATGTATAATGCATTTCACAAATACAAAACAAGTCTTCTCATCTGATATGGAAAGCTCTGCTTAGGCCATGGGCACCGTACTTCTACCCAGCATCTGGAAGCGCAGCTGAAGGAGAGGTGGAGTGGCTCTCAGGAGCTCTTGGAAGGGACGATCCTGCAGGTGATCTACCTAAGTTTACAGTAGGGAATGGAGAAAGTTTTGGCAAGCCTCTATAGGAACAGAGAATTATGACATTGTACTGGATGTTCAGAGATGGGGAATTCAGTTAAAACACATGTTAAAGGGCAAGGGAGTGAGGTCTGCCTGCAGTTCTGTTCTCATCCTCCATATTCTGCTGCCCTGTAGTTTGCAGGGTCAGACACTTGCTTTAGTCAATGGGAATACATGTTGATATAACAATGGAAATAGAGATGATTCACGAATGCATGCTAATTTGTATTTCTCATGAAAAAGGATAAATTAGAAGAAGCCAATTCCAGAAATTAAAAGTTTCTTAAGATGTTTTACAGAAACACTCACACTGGATATGCTCTGCAAAAACCCAGACTTTTAACTTTTAAGACTGGCTATGTGCAAGCCAGCAAGCAGATACATGGCCTTTTTCCTTGAAATACATCTTACAAGTAAAGTAGCAAAACAAAAAAAAATGCTGTTTATCAATATCATTACCATTATCAGTCTTAAAATAAATTAATACATAGATATGTTAACATCACTCATTTAAAGAAAAACACTTGACAATTTATTTCTACCCTTTCCATCCTAAGTATAAATCCCTCCCCCTAAGACAATCAGGTTCTGCTCCAGACTACTGTAGCCTTCAGCTTGAGAAGAGCCAGTCAAAAATCTTATCTAAAAACTGTGCTTCCTTGTTAATAGTTTTCCGTTCAGAACAGTTTCTGAGAAATTCCACATTTTCAACTTGAACTGAGCCATGGCTGGGGCAGGAAGAGTGCCCCAAAGGCTGCAGGTCCCAGCGCAATGCTTGCCAGCTGTGCTGCTCTGTTTCCGAATTATGAGCCCTGTGGCGCCAGAGTTGTGGCAAAGAGAGAGAAACAGATCCTCTCTTTCAGTGAGGACTGCTGCTTCATTCAACTCAAACAGTCTATTCACTGATCATGGACAAAATAGCCGCATGTGATAACTACAGAGGAGCATAATGCATGTGC
Organism: Heteronetta atricapilla; assembly: GCA_011075105.1. Taxonomy (NCBI): domain Eukaryota; kingdom Metazoa; phylum Chordata; class Aves; order Anseriformes; family Anatidae; genus Heteronetta; species Heteronetta atricapilla. Next base: position 50,483,910 of record CM021732.1, read on the forward strand.
ATGATGGAAAGAAAATTCAATTTTAAGACCTAACATTGATAGCACTCTGAGTGCCCCTCTCGCTGATTCTGGTAAGATTCAAGAAGCACTTCTGAGGATTTTCACCACCATTTCTCTAACAGCTGCACCACTTGAGCTACTCACAGTCTTAGAGTTTTAAAGTAACAGCTGAAGTGTATTTTTCTACTATTTTCTTCTCATTAAAAATGAAATGTCCAAGCCATATTCACTTAATACCACAGAGAGAAGAGAAACAAAGAAGAAAAGAGAAGAAAGGTCACTGTCAGGCCAAGATCAAGTCTGGAAAATTTCAGCTTGAGACATGAGCATTTCAGGAAGTTATAAGCGACTGGAATAATAAAAGAATAATTGAAACACTGTAGGAATTTTAACTATAGCTCTTGCTATGCTAACCAAGTATTATTTAATGTATTTCTGCAACATGCAGAAGTGCTTCTTGGCTGAGAATGCTTCTTGGTCTGTGCTCTCGAGATCACTCTCAGCCTGTCTGAAGAAACAGAAGAAAAGGATACATGGTGTTGATCAGCACCATATCAGATGGGGATCAGCACAGCTCCCTTGCTTTCAGTGGCACCAGTGAGTCACAGAAAACCAGCAAAAGGGAGTACAAACAAAATCCCCCAACTTGCAGTAGCTCATCTGGTTTATTATAGCTTTGCTTCCTCCCCTTCAGAAAACCACCCCATTGTCCAGCCTGTATGCAAGCCAGCTAATTGAAATCTGGTTTGTTCTGATGCCTATTGCAAAGGCATACAGAACCAAAGAGAAGTATTTCTCCAATTGAAAAGAGGTTGCTGTTCAAATCATAGGTTCAAGGTTTTGGTTCCCACCCACCCAGCACAATCCCTTCAACTCTTTGCCCCTACTCCTTGAAGGAGGGCCATGAATCAATTGAAGCCTAATCCAAGTTTTCTACATCTCACCCCAGAAGAGATTTTGTAATTGTCACCAGATTAAAACCACCTATTTTTTTTCCTTTGTTGCTCCAGAGGAACACAGGATGGAGAGAAGCATCCTGTAATTGCCGAATCCCCATGAAATAACTGCTAGAATGATGATTTTTCCAAAAAGTGTTCTGTTACAAAAAAAAAAAAAAAAAAAAAAGCTTCCTATGGAAATTCTTCATGCCAAGTCTAGGTCCCCTGCAGATTTAAAAATATATATGTTTTTGAAGTTGACTCCACTTAGCAAGTATTTGCAAAGGGCAGGAGTGCCTAAATACACCAGGTTGCTCCAGAGGCATTGCCACTAGCATCTTCTTTTAAGGTCCTTCCACACACTATGATACTGTGAGCATTTCAGTCTGAAACTAGGTCATAAACTTCCCTATTGGAAAGCTTTTATAGCTGTTTGGACTGGATTATTCTGTTCAAGAGGTTATAATAATAAAGGAACCTTGCAAGTGTGCTTTTTCCAAACTCTTGGTATGCCGTTGCCAGTTTGAGAAACTGTCTCATTACTTATCCTCGTTTAGCTCCTCTATTCCCAATTTCTTGTTTGTTTTGAGCTCTTTTTGGACAAATATAAAACTTACTGTTTCACCTAATTAACATGAGGGAGAATATATAAAAGTTGCTCATTTATTCCAGTTCCAGAATCAGTTTTACAAAAGGCAGTTAGAGTTTCAAGAGGAATTCAGGTATTAGAGTCCTGCCAAAGTTTACAGTCTAGTTATATCCTGTTACAGATAAATAAATAAATAAATGAAATGAAATGCTTTGTGTTTTTTTTTCATTTTTATACATATCTCTGGCAAGATACAATCCACTTCCATATATTTACGTGCATCCAGATGATCTGTGGATAAACCTTATTCTCTTTAGTCTAATAAAACTGGCCAACTCACTTTCTCTACTTCCAAACATTCAAAGCAGTTTTCTTAGCCACTTCTTTTTACATAGGCAAGGACAGCAAAGAATTTACTGTTTTTCTTACCTTCCTGACTTTTTTGAAGACTTAAACCCATGAGCAAACACTTCACCTATGCTTCCAGTCTTGCAAGGCTTGTTATTTGAAGTTCCTGCTCTTTGCTCTGCACTAAACAGCTTTTCTTCTTGTACCACAGATGGGATTCACATACAAACTTATGCCCGTTTTCTGGGGATTTGAGAAATAAGAGGAATAAGGTGCCCAGGAGTTTTCTCTAAGTAGGAGAGGTGGCTTAGCAGTCTTTTATGTGCTGAGCCATCATGTTTCCATAAGCCATCAGAACAAAGACAGTGGAGTTATCTTCAACTGAAAAAGCATTAAACAGTATGCTGCACCCAACTTGCTTTACATCTCCTAACGATTCAACCCTGGATGGTAAGGTGACCCTTTATAAGAGCTGAATCATTTTCTGCCCCAAACATAGGCAGAAAAGGAAAAATGAGGGCAGATGTGATGAAAATACCTGTACAATGTTAAGTTGGCTCTGTAATCTGGATCAGATAGAAAGTCCGAGTTCTCCATTGTTTAGAAGAAAACCAAAAATGGAGAGCAAAAATAAACCCAACTTTTACCCAGCTGCATTAATTCTGCATTAATTACCCAGCTCCAAAACATTCTCTGCCAACAAAGAGAATTAGTATAATTAAATTACTCTCCTGAAACTAACTCTAAAGTTTTAGTTAAGAGTTGTTATTTTGGTTCTGTATGCTTTTGTAGAATTTTAAAAGCCCATACTTTTGAAACTCTAGTACCCTGTATTCTATATTTAACACATTTACAGTATCACATTTTACTTTTTCCAAAGAGGCTCAATTTCAGCACAGCCACAGCTTTTTCAAGTTTGACAAGCCTACTGTATAAGTCAATATTATATATATCGCACTGTATATTTTTGTGACACACCATCTAACCTAGTCAGGTAAGTTTATGCAATATCCCCAGTACTTTCCATAGCCTTGATGCAACAGTTGCAATACACATAGCCAAGGCCTCAACACAATGATTTTGCAGCAAAGGCACTATTGTGTAATTCCTTTTTTCTTTTCAACCCATCTAAATCTCTGTGAAGTTGAAAGCTGTATTTTAAACAAATAAATAAAAATAACAAGAGAAAAGAACTTTCAATTCTGATTAATGGTCCTGTGTTTTAATGTGTTGATGGGAGGCTCAACCCACAGAATGCATGTCCACAGTGATATTTGAATTTTGGTAGTTTCTTCCACACAATCTTGAATTCTGACAGGAAAAAAATGGTCAAGATGACTGCCTTACAGAACAGGAGACTTGAGGACCTTCTTGGCTTTCTGGAACCCAAAGAGGAGCAGAACATAATGGCCACACAACCTCCAAATTATTCATCTCCATGCCAAAAAAAAAAAAAAAGTATTAAAAGCATGGAAAATGTGCTCAAAAAGAAAAGCAAGACGGGTCTGAGCAGATGCTTCAGACTTACATATTTTGAAAGCACTAGCAATCAGAACCACAGAAGCTGTTCAGTTTCATTTTACTTCAGGGAGATTTTATTTAGCCCAGCTATTTAAGAAGATACTTTATTTAAAGCTCAGCAGCCATCCTCATTTCCCACCATCCCACTAGAGCAAAAAGGGTATTGTTCAACTTCTGAATATCCTGGCACATCGGCATAATCCCCAGATTAAGTGACATTAGCAAGTAGGAAGTACAAAGCAAACAGCACGGTGCTCTCTCACTCCATGGCATTCAATTGGGGAATTCTGAAAGGCATGAAATTGCAGAGCCCAAAAAATCATCCAGGTTCAAAATATAGTCCCAAAAATTCACAAAAGGGGAAAAGTACACCCAAGGCTACTCAACACTGAGACCACCAATGACTCAGATGTCCATCATCTGCAGATCACTAGACGATGAGACGGGAAGCAACCATATGCTGGGCTTGCTCCACTCTCCTCCCCAGGCATTAGCTACCTAGTCACTCAATGGAAAAGGAGTCTGCTATGTCTTCCTAAAGCTATAGACATAACCTGGACCCTTATCTAACTGGTACTGATATTTTAAAGTGTTTGCTGTGTTCATGGTTTTATAACCCCCAAATTGCAGAACAAAGTACCCTCCAAGGTCATCCATTTGCATATTTTGTGCTCTTATCTTTAGACATCTCTTTAACTTTGTGTCTATATTATGCACACATCTGGCTCCCACCTGAACACAGTGCAGTCTTTGCCATGTTTGTCTTCACAATACACTTACAAAGGAAGAAAAAAGAGGATAATTGGAGCACAGAGATAAGGCACAAGCATGTACCAATACACCACTAACATAAAAGCCCAAGTCTTTTACTTTAGCTGAAAAGTACATTGCCAGTACTTCAGCTCTGAGCACCAGCTTCCCAGCAGCTCTGCCTTACCAGCACAAGGCCTGCACGTGCACAGAAAGCTCAATGTACTCATGGGCATATGTATTGTTAGAGACTACATTTTTGTGCAGCATGCTACTTTATCTGAAGAAAAACATAGGTCTTTCTTTAGGTCACATAGTGTTTAGGTGTTTGCCTCACACTGGTGTGGGGACTAAGGAATTCATCCATGTTTTCCCAGGAAGCTGGAGACAGAGCAAGAAGTGAATGAAAACCAAACTTTGCATGCTTTTGGGTAGTCCTTAAAGAGCTCAGGTTAACTGCCAAGGCTGTCACCAACTTAACTATATCCTGGACTGACACAATCTCAAAGAACAGGTTACAAAACCACTCAAGAAACTCTGAAATTGCCCTTATATTCAGGCTTACAATTTTAACTGCTAAAGTGAAATGAAATTCAAAAGTAAATGAAGAAAATACTTTGATACAGTGGCAAGGGTAAAGACTATAACAGCAGCCAGCATATTTGTTCCCACAATTCTAATCAATTACAGAGGATAATTATGTATTACTGATAATCTTACAGTTTTTCAACATCAGATAACTCTTGTACATGACAAGACTGAGAAAAAGAGTTTGCAACTCTTTGCTAAAAAACAGCATTGGCACATGTTATCTTTTTACTGTATTTGCATAACATTCTTGGGAGTTTTAATGGAAATGTATCTTTTATAGAAGCAGATTTATTTAGAAAAACTAAATTTTTGAAGTCTCTATATCTTTTGCTGGAACACAGGCAGAAGCAGCTGAAATCCACATCAGATTATTTGTGACTGCTACAGATCTATGTGCAAAAGTTGAGTGACCAAACCTGGATCACAAGAGGCAGAAGAATATAATTTGCTGGAGAACCAGCATCCCCCCAGTGTGATAGGCTGGAACTCACTACATACACAGAAAAAAGTGTTTTGTTTTCCTCTTCATGCAGATATTTTTAGCAAACTATGAGCAGGCTAACTTGTAAAAAGTTTAGTAAGCGGTCAACTTCACAAATATTTTTAGCAGAGCCAAGTGTGGTTTAAGAAAAGTAAAGCCTTCTGGAATAGATATTCCAATCTAGCATAACTTAAAGTAGATGGAACTAATTCCTGGAAGAACAGGTGGGTTGATGGAAGAATTAGAAGTGACAGACCATACCTTAAAATAATATTTTGATCATTAGAACCCAATTTAACATGTAACGTCATCTGTTGTCAGAGTTACAAAACCTAGGAGAAAAACCAAAAACCTGTTCACAATGATTTACAGAGAGACGTATTTAAACATTCATGTAGACAAGTGATTATTTACATTTCATATTCAGTGAATTCTGATGCTGTAATGTTGAAGACTGCTACTATTGAAACTTAACCAAAACAATGTGAGTGAAGTTAATGAACAACCATACCAAATGACATATATCTGATTTCTTACCTGAAGTGTGTTCATCAATCATCACTGCCGTGCCAGGAAAATGCTTCAGCAACCACATAACAAGAAAGATCTGGCAAATTCCTAAATTTTTAAAAAGAAATATAAGCATGTTACATGATACAGAAGTCATCGATACCACAGCAAGTACAGTAATACTTCAGAGTTCAGTCTCATGCTGCATTTATAAGTGGTTTTTTTTTTGTTGTTGTTGTTGTTCAAATGATTCTTCTTCTAATCCAACTTTTTATTTAGAATAAACAAAATTGTGATGCACTCATCTGAGGCAGAACTAAAACCACATAAAATGCAATTATGAACGAGACTAATTATAGCTGGAAAATCAACATGATTTGTAAAGATGGCTATATCAAAAGAGAAGCATTTATCCCTTGTTGGTTCAATGATTTGGCAACTGCACTGTATCCACATACGAACTTGTTGATATTAATTCACACTATCTAACAGAGAGGTTTTTCAGGTCTCACTGAAAAAGAAACAGATTTTTAATTTATGGTTATATTTTAAAGAAATAATGACATGCAAAATGTGAAACATATGTCTTTTCTTAAAATTTTCCCTTTATTTTTAATCTAGGTATACATCTAGGTATACAGAATACTTTAAAATTCTGGACACAGCATTCTTCAGAGTTGCAGTGTGAATTCATATCCACAATAAAAGTATGATAAAACACATAACTAATCTAAGTTGCAGTTTCTCTGCAAAGTGTTCTCTTTCTAAACCAAATACTACATTGGAAAACAAACAAACAAACAAACAAAAAAAAACCTTAATGCTAATGTTGCATGCATCTGCTTGAGTAACAGCGAGTAAATATGCAATAAGCTATCTAGCAAATTAACCTTTCAAGTTTCCAGGTTTCTACCATATCACCATGAACTTAATTGGCAAAACATGCTTTCTAGGACACAAGAAAAGTAATTTTTCATAATGGTATGGCTATGGTTCTCATTTTATGAACACAAATTTTCGTTCTAAATGACACCAACATCACACACATATTTTCTCTATATACAACTACCTTAATCTAAAGTGCAAAGTGCAATCTCTCAGTAGGCCCTACCCAATTTTTAGCAATCTGTAACACATGAAGGAACATTCTCTGTTCTGCCACTTCAAAACAGTTACATCCCATGTATATCTCAGTTACCTACTCCAGTAAATAAGGATAGCAGAGCATCAACTGAGATATGGTTCCAATAGTATTTTACTATATTTAATTTATTATTAAGTAAAGTTTAAAGAATCCTCATGCAGATAGATACCTGTCTCACTTTCTACAGAATTTCAATGGTTTATCTGATACTAGCATCTCATACACGAGTGCTTCCATGACTTATGGCACGTAAAAGTAAATTTGCAATCATTTTGCTAATTCACATACTTTTACATCACTAATTTTACATAGCTATCTTAAGGGTCTACAGAACCTCACCACCTACTGCAGGCTTAGAGTGCAGTTCTGTGTTAAAAGCAGCATGGTCACAAAGATGCTATGGTCAATAAAACAGCAAGTTCAAGTGATACTCTTATTTCATAACTGACTCCTCATATATGATCTGCTTTAAATATATATATATATATATATATATATATATATATATCAGATCAAATTAGCCTTTAAAAAATAGTCAAGTAGAAGTCCCTTCAGTCATCTTATAGTAGCAGCAAAAGCCCATCTTAGGTAATGCTTTCCTTCCTTTATTTCTCTGCAGTCTCCTCTGCCTCCAGTGAGGGTGCCCAAACATAATGGAGAGCAAGGACAGGACGTTGAGTGGTTACCCAGGTGTAGTTTACAGAGAACAATGTGGTCTGTTGAGGCCTTCATGACTGATGAGAATTGAAATAAAAGGACCAAGCTCACCTTTCCAAGCACAGACTGACTTAACAGAATTTTTTTAGCTACAGAAAATAGAACAGATTTTAATTGCTAGTGTAAGTTAGTTTTATCCAAATGTAACTTATAAGCTTAGTGTGTAGTCATGCTAAGTGGCTTTTACAAGAAAAATAAATAAATAAATAAATTAAAATTGCAATTCCCTGTCCACATTCCTAGCAAGAACTAGCCAATGAACAATAAAAGACCTAAAGACCTGTATACATCACAAAGTAGAACTGACAGTTTTACCTTTACCTGAAGAGTTATAGTCTAAAATTTTCACCTTGCAACATACTAAGTTTTTAGAAATCTGGTCAGACTAAAATGAAACCAACAGACTCAGGAATAGCACATAGACTGTTCCCAGAAAATGTGGTTCTAAGACTAATGTCTCTTCCAACATAGTCTCTGTAATTTCTACAAAGCAAGTTCTTTCGCTAAGGACACTGAAGAATGTAGGAAAAAATACAAAACTGTACTAAAGCACAGGATGCCTTCCTGAATGTACAGCCAGAAAAATCATACCATGCAATGTTCCTTTTTTTTATGGAACATGCCTATTTCATCTGAATACACTTATTTTCTACCTTTAGAAGATCATAGCCACTTGTGACTAATTAAAGCCATATTGGTTATTAAACAAAAGATCATCAGAAACATTTAACATGTTGGAGCAAGGGTATAACAAAAAACAAAAGGTCATATGGATTGCTGTGCAGATTGTGGCTCCTCAGCCATCTCTATGGACCGTTGGTGGTCTCTGCAGTTTCAGAATGTGGTCCACAACACAATCATGAGGAGGACAAATGAAAACCATATTCCTGTGCATGCAAGCAAAAAACAGGAGAGAAATAAAAGGACCGGGTGAACATTCAAAGTTTAACATGATCCTCATTTGGTCACAAATGAAAACCATTGTTGAAGCACAGTACAATATTGTCCATAGACTTTTCCCTTCTTCGAAAAAAGGTATTAGGCTTTGATGAAACAAAGACTGAGGAATGCTTTTACACACTATATTTCTTTACTAGAAATATACAAGACACAAATGGGTATCAAAGGAGCAAAGTATCTGAAATAAAAATAAGGAACAGAAAAGCAAACAACAAAATCAAAAATGCTTATTAGTTCTTGGTGCTGTGTGCTCAAGCAGCACCTCTGTTCCTTAACACGGAGGATCCTGTTCATGTACCAACCTTCATTCCTTGGTTTCAGCACCAGGAGCTCCTGGCAGGCAATGTGGACACACCCTGTGGCATTTTCTAGCCAGGGGTCCAGAAACTCACCAACCAGGAGTCACTTCTGCAGCCCAGACGGAGCAAGTGACAAAGCTGACCTTGAGTTTTAAGTACTAGAATTAGATGACTTCTGTCTGATTTCTTAAGCCAAGCAATGCAGTCATATTAGTCAATTTTAATTATTTGTTTTCCTTCCCAAGGAAGTGGATGCAAGTATTGCTCTGACTATTCGGATAACTGTGCTGCCTGAGACTGGCAGGCCTAAAATGCTACAAAAGACAAGAATGCTATAATCAAACCCCTTCCATCCTCTCTTCATAAAGTTGGAGACATTTGAGACAGGAGAGCCTACGAGGATCAGACTGCTGCCCTGAGTAGTGGTTCATCTCTTCACACTGCTCAAGAAGCATGGGTGCGTATCCCAGCCACCAGCAACCAAAAGAAAATATTCATGAGTGAGGAAACTCCCTGGCAGCCCCCATGGCTGGAGAGAGGTACAACTTTGAGAAGAGACCACGAGGTCTATGTACACAGCTGAAGAGTCACCATAGAAGTCCTACATTTCTGCCAGAAAATGTTCATAATGGCTGCAGAAAATAATGCACACTCTTCTGGAGGCATGAGACATCATCTGGGCATTGCTGGCTGTCAGGCTTAGTCCAACCACAGTTAAGTAAATATGACACCCCTTCATCCTTTGCACTGAGCAAAGTTTTGTGGCAGAAGATTTCCTGAAAAATGAAACGTATCAGGAAGCTCTCCAGTTCCTTCATAAACATAATCTTTACCACTGAAAGAAGTAGACTAGGATTTCCTTTTCAAGGAAAATAAAAGATCATTTGTAAGCCAGGGACTAAAGTGTTACCATGAATTAGCTCAGTCCTATCCTTTATTGCCATTCTAAAAGTGCAACAAAAGCAGGAAGGAGGGTGAATAAGTTGCTAACAATTTAAAAATAAAGCTTCCTTCTTTTTCCCCTATGTTTTCTCATACTTATTACAGTGAAATTAAAAAGTTTTTCTCCAAGTGAACTCTTGCTAATCTTTTTATTTAGGTTCAGTGCTACAGAATGTGACCCTGTAAGAACATTCATCTACAGTCACAGCTGGAGCTGCAAATTCTCTAACCTGAAGGAATTAATTTCTTTGCAAAGCAAAAGCAACAGAAAGGCCAATGGTTTATCTAAAAGAAAATCTGAATTATACCATCCTATACAAAGAACAGGATGAAAACAAGACATATAATCAGACATTTCATCAAAAGCTGCTATAGAAGTCATGTGACACATTAGAGAAATTAATTTAGAAAAAAATCTAGAGTTCTGTGATACCACAAAACAAACTTCAGTTCTTAAAAAATAAAAATTAAAAAAAATAATATGAGATTAAATTGAACTCTAATGAACTGCCATCAAGAGAGCAGTCAGAGTTAAGAATGCTCAGCTCTAGCCATCCAGCCTGACTCTCTGTTGTCTCATACTTTTATAGTTACTTGCTCATTTGGAAGGTTTATCTAAAGCCAGTTCTAAAATTACAAAATGAATTGAAGCTTGTTCTTGCTTCAACTCATTTGCCAACTTCTTAGTCCCTTTTCTCCTGTTCAAGTAAATAACAAAAAGAATGTGACAGACAGTGGAAAGTCAGATTGTCTGTACATAATCCACCCATTTGCAGCCAGCAGGACAGTGAGTATAGAAGAACATAAAAACTATTCGTGAGCAGACAGAACTTAAAGCATGAATGACAATGTGCACATGGAAAGTAAAATCTGGATCTTCCACTTTTGATGGAACTCATGAAAAGATTTCCAAAGCAATTTGTGAAGAGATAATTTTCTGAATATAAAAAACAAACAAACAAGCAAACAAAAACACTAAAGCAATGTTCAGATTCAACACCTGTTAAAACAATCCTTAGCTAAGTATTCACTAGATGCATCACATCGCTGTTTTACAGAGAATGCATTTAGAGATGTATTAACTTGATCACATGTGTACATTTATTATCTTTTTAATAATCTGAAAGCTTGACCCATTAAACTAATCAGGAACTATTTGTACATCCACATTCACAGCAATTTATTTTGTGCATATTAGGCTGAAATGTTTGCTTATGTTTTCTAAAAGCTGGGCATCCCTGACACTTGAGACCTCAATATCTGAATTTTTCAAATCACTGCCTTCCTAATAAAGGAATAAAATGACATAAAAGCTTCATTTAATGAAAATAATTTAGAAACTTTTTTTTTTTTTTCAAGGAGAATCTAAGCACAGAAAAGCCAGAGTACGTTTGATTCTTACCCATATTTTAATGTAAGTGTTCAATTTACACACATTTTCAAAAAAAGATTTGCATCACATTCTGTATGAGAAAATATTACAGCCATGCTAGAACTCTTAAAAATGTCCATCTGAAACATCATGAGCAGTTCTTTACTGGAATTGTTAAATCAGTAGAAACAAAGTCAAAAAAAAAAAAAAAAAAAAAAAAAAAAAGTGATCCATAATCTTTACTGTTAAAACAATGACAAATAAATTTCAATTAATCTCATTTAGATGTAGCATTTTTATTCATCTGAAGTGAAAATATATTTAATTAAATCACACCAATGACAGAGCATTCTCCCTTTCTTATTTCACTACCCATTTATTTTATCCTACTAGTCCATTTAGCATAGCTGCCCTTAACACTGTGTTCCCAAAGAGAAATAACTTAAAAGAAGATTCAGGTCAAACTTCACTGATTGAAATTACTCTATCACACTGGCACAGGGCATCCATTGAGGAATACACATGCAGCAAGGAGCAAACACTGTTTAGCCTGTGGAGATTTCTCCGCTGCTATTTAGTTGGATGAAGGGGACAAGAATCCAGCAGGAAACACCAAAGAGAGTATACAGCCCCTTTGCCACAGCGGTGAAGATGGGGCTGGAGCTGCCAAACTTACACAGATCCTTCTTTCTGCTACCCAGTTCAGTTACTTTGAAGTACTATTTGCTGAACAGCTTCTTCCTTAAAGACATATCAATACAAACTCATATTAAACATTTCTATGTGTACAGCTATCAGCACCGGACAATGGTGCAGTAATGGTGTTACAATGTTTCTCTTCACTTAGCTTTTCTTAAATAATGCCAATTCTCCAAAAGAAACGAAGTCCCTGAGCCAGACCCATCAAGATACATCGGTTAGAGAGGTCTCCAAAGATTAGCTATACCCACAGTGCTCCCAAGTAGGGTCTGAGTAATGAAACTGGAACTTTAAGCAGAAAGAATGACAGATCCCTAGATGTAGCCTGGCTAACCTAGCCAGGGCCAGAAAATTCAGCCTGTGCTTCTTTCCAAAGTACCAAAATTAAAAACAGTCTTCAAATTAAAAGCTGATATAATTCACTTTGAGGAAAAAAAAAAAAAAAAAAAAAAAAAAAAACATGAGCTATGATGGCAACTCCTTTTTGTTCCTTTTCTAATTTTGTACTTTTCATTATCACTATCCCTGGTGGCTTTCAGGAGGTCCCTACAAACTAGTTGCTATTATGAAGATGGCCTATTTTAATCAGTCCCTTGACAAGAACAGCTAATTATCTAACTTTTCTGTCTGAACTACCAGATGGCTTTAGTTCTATACTTAACTCGATTAGTTTTCAGTAAGTGATGGAATTTGCATATTAGAAGATGTCTGTGATGACACGGAACAGAAATAATAGTAGTACCACTACCAGTATCTAAGGTACACGCAGCATACTTACTGTACTCTTCCACTAAAATATAAAATAGTCACTTAAGATGACAGGCATCTTCCACATTTTCTTGTTGAACTCACAGAGGCATACCAGCTTTCCCTTTCGCTGACAGGTTACCACTATACTCACACTGCCTTCTCCCACAAAGCTGCCGACCTCCTAGTGTGTCTACCTATATGATAAAACCTGGATACACAGCAGCACTGCATGCCATGGTCCTGCACAACTTGGTGCTGGGCATCTGCAAACAGTGTCCCAAGGGACAAGTGCTCAAGCCTGGTGTAGCAGTACTACCAGAATGTCATGGATGGTGCAACTAGTGACTACTGCTTCTGTGTGTGTTTGCAGAGACATCTACAGAAACAGGCAGATTCGGGCCAGTTGAAAAGACAGGAATTTAGACAGGATTTGGCCAGCGGTGTGCCCCAAGGTTCGGTACTGGGTCCAGGCCTGTTCAAATCATTCATCAGTGACTTAGATGAAAGGACAGAGCACATCCTCAGCAAGTCTGCTGATGACACAAACCTGGGAGGAGCGGCTGATACACCAGAAGGTTGTGCAGCCATTCAGAGGGACCTGGACAGGTTGGAGAGTTGGGTGGAGAGGAACCTCATTAAGTTCAACAAAGGCAACCCCATGAACCAATGCAAGCTGTGGTCCAGCCTGCTGGAAAGCAGTTCTGCAGAGCAGGACCTGAAGGTCCTGGCAGACAAGATAACCACAAACCATTAATGTGCCTTGTGGCCAAGAAGGCCAACGTTACACTGAGTGCATTTGCCCCCTCCCCTGAGACCTGGTGAAGCCATATCTGGTGTACTGTGTCCAGGCCTGGGCTCCCAGTACAAGAGACAGGGAGCTACTGGAGAGTCCAGTGGAGGGCTGCAAAGATGACATGGGAGCTGAACCACATCTCTTATGAGAAAAGCCTGAGAGAGCTGGGCCTGTTTAGTCTGGAGAAGAGGAAACTGAGAGGGGATCTTATCAATGTATATAAATATCTTAAGAGGGGGTGTCAATAGAATGGGGCCAGACTCTTCTCTGTGGTGCTCAGAGACAGGATAAGAGGCAACGGGCAGAAACTAAAGAAAGGGAAATTCCATCTGAACATGGAGAAAAACTTTACTGTGCAGGTGACAGAGCACTGAACAAGTTGCCCAGAGAGGTTGTAGAGTCTCCTTCTCTGGAGATATTCAAAACCTGCCTGGAAATGATCTTGTGCAGCCTGCCCTAGGTGACCCTGCTTGGCAAGGGAGTTGGACTAGATCTGGTCTCCAGAGGTCCCTTCCAATTTCAACCATTCTGTGAAATGTTTATTTGAGATCGTCCATTGCAGTGCACCATGACATGGGAAACGCCTAAAACAGCAAGGGAGTCTGCCCGAGTGCATTAAGGGTAGCATCCAGTCTGGTAAACACTAGTAAAATACAACTGTGTCTGACCAAAAAGCCAATGGAAATCAATGAAAAATGAGTTAAGGCCAAGATCACGCCAAGTGAAGGATTTTTGTGCACAGACATAGGGCACGTTATACTTAGGGCAGGCAAAAAACAGTGGATATTAACCATGACAAGCATATCTCTTACAAGGCAAGACTCCTTCCATGCTGCTTTTTTTGCTTTTTTTTTTTTTTTTTACATATACATACAGTGCCATGCAAAAATAATAATAATAATAATAATCCAAAAATACTATCAATGCAATTACTTTTTTTTTTCCCATATGCATTATAGTTCCTGTGAATAACTGTAGCCATTCAGTGATGTTGCAACATTCACTCAAAATAAATGACTGAAGAACCCAGACTTGAGAAAAATTCCCACATCCATGTTAACACAGGAGTTATATCCTCACTGAGAATGAGGTTGTGTATTTTTTTTTTTTCTGGGTGTTGTTGGTTTGTGGTTTTTTGTTTGTTTGTTTGTTGCATGAAGTTTTTTGTTTTTTTAAGGAGTATTGGTTGATATAAAAACAAAATGGCAAAATATATGGGGTTGAAAACATTACTTTCAAGTTCCTAAAGAATACTATAAACAATGGAAGATGTCAAGAAATAATTTTCTTTTGCCTGCACATTTTTATGTAGTCACTCATTTTTAACCAACTTCTGTGTAAGGTTTTGCATATCTTTCTAGACTAAGAAAGAAAATATCTCCAAAACCAGAAAAACAGCTTTTAGTCATATTAACACTAAGAATATATATACTTAATTAAATTATACAGGTAGCAACGGAGGAAGGGAGAATTACCATTTTAAAAACAATAATAATAAAAGAAAACATTCTAATTCTTGGAAAAAAAAAAAGAAAAAAAGAAAAAAGATATATATATATTATTTCAGTGAAGACCTGGGGACAACAGTAAACCATATTACCATAGTTTATTCTATTGCAGCCATCAACAGCTAAGTGTCTCTTGGTACCACCATGGCAGTATAAGAAAGATTAAGTGTAAACAATAATCAGAGCTTTCTCTATTTTTCAGCATTAACTCTCAGGCAGGGCGGCAGGAGAAAAAGGCTGACTGAACACCTGATACTCAAGAAACAAAACTGAATTTTGTTAGTGTAACAACCATGACAGCTTCCATTTGTTAGGCTTCTCATCTTTGAATGCATTGTGACAAGGATATTTGTTTAATAAATGGAACACCTGTAGACTGACAAACCTGGTAAAAATTCTCAGGTTTGGTTTTGGTTTCCAAAACTGCTTTGATCTTCTCATCCCACGGTGGAAATCAGGTTTCATTTTCTGCCACTCTGATCCAACTGAAGTCAGTACTTGGAACATGTATTCCAACAAAAAAATAAATCTAACAAAAGCCCCATTTTAATATATGCTTGAAGATATTTATGTAGGATTAAGACAAGCAAGCCTTCCCAAATGGAACTGTAATTTACATCAATAAAATCCTTAACATTAATCTTCCAACAATCAAAGACCATATTATCTATTTTTAGTAATGCACAGAATTTTTAGAGTTGATTTTAGAGTCAATGGTGAACATAAGAGGTCTTGGGAAGCTGACTTGAGTTGAACTTGTAAAGACAATCTCTAGTTATAATTCACAGAGACATAGATCCTCCTGAAATGGAAAACAACAATAACTACTGCCAAGAAAAGTAAGTTTGCTTGAATTTTCCCATGTAGTACTGTTTAATATTCAGCTAACCAGCTTGGATTCTGACTGGCTTTTTAACACAGCTACTCCTTAGTTTCAGTTTCGTTAAATCACTAGTAGAGTGACTACAAGTCATTATTTAAAATGACATTTCCTAGATTGGTCAAAGTCATTTGGCCAACCAACTGCACTCCAGTAATATTTCAGCTGCCTTCCCTGTCACAGCTGCCCAGGTAGCCTTGGGCAAGTCAGCTTCAGGCTATGTCCCTCCCAAGTTTTCAACTGCACAGCATCTTCACACATTGTCTCCTCATCCAGAGGAGTCGCTAGCAACATCCCAACAACAGGACAGGACAAGAGCTAGTCTTTTCCACACATCCTTATTTCTACAGGCCTAAGTGGAGCTTAAGATGCCCTTCTCAGGGATGAGCATACCCCTGAGGGCAAACTGGGAAGCTGCTTGGATGCCCTGCAACTTCAGTTCCCCATTTACAACAAAATTTCCTTCACCATAAAGGTGATGTAAAGTTCAATCCATTAATGAACATAAAGAACACAAGCAGTAATGGCTGTGTGGGCAAATACTGACAAAGGATAACAGTTTCAAAGAAGTGACTCAAGTACACTGAGTCTTCCTGAATCATTCTTCTGTGGGATTTCTGTTCCACAGTGACTTAAAAAAAGTGTCCTCTGTCCCACAGCATCTCATTATACATGTGTGTGCTGCCTGTGACCATTCTACAATATGAATCACTTCCTGTGTGCAACTTTATTAACTGAAAGTCTCCTAAATGAAAAAGGAGGAAAAAGTCTTTAATACAGCTATAAAGCACACAAATAAGAGATTTTTTTCTTGACCAAGATGACAGGATATTTCAAGAGAAACAGAAAATGTCATTAAGAGCATAGACAGATATAGAAGATACTGCATATTACTAATAACAGTAAACATTTCCTTCCTTTCTTCATGAAAGGAGTCGATTGAATGAAACAAGTAGTCATTCTTACTGTTTTCATCCATCCTTTGTACACATCAGTGCATAATTCTTTAATTATCAGTAATCTGACACTGTGTATAAAAAGACCCATGCTCCTGAAGACATCTGTAACGTTGCATTACAATTCTGATTTAAAGCCATATCTTAACATAATCTAATAAAATTAATAACATGGGTGATATACAACAAAATCACAAGCCCTGCATACACAGACCAGCCAGGGCAAGCCACAAGAGCGAGTTATCTTTAGTACTGGAAATGAACTGATGAGGTAATTCCTTCAAAAACTTATCAAAAAATGTACAGATTTAAATCCTAACTAACACTTTATCCCACATAGCATCAGGAGGGTCTTACTAATTGGAATCTGTAGAACATATGGACTGGAATACATCCCATCATCCAGAACCTCAAATAATGCATGTCAAATTACTGAGCTTCAGTGCACTATTAACAATTTGCCTTCTGGATGCATCACTGTATTTTATATTTTGCACTATAAAGTGTATCAGAAAAAAAAAAAAAAAAAAAAAATCTTTACTGAGGGCAATTAATGCAAACATCAAAGATGCAGTACAGAGAGAAATCTATGGTTATACTGGCTTTCCACTGAACCTAAACAAGGATGGTGGTTCCAAGATCCCATTTATATATAAAACAGACTCTGATTTTTTTTTCTGCCTTCCCGTTTCCTGACTGCATCATTGTGTAAGGAAGCCTGTGAGCCTTTGAAGCCTCCACCCAAAACAAACATGAATCTTTATAACTCTTGCAATCTTCTGCTTTCTGGCCACCCAGCAAGAATCTTACTGGATCCCTTGTTTGAAGGCCACCACTGAACAGTACTAGCAGGGGAAAAGAAATAGAAGATGAGGTCCAAATGTAATAATTACATAATATTTTTCTAATGAGATATAAAATTGTGTTAATCTAAACAATGTGTTAAGATCTTCATCAATCAACTTTGAAGAATGGGCAATATTCATCAATTTAGCAGACTGAAACCAAGAAAACAAAGTCTTATTCAGTGGTTAGACAAAGACTGCAGAAGTGACACATCTCAGCTAAATAGCCGGTAGTACCCTAATTTTTACACCTCTCTTAAAAGGATATTCCCTTGAGACATACCAACACATGACTGACATGGCTGTTTCTCAGAATGAAGTTACCCAGACAGTGTTAAGGGCACAGCATCAAAACACCAGAAAACACGAAAGAGTGGCTGCTTAAATTTTCTGGAATCCCAGAAATCTATTACTGCAAGCTCCCCTCATCCTAGTCACAATTTCTGATGCATATGGAACAGTACAGAAAAGTGCCATTGCATAGGTAACAATTCAGTGCCAGAAGGATGCTTCCATAACATCTTCCTACAGCCTCGGAAGGTCCAATACTGTGACGGACTCCAAATTATCTCATGTTCATGATATACAACTGCACAGCCCCCTTTTTTCCCTCCACTCACACTTCTGTGAGCATTTTAATTTCTAGTTTGCAAGGCAGTTTTCATTCTGAAAGATGCTAAAGTACATTATATCTTATTTCTTAAAAAAAAAAAAAAAAAGCACATAAAGCTGGGTAATTTTTACTACAAGTTATGCAATGCTAGGGAATCTGCATGTGCACATAGACATTATAGGATACAAAATTATATTTTCAAGCTTTGTATTATTAAACACAACCTTTAACTTTTGAGTATCTCAGAAATTCTTGCATGTGATTTTCTTAAAGTCATTTATGAACATTTACTTATCATCCCACAAGTGTATTTCAAAATTATTTTTAAAAGAACACTCAGCCTACTACAATACATTATAATAGCAGTTTAATATACTAATTACAGTAATTAATTGCAGATGCAGATATTCTGAAGTAATGCTCATGCTAATATGTATTCTAATTAAAGAAAGAGGGAGAAATACTGATCAAGGCGTATGGATGCATAGCAATTATATATTGACAGCTTTGGCTTTTATTTACACTCATATGGAATTTGCAAAGCTTGTGTCTGTCATTACCTAAAAAAAAAAAAAAAAGACAACTGCAAAAACAAAAATCGATGTACAGAATCATAGGATCTACCTATGGTGCTCCTCCCCAGCTCACAAACTTCCAGTGGAATTCAAAAAATGGAAAGATGAAGACAGATTACAATGTAAAGGTTATCTAAAGCTTCTCAGATTTATTTCATTTTTATTTTTTTTAAAGCATGTCCTGAGTGGAAGCACACTAGATTGAGGCCTTCCAAAAACATTTTCCCTTTCTTATGCCTTCTGGTTGGGTAGCATTTCTTGACAGTAAGAAATACATTGATCACCATTTGTTTACTACAGCACCTGCACCCTAAGGCTTACTGGTTTGAGTGTTTTTTGTTTGTTTGTTTGTTTGTTTGTTTGTTTGTTTTCTGTTTATTTTTCTCAATTTTAATACAGATAGAACCCTCTATTCCTGTCCTTCAGAGATCATAAGCAGAGCAGCCCTGTTGAGAAGGCTCAATTGCCTGCCTGCTCTGTTTGGCTCAGACATTGCTACAGACCTCAGCCTCATCTACACAACCAGAACCTTTTACATATTTAAGAGCAGCAAAAGTAGATCCATGTCTCATGGATCCATGTTCCTGTGAAAGCAGATCCATGTCTCATGTCAGAAGGTACAGTGAAAGCACATAATCCAAAAGAAACGCAGAAGTGCCCGCACAGTTTCTTTAGGTACAGAAAACAGTTCTGGAACAGTGGAGGAGATAATTCTACAATGAAATATTATGAGTATATAATATAGGTATTGTCAGGAGTGGTAAAAAGTAGTGATGTGAAATAGCTATAGTCAAAGAACATGTTTTACAATTTAGGGTATGTTTTACAAATTAGGGCAATGAATATTTGATCCTTAGTGACAACCCTGTGCCATTTCTTTTAAATGCAAGAACAACAATAATGACATTTCAGGTATGAAAGTACTGTGACTGTTAAACAAACCAGAGGTAGGAAAATGTTTATTAAAATTGTACAGAAATGCCTTGATTCGAGTGACTGACAAAACAAGCAAACATACAAGCAAACAAAAATTTATCTGAAATAATTTCAGGATCCCTGTGTCAAATTCAATATATCATCCAAAGGAACATTTATTTACAGTATGAAGCAAAGAGGTAAGTTGTATCCTGAACTGTTGTATCCGAAACTGCCATCACTAAGTGCTATAGATATACTTGATAGAACTTAATCACATGCTTAACAGTAGAATTTAAAGAATATTAGAAAAATTAATAAGGCTTACACTTATTTAAAGCATAAACAAATCTTAAGCTATATTTCATAAGACTTCAATTTTCTGGAAAATGAATGAGAATGTTTTTACAAACACAGGCCACTGTAAGATACTGTACCTCACTGAGTGATCAGAGATGGCACAGGGGGTTCTAGAACACTACCTGTCATTTTTACACACACACACACGCACAACATCTACCATTCTCATTGAATCGAGGATGGCTGTAGCTTTAAGCTGGTGCTGCTTATGGTTTCCTTCTTAGCATATGGAAAGGGGAAAACTTTCCTACAGGAAACATCTTGAATACATGTTAACTGCTGAGAATTTAAGAAACATGCTCAGATGCCCAGTGTTATTAAAACCAGAAAACACAGAATGTGCACACAGTAAGGAAAGAAGGACCTACAGTTGTCTGCTTCTCCCAAAATCTGGGTTTTCTGAAATGCTTTGCTGCTGCTGTATCTTCCCTCACACAAACAGTTCAAGTGAAAAGAATTACCTTCTATTAATATATAGTCTCTGTAAGCTGTACATCAACTGAACAATACACATCATCTCAATGAAGACATTTGATGGATTTCTTTCAAGCTGAACCTTTTTTACTGCTACTGACTTGCATGGTGTTAGATACCAGCTACATGAGATATGGAAAAGGGTCTTGAACATGAAACCATGATCAAGAAAGTCCTTATGTGAAGTTTAGGCTACTCAAGGCATTTCTTCAATTATCAGTAATTGGAATTGAAAAATAATCTTCCTCCACTGAAAATTTTCTTTTATTGGGATATTTGTTTCAAATTAATCTAGAATAAATCATCCAATAACTACAAAATAACTAAAAGAACATTTATAGAAGCAATTTGGTTATGGCCAAACATTTGATATTTTTATATGGAGAAGATCAAAATCACTTTCAGAATAAAGCACTTTTTCAAAGGCACATGGTGCAAGCTCAGTCAATTGAAACTAATCATGTATGACAATTTTCATACATTCCTTCCCATGAAATCCAGTTTTGCAATCTCCATAGAAAGTACATCAACCTCTTAAATAAGCAACCCATATACTCATGCTTCCAGCTGCTTTTGGGAAGATGAATACTGAAAATATCCCAAACCTGGAGGCTGGAACCAGCTGCTGTCTCTAAAACAAGCATTTGTTTCATCCCAACATCCTTGTCGATATGGTAAAAATAAATATTCTCACAATTTGGAAAAGTCTTTTCTCTTCCCAAGTCACAGAAAAAGAATTAACCTTTGATTTGCAGGAAAGGACTTTCTAGTCTTGGAGAAAGAAAAACTCATAATATACCAACAAAATTAATATGGATGAAATGTTCAGCTCAAGAAATATTATTAATATTAAAAAAAAAGAAAAAAAAAAAAAAGAAAAAAAAACTTACTGAAATAGTGGTTGGCTGGAACTTTTTGGGTACTTAACATAGTGATATTGGAAGAGAAAAATAATCACACATCCACAAATAAGTGAATTTCTTTGTAAAGTAAAACCTGCTTTCTGTATCCCCATGAAGGATTTAGAGCAACATCCCATGTTTTTTGACTGCCAGAAATGCTGATTTCTACACCATAAATCAGCTAACTGTCAATATTGGATCCTCCGGCAAGATACCAGGGGCCACTGCTCTGCAGTCTCGATGTCCTTGGGAATCCTCCCTTCCACTCACAAGGAAGCAGCGGGAGCCTAGCACAGACAGTGCTTGCTTACTTTGGGGTGGGGGAGGTGGGAATAAAGCATTCAGTGTGGTTTTAGCTGCTCTTTGCATGTTTTGACCCCTGGAAAGAGGCCGAGCAGCAGCTCCCACAACATGTCAGCTCCCCACAGACCTGAAGTGATCTATGGGATCATAGTTTGGGAATCTTCAGATCAGGTCATTAGGAAAAGCCATTAATAACACAGTTAGAGACCCCAGTCAGCAATGGTGTACAGCTTTAAGCAAAAACATCCTTTCCAATTAAAGCTGTGTTTGTGCTCAAGTTAAACACTGACATTTCATAAATCTCGCATGAGATGGCCCTAAAGAAAACCACACACTAAATATTTAATTTAAACACCACATGACTGGGTTGGGGGACAGTCTTGGAGCCTCCCATTGCCATTCCCCACTGGCAGCCAGGTCAGGGATCGGCGGTCCAGGGCCCATGGGCATGAGAAGAGCTGCAGGCTCAGCAGATGCTCCTGCCGCCCCGCAGCATGGCCACGCGGCTGCCGCCAGCAACGGGCCACCCGCATGGGCTTAATCACTCCATGAGCGCCTCTGCCCACGTGCTGCTCTTTGCAGTACAGCAATGTGCTGCAAGCCTGGAGCCGGTGGGATTAATAATGGGAACAGGGCAACGAACTCGCTGGACTGAGTCCATTTTGTGTTAACTATGAGGGCTTGGATTTCTTTCAGTAGCTGAAAGAGACGAGAAACAAGGATTAAGAGGAAGTTTTCCCACACAGGCTTTACACTTTACATCTCCACGGGAAGAAGGGGGAGGGGGGGCAATACACAAAGCTATTTCTGATGCATGCCGTGGGCCAAACTTCTAAACCCTCTTCAACCTTTTCACATTTGCAAATTCATGCACTTGATAGCATTGCTCTTACTGATTTCATGTATTGCTTTTATTGTGCTCTTCACTTAGGTAAGTCTACAGATTTGGCACAAAACAAGCTTCTTTGTCAGGGAAATGTGCACTCAGACATCTGAAAGCATGAACAATGATACTGAAAGCAGACATTGGAAAAAACTTGGCTTACTTTATGGTCACAATTTTACTAACAAGCCACTATGCCCAAGATGCGAGTCACACACTTCCAATTTCCAGTGGTGTCAATGTATTACTAAGCTTTGCCCTAAAATTGAGATGAAAAAATATGGGATATTTTCTTTTCCTGAATAATAATGCATTTATTTATATTTAAGTTACAGCTAAACTTTGTCCATACGAGAAAGAGGGAGGTACTTATTAAGAAAGCACAAAAATGTTTTCACAGCACATCTCACTTCTGCAGTACCATTTCGCTCCTCTCTCCTAGGAACAGCAAGAGCATTTCACTGTCTTCAAGCTACCAACTGTGAATACAAAGATCTGGTGGAATTACTCTTGGGAGCACCTCTAATCCACAGGCCAAGCATCAGGCACACAAAGGTCTAGGCTACCTTGTTACCTCTTAATACTGCAACCTGTCATTGAGCCTCAGAAGGAGTTCTGTCCTTCTGCAAAGTGAGTGGTTACAAAGAAATTGGGAATGCAATCAACTTAATTGAATAACAGTTATATCTAAAGCAGTCGAGCGTGACCTCACCGATTTCATTGGTGCCTCAAATTTTGCTGTTCTCATATCCTAAAGTTCCTTCTTTTGTTTCTTTGGTTCTTTGCATTAAACTGGGACATAGACAGTAATTTTTGACAGTCAGCTCTTCTTTCTCGTCTTTGCTTTTCACTAAGCTCATGGCTAGAATAGATTCAGCTCATGTATATTTTTTATTGTTCATGAAAATAATCACAACACTGGTAGGAAAAAAACTTTCAGATATTTTTGGGCAACATTTAACAAATAAAGGGTAAAAGAAGCAACATATTGCAATGTCAAAAATGGAAAAAGTTAGAATTTGCCACATGCTTGACCACTGTAGCCCAACAAAAAAATAGATCGTGAAAAATATAAATGTTACTCAGCACTTCCATTCCAAGCTACAAAAAAAAAAAATTAAAAAAAAAAAAAAAGGAAGGAAAGATTGCAGACTTGCTTGGATGAATGAACACTTTGAACAGCATATTAAGAGGAAGTCTAGTTGCTACAAAGAGAAAAGATAGAAAAGATTAATTAGCAAAAATGACAAGGTCTCAAGGGTAAGAAAGAAGTGTCAAAACAAAAATAAATAAATAAATAAATGGAGGGGGACAGAAATGAATATGCCATGTGCATAAGTGGTGCAGCTTCTGGAATTCTGTGCTGGCAGCTGACCTGCTCTGAAGCACTGGGACCCTGTCAGGATGGCTTGCTACTTGAGCTAGAGCCATTAATCTAGGTGTATTCTACTCCAATTAGTTAAATAGCAAGGGGAGGAAAGGGAAATGAGACTGCTATGGCAGGCTGAAAAGTTTTACATGGTGCTTAGCAGCCAGCCAGGCTGAAACACTATAAATGATACAGAACAACTACTTCAGAAGTGGAGAGGAAAGGTCAGAGACAGCCGCTGCCTAGGCATTTCTAGCATTACACAAGCAACTCGGGATGAGGTAGTCAACCTGAAAACCTGAGCAGGTCACAGGCTCAGCATGGTGACTGCCTGTGTATTTCTGATGCTTGCAGCAGGCTCTGCTGCTCCTCTAAGCAAAACAGCCTTCTCTGTCTTCTCCCACACGCTTCCTGCCAAGCTTGGGGCCCAGAGAAAGTTATTCAAGAAAGATTTTCCATAAACATAAGTCATAATTTTTATTCTTCAGAGAGTACTATAAATCAGGAGGAATAAAACTGCACTAGTAGCCACTTTGGAGCAATAGCTTCTTATACTACTCTCTGGTTATAGTTGCAGTACCCATAAGTTTCATCTTCACGCTTCACTATACATAACCAAAACTGAACAACTTCTTTAGACAAGTCCAGATTTAGCAACATGTTCATTTCATCCCCCACCTATCTATCCATCACCATAAATACATTACATACAAAAATTCTGCTTCATGAAGCAACACATATATAAAGTTTTAAAGGCATGTGAGACTAAAGCCAGCAGTTAGGTAATAAACTTGCAGGTGGGAGGGCTTTTTTTTAAAAAAAAAAAAAAAAAAAAAGATTTTATTGGTGTTAATAAAACGCACAACTACAGGAAATTAGAATTACTGAAAATGAATTTGAAACAGTTTTGAACAATTCTTATTCAGTTCTTGAGAATTTTGGCTAGAAATAGTCCTTGTTACTAACCAACCAATTCTTGCAATCCTTATCCTTATCCAATAATACCTGACACAGCACAGAGCAGGTCTGCCTGCAAGCTGGTAGAAGTTATCATTGAATACTCTTTTTGCCAAAAACTAAATAATTTTGCCAGTTCTGGTTTGGTTAGATCAGCAGGGCCCCAAAATAGAGAGTTTTATTTGCATATTCCCTATGTATGGCTACTTAAGCCTTTCAAGGATTAAAGTGGAAGGTGTAGGTGAACTTTAAGACCTAATAAAAGAGGAGGAATGCAATATCCTCATTCAAAAAAAAAAAAAAAAAAAAAGTATACCTCATTTCTTTAATGCATCTCAATGCTTTTATGTGAATACAAAAGTGGAAATTAAGTCCAAATTGCACATTTAGCAGCAGCATCAGTTCCTGTGGAAATCATGGTGAGTATCCTCAGACAGAGTGCATTAGTGCAATACCAAATGGCAGGAGCTGACCACTGCATCCAGATTTGTGGAGAAGCAAAATTAAGTCAGCCTCCTAACCAAGGAAGAACTACAAAAAAAAAAGCA
Organism: Heteronetta atricapilla; assembly: GCA_011075105.1. Lineage (NCBI taxonomy): Eukaryota > Metazoa > Chordata > Aves > Anseriformes > Anatidae > Heteronetta > Heteronetta atricapilla. The sequence continues at coordinate 50,509,402 of CM021732.1, forward strand.
ACAGCCATTTTGCTACTGAAGCACAGCATTTTGCTATTGCACAACACAATGTATTAGCAGCACCTTCAGATAGAAAACTGTCTCACAACAGTGAGAAGGAATAGGAAGAAAGTCACCATTTCTCTGCTTAATTTCCTATGATCCAGCTAATGTCATCTTTATCTTAACCAAATGAATTTCACCTACTTGATTTTGATCAACTTCAAACATACCCAGGCTTCAGGAAAATAAAAATAAAATTTAAAAAAGAGCTTCTCTTGTGCTAAGAAACACAGGGTAGCTGGCATCAAGACCTAGATAACCTTGCCTCTCTACTGACTACCATTAGCAGGTGTTGGTTTTAGCTGTTTTGGACTTTGCAACTTCAGAAAACAGCCAAGATTAGTGATAAGGCTGTAAGCTTGCCAGCAGATCTGCGCAACCACAGATATATCATTGCAACAGACTTTTCCATACAGGGCACCGGTTCTGGGCCCATTTTCCAGGCTTGGTGCATCAGAGAACGTTTTTGTTAACCTCCCAAACATATTGCAAAGCTGACATTGATTTCTATGTATTTCATTAGAAACTTGAGTGAAGGTTAATGGTTTGCTTTTATTGTTGTTTCCTTCTACAATTATTGATCTGGACATCCAAAATGATTTATCTGTATGTTTTCTTTTTGTTTTGTCATCTCCTTGTACCTCCTCTAAATGTCAGTGATGTATAGTTTCTCTACAAAATGATATTTTTAAAATGTAAGTTTTGCAGAAAGGGGTCCTGCAGAAATACAGACAGAAGAACTACTACAGATATTCTACTTTTAGTGTTGTGTTTTTTTTGTTGTTGTTGGTTTTTTTTTTCAGTATTAGAGTTAGCTGCTGTGATGGCAAGCATCAATTTGTAGTCCTTTTCTGCTCTCCCCACTATTTTACTGCATCATCATAACTAAAAACTGGAAAAAGGGTATATATCAGACTTGCACTTGTCCACCAGTCATAATTTAGTCATGACACCTGCATAAAATTCAACAGGGAAGTAGATTAAAAATTTCCATAGTCTCAAGCCTATGCATTTAAGTTATCAAACTAGAACTAAAATAAGAGATGATGAAAAACAGTCACATCTCAATAATCCTCAGATATTTCTACCACTCTGGCAAATATTTGCTGTTTCTATAAATCTTCTCTCAGCACCTGTCAGGAGTACAGCCAGTAACATGGAGGAATAAATATATCAGCATGCAAAGATTTCCCATAAATCCAGTCAATTTGGAGGCAAGCTAATTCCTCTCTCCAAGCAAGACAGAAATTTTCTAAAAATCTTAATCTCCAACGTGCTGATGCAGCACTGCACAGCTCTGATCACCTCTCACTTCCCCCATCTGCCAGCCCTGAGTTTGGGGAGGGCACAGCCAGGGAGCAAGGGCAGCAGCAAGGCTCCAACAGCAGTAACACACAGCACAGACTGAAGGCTAACATTGAAAGACAACAGGCACACTGCAGTGGGAGGAGAAAAGGAAGAAATACATCAAATCAGAGCAGCCACGCATTTACTGAGGAATCAGTCTGGTTTGGCTTTCTCCTCTTACCTTTCCTTTTAATGTGCTTTTTCCTAGGTTGCATCTTTCACCATATATTTTTTTTTACTCTATTATTTACTTTATTGTGCTGGTATTTTAGGTTTTACAAAACTCATGCTGTTTAAAGATATTTCCTCAGCTGAGCCCAGCCATGTCAAAACTCACTCACGTGGAGGACCTGAACTGCTGTTTTAGAGCAAGCCATATTCAACGCAAGTCATTAAAGCAGACATAGATAAAGCCCTATTGATGTTTACAACCACGTGACATTCATGTTAGTGTGTCTCCTGCAGCTCTAAAGCCTTACACCATTTGTGTCTACAAGCAGAGAGCTCCTAACTCTAGGAGAAGAATCTCACAAGTACCCATGTCTTCACATAACAGTTGCAAAAAAAATCTGAAGGTTGCAAGATTTTTCTGCTTTTCCCAACAGCATGAAGGAAAAGCAGTATTTCCTTGGCTAGATTGTACATGCTCCTTTTCTTCCCTTAATCTGCACTCCACATCTCAGAGATACCCTTCTCTGGCAGGGAAGACAAATGCAGGCATCAACAACATCCCATCATGAAAATTAATGAAGAATGGTGGCAATGGGCAGCAACAGCAAAAACAGTTTCCTGTTCTTGCTAATCCAGAATTTGTGAGCTGTTGCAGGGAAAAAAAAAAAAAAAAGAAAAAAAAAAAATCCAATGAGTGTAGCCTCAGAATAGTCATTTATTGTTACAGAATACAGCTGTACAAGAAAGTGAGCGTGATACAAGTTTTTTTCAGCCCTGACCACTTGCGTATTTGCATCCTTCTGTCACACTTCCTCATTTTGCTGCTGTCCCATTACAAATGGACATTGTGTCTGTGCAGTATCTGCGGAGCTGAACTCATGCTCTTATCAAATAAAAGATTTCAAAGGGAAGGGAAGTTTAATTGTTAGTTATTCATCTCTGCGATGGAGAAGAGCCTACACTCAAATTCTCCTCCTCCACTACAAGGTTTTCTTGAAAGCTTTGCACAAGTCTCTTAAGCAAAGGAGTTAAGAAACACATCAGAAACCCTGGCGCACTGTATGAGGGCTTGGGCACCTCTTACAGTGCTCCAGGTGGGGGTCAGACACAGTGCTCCCTGCTGCTGGGGGAAGAAAGGCCTTGTCCCTTTTCCTCCTCCCCCTAAACCCTCAGCCCTATTCCCTAGCTCTTCCTTAGCTCCCTGCTGCAGGCTCTCCCTGCCCCAACATCACCGCTGTGCTGCTCTGCAACACAACCACCCACTAACCTGGACAAACACCGAGATATTTCTCCTGGGTTGCTTTTCTGCAAATTTATCCCAGCAACACAGCTGGAAGAAGCCCTGGAGAATGCCAGCCAAAGGTAAACTTGAGGAGCACGTGTCTGGGAGGAGGAGCGGGAAGAAATGGAAACTCCTTGTCAGCAGCAAGCTGTAAAACTGTTCACCACATGCCTGGAGTTTCAGAGAAAACACAACAGCAACCCAAAACCTTTTTATTAGAAACAACACCAACAGATTTTTTTTTTTTTTAAAAAAAAGGAGGGTGGGGGGAGAACAAAGAAAAGAAAATCCACCCCCCAGGGAGAAGGGCTAGGTATGTCCTGTGGGCCACCTACAGTTCACAGACACTGCATGAGCTCAGCCTCACACTTCTCCCCTGCCTGAGGGATAGCAGGCCCACAAAGACATACCAGAATGGCACTTTTTGATACTGTGCCATTTTGCAGAATAGCTCCCAGGATTAACTGGGCCAGATTAAAACATTCTGGTTTATGAGGTCAGGACAGTCTCTGGGAAGAAGACAGCTCAGCTTCCACTCTCAAACTGCTTGTAGTTTTTAATCCAGTGATGGTTAAATGTAAAAATATAGAAATTAACATGAGAGATGGGACCAAAGCTTGCAGGTTAAGTAGTTTTTCACTGCACATCTGAAATAAATGTAAAGCTGGCATCCTAGCAGCTTTACATCTACTTCATAATCACCTACCATGACAGCCAACCCACATTTGAGAGGTTACAAGTCTCACATAAAATCCTCCCATTATTTTGGGCCACAGGAAATTTTAAAAGTTAAAGCTGAAGCTACACAGTAGTGTGATATTACTCACTGTGTTTCTTGTTCCACCCAGTTGCCCCAAAGCAGGCAAAGGTTAAAACTCAATTAAAGGTAGCATCCTGGTCTCCATTTTTTAATGTATATATAGATTTATATATATATATATGTATGCACACACATAGACAAGCATGCACACATACACACACAATCTTATTTTAAAAGGTCAGGTTTTTCATTAATAAGTCCTGTTGCATCAAGTAGTAAGAGTGCTATCTTTTTGATTGCATAGTTTTACTATAATGAGACACACCTCCCTCCCCCAGTCACAAAAAATGAGATCAAAACAGCTCTCAGCTGGAGTTGTAAAATTGTGTACATTAATTACAACTCCCAGACTGAACGTATTCAAGTGTGAATTTGGCAACAGCTTTCCCAGCACATGTCATTTATAAGCTTTGACAGGCCAAGTTCTGTAGGTGAGAGATTTGTTGAAATTTTGCTCTACTGATGCTACTTCCAGCTGACGTGGCAACACAAATGAATTTTCTCTCACATTTTCCTGATGTACTTCACTTTCAAAAGAGGAAAATTGGATATAAACCAGTAAGATCATGAGCTGGCTTCCTCAGGGTGTTCCCAACCACCCTTCAGAATTTCCCAAAGAGGTGGCAGAATTGCACCACATACATTTGGAGATACATGGCACAGAAGGAACTCAGAAAGGCAACCTCTTCTTATGTGTGCATGAAAAACCTGGGGCAAACAAAACAAGGCTCTCAAATGGAAGTATTGGTACTAAAAATATTTTCACTCATCTTGAATAAGATCTCCATGAAATATTTTATTTTGCATGTGCACATTTCTACAGACTGTACCTCACTAGTAATATGACCTTTTTCCTAGTATTAGGAAGAAGACACCATAAAAAATTAGTAAACCTTATACATATTAAGGTTGCTGTACTGTTAACTTACTCTCATTAGAATTTCTGGAAAGAATATCTGGAGTCCCACAGTTCAGATATTTCAAAATAATAATGTATCCAGAAACCTCTACTGTCATGAATTAACACCTAGTCCCTGATATACAGCTGAACTGAGAAAAACACGGTCAGACTTGCTAAACAGAACTGATAAAAATATTTTCCTGAGCACTGCAAACCCCTCATTTAAATACCTCTGTCAGAATTGTGACATTTTTAGAAAAATATTGAAATCAGTACACAATCGTCATTTAAGTAAAACTGTCAGGGCTGCACCTGCTGCATTACCAGGTAGTAGCAATGCAAATACTAATCTGGGGGTCAGCACTGGGTCTTCAATACAAAAATAAGTAGCACAGCAAAAAATAAGGAGGAAAGACTCCATGCAAGGAGCAAAACAGAACCATTAGTACCATTTTATGAGGGAAGAGAAGAATTGCAGAAGAAAATGGAAAATAATTTTTAAAATCTTAAGTTCTTATGTTTGAAGAGTTCTTCCTGTCACGTGTAATCTATCAAAATAAAGTTAGTGTGACAGGGAAAAGTGTCATCAAGGTCAATTAATTATCTCTACCTGTACCATGCCATGGACAAATTCTGTGCTACAGAATATTAAAAATAATAATAATAAAAAAAATCACTGTTACAGTAATCCTTATTTTACTGAAATGTTATACTAAATTCAACACCATACTAAATTTCAAATGGTCACCACCACTCCCTCACCCTCTCCCCAGTAAGGAATTCTCAATATTTTTCTTTTGCATTCTCAGATAAAACTCACATCTGAAGCAGATTTTGTTTGTCCATACAAATTTAAATGCATTGTTTACATGCACTCAGCAGCACAGAATCAGCAAACTACAGAAATGTTACAACAGAAATGTACTTTAGAAGAAAAAAATTGTCGTCAGCCCCCCCCCCCCCCCCAACCAGGGTTACACCTTTTCCCTCCCTCCACAAGTCTGTAGATTCTTCTGAGTAAAGCATACATATTGTTCATAAGTAAACCTCATGAATAATGCTTCTGACCATCCTTTTTTTGCTATTAGTCTATATTTACTTTAGAAAAACTGCTGAAGGTTCCTATGTTTTGCTGAAGACACAGCTTTAAAAGCGGCCCAGATCTCAAAGATAAATTGTTTAATCTCACTTTTCCAGACACCAAAAAGAGTAAGGGCCACAAAACTGACAGCACACATCTGGGTAAAGCAAGGACACTCCCACCACAGGCCACTTGGAAAAACAGCAGAATCTGGCCTCAAAAACATGCATCAGTACTTCACTTAATAGCTTTAAATCATTCCTTAAGAAAGGGAAGGGAAAATAAGAGTTTGGTGACAATACTGGTAATACACAAGTCTGAATAATCTCACCACAGCTACAGTCTATATGGGTATCTAATCATTGCACATTAATATTCAATGAGACTATTATACTAGTTGTCCTTTTGCCTGGAGATTCTAAGCTTCACTTAAAAATAAATGAAGAGTAATGATTGCTGGTGAACTTTCCCTATTTTCTAGCCAGTTAATTTCCTCCTCTTGGTGAAAGTCTGCTGTATGCCATGCATCCTGCCTTCAGGCTATCGCTGAGATGGGAAAACTGTGGTTCCTTTCTTCCTATTACAAAGTTTAAAACCAGGATATACATCCGTTATGAATTTTTAAGAGTAAAACAAATGTTAAAGACATTGGCAGAATGCTGGAAGAAAATTCCCAGGACTGTAATGACACACATGTGGCAAGAAACTTAAAAGTTTATTAACAGACACAATGCCTTCAAATTTACCAGGAAACACTGTTAGAAGTAACATTACAGATAGCTGTAATTTTTGAACAGCATTCAAAAAATCAAGAACTCAGCATGTGGAGAAAGGGGGCACCAGAAAAGCATACTTCCAATTAGATTTTTTGCTGCAGACAGCATACACACAGGGATGCTATAATCCCAAAGGAGACCTCACCCTGTTCTTCCTCTCCCATTCTTCCTCTGGGGCAAGGAAGAGCTCCTCATTATCACACTACCCTGTGAAAGGTCTTTAAAGGCCATGCAGTTTAAAAATAGCTTTTTTAAATGATCCTGAAATCAGGAGAGAGCCTTTGCTACAGCACAAGATATGCAACTTCTTCACAGTTACTCATGCGACAAATAGGAGCGGTTCTGCACAAGCCCATTGAGAAAAGCCGGAACAATTTGGAATTTAAACCCCACAGCCTCTGTGCAGCAATCTTGGCAAGAGAAAGCAGAGCAGTGACTCACACATCAGTGTCTCACATCACTGGGAAGATTCCCAAGGCATTCTACGAACAAACTCCCAGCACAAGTTCCATTCGTCACTGAGATGCGGTCCTGTGTAGCAGGAATTTGCAGCTGCTCAGCAGCGCAAGGAAACAGTGCAGAGAAGTTCAGGACAGGGAGGGAGAAGATGAGAGCATCATGCAAGTGAAACTCAAAGGCATAATCAGCACTCATTAAGAGGTTTTACTCCAAGCACATCTATCACACCATGATAGATTTTGAAGTCGGTGGTGACTGCAGGGAACAGCCTCCCACCAGAATGACCATACCACTCAACTGAACAAGGCATGCACCCTTCTAGAGATAGATTACTCAGACAGTGCTTAATTTCACACACTAACATAGCTTCTGTAGTGGAAGGCAAAACGTGTACCATGACACGCTGCAAAATTAGTCACCTCCTATACAAACAGCCAAATCAATAGGATACTCCTTGATAGGACAAAAAGTAACAGCTTTAAACTAAAAGAAGGGAGATTTTGATTAGTTATTAGGAAGAAATTCTTTACTATGAGGGTGGTGAGGTGCTGGAATGAGTTGCTCAAAGAAGTTGTGCATGTCTCCTCCCTGGAAGTATTTAAGGCCAGGTTGGATAGGGCTTTGACCAACCTGATCTAGCAGCAGGTGTCCCAGACCATGGCAGGAGCGTTAGAATTAGATGGTCTTTAAGGTCCCTTCCAACTCAAACCATTCTATGATCACTTTTTCGTCTGCATTCAGAGTTACAACAACATGCACTTCAAAATTAAAAAGTGAGTTGAACAGTTACAAGCAACCCTCTCAATTACATATGTTACCCAGGACCACAGACCCATTCAGGCCAGGAGGGACCTTCAAGGGTCTTTAGTTCAGTCTTGTGTTCAAAGCTGATCCCAAGGCTGGCCCTGTTTAGTTTGCCCAGGTCTATCCACTTGGGTCTTAAAAACTTCAAAGGGTAGAGATGTTTTCCAGGCTGTGTGTGTTCATGTACTTGCACTGGAGGGGATACCACCCTTTTGGACATGAACACTCTCTTTTCCGGGCTGGCAAGCTTGTTAGACATGATGATCTTGCCCCACAGTCAGGTGGGAATACAGCACCAACTTGTAAGAGCCCTGTTGTCCTACAGACAGGTCTGCTAAGATTCCATGCCCCAAAGAGGTGGCAAAACAGACAAGGAAAAGAAGAAGCATGATCATCTCTGCTCCATAATGGGAGTATGGGAGACCAAGACAAAATGCAAATTTGTAGCACTGAAACCAGGAGTCCTGACATCAGCCTGGTGCTTAACCACAAAACTGTTCTTTCTCCCTCTGGCATAACTCTCTTGCAATTCATGACCATACATAGTTGTTTTGGGAGAGCTGAGGAACATTTACTGTCCCACTTTCTAAATGAGCTTTGCTCTTCCTGCTGTCAGGAGCCCCCTCTCTGGTCATACAATTATACCCTTTAACATTCAGCCCACATCTCACTGTGATCTTTGTTCTCTGAGAAACACGTGGCAGGGTAAGCACTCTGCACATCATTTATTTTAGGCCTCCGGTTTTGGAGCTGTGAAGCATCTCATTCAGGCAGCTTATACTCCTGCCAATCATTGTAAATAAAGTGAGAGGTATTTCAATGTAGGAAATCCACGGCACCTAAGGTAGATGGGCTACCAACTCGGGCACACTGGTTCCTGTATCAGTCTGTTTTCAGCTTTAAGAGCTCACTCAACAGACAGCTGCAGTCATTTAAGGCTTTAAAAGCTCTCATGTCCTCCTCCTCCATTCTTACCCATTACCATTTGCCACAGCAGCAAGACAAGCCCACAAAGTTGCATGTATACTTCATCACCATCAGCAGCTGTCCGAGCTAAAGGCACTAGACTTTGCACTGAAGCAGTTTAGATGCATTCACAAGCTCTGGCCTCTGTACATTGACTTCTGGCAGAGTGGTGCAAGAAACAACAGTATCTAGGAGCTTCTAAATTTGCTTTAGTTGATAACCATTCCCAGGTTTGATACCATCACCCAAGCCACTGCCACAAGTCGAGGTGGGAGAAGTATGGTGACATACCTTTACTGAAGAGAAACACAACACAAAGTGATGCTCAGTTGTTAATTCTCTTCACTAAAATTTCTGCATGCAATCATCAACTACTTAAGAAGTTAATAGATTTAACTATTTAATAAAAGTTCAACTTTGCAATACATTTTCAGTTCAGAGTGTCTGTTGATATTACCCCCTTTTTAAGCACACCTAAACTATGTTCTTTTCATAGTTCCCCAAGTCTAGAGTATATCAGAAACTTCTTCTCACACAATTGAATTTAACACAGCACCAGCCCACTATTCAATTGCAAATACACAATTTTTCATTGCAATAGCATAACTCTTACAGTTAAGGTTCAGGCTTTGAGACCACTCTGCAAACTACACAGAATGTGTAACATTATTTCTTTCCTAATAGCAACCATGGCGAAAAGCATACATCATTCCTTTGCTAGTGCTGCAATATTTTTACTTAAACCCAGATCTTCAACAGAAGACTGATTTGTTATTGAAGATGTACCAACAACTTCAACTTCTGCAGTTTTAAATCTTTAAGTAAACAATAATGTCTCACTTTCCCCACTCTGTGTTCACATCATAAACATCATTGAAAGCTGTGAGCTGACTCCAGGACTTTGATGAAATTTGACCAACAAGGTCATATCCATATTCTTTTGTTTTAAGGAACAGGAAAGAATTTCATGATCTCTGTTATTATAAGGGTAACATAGATTTTATCTAGCTATAAGTGTCCTTGAGAAAGTGCTGCTTTCACAGCTCACTGTTGGTGACACTCCCAAATCTCCATAAGTCAGAAATAATGTCTCTGGTCTTTTTAGTTTACATGACAGTTTGGAGCTACAGCTGTACCAACTGTTCTGTGTTTTTTGTCACACAAAGTTTTCACCATAGTGGTCTTGAGCAATCATGTTTCCACCCCAACATGTTAGTTACCTCAAATGCAGAAAAAATGAAAAACCCACACACCACAGCCTCAAACATGCTAGACTGAGAAAGAATAAGGATCACATAATAAATGCCAACCATTCCATACACCACAATGAGGATGAAAATTGAGTCAAGCTGAAACTGAGGGGTTTAACTAATGCCTGCTAGCCAGGTGCTGTTCAGGAGGGAAAGATATGTTTCCAGAGACTCAGTAACCCAGAAAGAGGACACACTGACATACACTAAATGCTACCAATTGCTACTTTTCAGAGGAAAGGCAGTGGGAAGGAGAAGTCTTTGATAGTCTACTCCACCCTCATATTTCTGGATGCTCTTGTGCAGCTGCTTGAAGTCACATCTGGTAGCAATATACAACACACCACCCAGCTTTATCACTCCTTGTTAGCATGCACACCCAACTCATCAGGAAAGTGTCAACAGAACAGCAAGAGATCTGCATCCATGTGGAAAGAAACTGGCACAAGAGAAGTCATGCTGACAGGAACAGAGAAACTCTCTGAGAACCGAGCCCAAAAACCAACCTTCCTTCTCTATCATGTACTACATTCATCAGCTTGAAACTTTGAACCCTATTTGATTAGGGTTCATGGCAACGCTAATGATGTCCTAGCAACAAGAAGTTCCTTCTGTCTCCAGCTTTCCAGGAAATAAGGTGCCATTGGGGTTGTTTGTGTCTGGGACAGGGTGAAAAACAGCAGAAAATCTGGCTTGTGGGTGAATATTCAAATGAGTAGGACTCAACACACACTCAGCTGAGTCCCTGACCATCTCAAGAATCCAGTCTTCAGGGTTTCCACATGTTTAGCTGTAGATATATCAAAATCTCTTTCCATTCATAGGCCACATGCATAGGTAAAATGCAGATATCACCCTGCAGATAATAACAGCCAATAAAGTACTTTATGCTCCCTACCGTAACAAGGCGGGGTGCAGAAGGGACCATAAGCCTGGGACTTGGAAAATGGAGACTTCACAATGGACTGTCCTTAGCACCTCTCACTAGATTTAGTTTTCAAATTCTGGGAAAACATTAACTTTGTGAACAATAATGCCCAAATTGCCTTGAATGGGAAAAGACTAAGTCCATGTGTTGCAATGTAATGAATTATCAAAGTGAAGGGGAAAAGGTGCTCAGATACTTATCACTTGCGTGTGGAGCATTTGTAGACATATAAGCAAAAAGGTCTAGCTCCATTTTTATGTATTTTGGTATCTTCCTTATGGGATTTTATTTTCTCAAGATAACTGACATCAAGAAGGAGGAAGTTTTCTGCTTATCCCTATCTTAAATTATATCAGGCCTATAACAACCCCCAATAAAAATAATTTAAAACAATAACATTTATTTACCAAAATTAAGTGCCATATGCTTAGCTTTTCATTGTTAGGTAATTAACTGTCTCAGAAGATAAAACACAAACTTTAAGCTCACCAAGTAATTTTTTTCATTCTCTTAATAGTCTGCCAGGAAAGTCTTACAGAGGCTGTGAGAAGAAATACCTACAGATTCTACAAGTAGTTTTACACTAAACTGGCATATTTAAAAATACTACACACACCATTATTCTGTTTCTGCTGCTTCTTAATAGAGAAAAGGTCTATTCACATACAGACTGTAATCAATATATAGTATTACCTTGATTCATTAACTGATTTGTCTAAAATGTCTTTATAGCCTCAGGTAACATTTGTTTTGATAGACACCTTGATCATCTTTGTGAATGAAAGTAGTTACTACCCAATATTTCATTAGGCTAGTAGCAGCACCTTTTTTTTGTTAATACTTTACACAGATCATTTGCCAGAGACTACAAAACCATTAAACTTTGTATTTTTGCCTTCTGGATGACCTATATGAATGCCAGAGGATCCTTAGATCTTTTAATTTTATTTATATATTAAGAAAAATGGCTGCATGTTTAAATTGCTTTACAGACCTATAAATAAATAAATAAATATCAAATATATCAATATCTATATCAGAAGATCAAGCTAGCTTGGACAAAGCCATGTGTTCCTTAAGTATCTTCTCAGAATGGTGCAATCTTCGAATTCTCAGAAGTCTCCTCAGAAGTGTAGAGCATAATCAAAATGGCTGCCTACTCCATGTAGGCACATAAAAAAAAAATAATAATAAAATAGTTTATTCTCTAATACAGAATACTAACACTTTCACCTAATATTTAATTAAATAAGAAAATACTATTATTTTTTACAATTTTAGAGGGTCCATGGAAAACAAGTTGGAAAATAGATACATGTTTGGCCAACTGTTATTCGTGGCCTGGAGAAATCAAGTGTTCATTCATTAGCTATTGAAAATATAAATTACATTGTTCCTTTTCAATAAAATGGCATTGTATTTCAATGTCAAAGATTAAATGTTTACAATCTTTCATAAGTGGAAGACACTAACGTCATTAATTTAATTTTAGCACAATGTACTGATTTACTACAGTCTATGTTTACTTTCAGCCAAAGACTTCTCAATGCAAGCTAATGCAGTTATATATCAAAATAGTGATGAAACTTCCATGAAGAAGGGCTTTTTTTGCCTTTTTTTCTCCCCATAAACAGAAGGTCTACCTCAAAATAGAGGCTTTTGATACAAAAAATTATTTACCTAAAAGCACCACAATCTGAGGCTACATTAAAAACAGACAAAGCAGAAAACTGTATTTGACTACTTGTTTTCTGCTTGATGAAAGAAGAGAAATAAAAGTAATAGTACTTCTGAAAGTAACATTTCATCATAAATACAAGCATTGCCAGTAATGCAGATGCTGCACCTCAGCATGGTTGTCCCCCCTTTTCTAATACTGGTTAGTGGCATTCAACAGCTAGAGCACTTTCTTCAGCTCCACTAAATTGAATATATTACCAGGATTACAACATGAGATAAGCAGTAATAATAAGGTGTTGTGGGTTTGTGTGTGTGTGTGTGTGTGTGTGTGTTCTTGTTAGTTTGCTTTGTTTTGTTTTTTCCACAGCAATATTTGTCTTCTAATTTTAACATGTAACACTGCAAGTGATTAGAGGTTTGCAAAAACAGTCAAACAAACAAATTCAAATTTAAATTAGAACATGTTAAAAAACAGATAGTGACAGAAAATGCAAGCACCAAAGTGTTCAATAGTTGTGAAGACATTCTGTAAATAGCACCCTACACCTTATGCACTGTACTGCAGACACTACTTAATAATGCTTGAGACTGCAAGTCCTTAAGTGCTAATATTTTTCCTAGGAGACATTTTAACTATTTCAGAGTCCTATAAACCTTATGTATTTAGAGCAGTTTAAGGAAATCTCCCAATGCTGAACTCAAATGCCACAGTTACCACACAGTGCTTATGGTTCATGAGCAGCACAAGCCTGGGTCCTAGTTTAGGTGTGCCAGACCACTGAGCACTTTCCCTCATGTTGTTTCACAAGGAAGTAAAGCATGAGTCTGTCTCTTCCCCTTCTCTTGTGAATCATAGCTTAGTTATTAAGGAGCTTGAAAGCAAGACCAAGTAGCAGATCAGGAATCCATGCACAACCTGAAAAACTGAATTCACTTTCAGAAAAGCAAGCTCACCTCCAGTTACATGTGGCAGAGCATGTCCTCAAGGTCATCTCCAGTGGGAACTTAAGATACATTTTGAGCCTGATCTTTAGAAAAGACGTATAAAAGCAAACCTACCAGAGGGCCTCGAAGTCAGTGGATTTATGTGATGAGACTACAGCCACAAAAGGGAACATTCACTACAACACTTGGCTCAGAGAAGACTCTGAAGTTATAAAAGGATAAAGGAGAGGTCTCATCTGAGAATCAGATCTGTAATGGCGTAATAATCACAAAGGACAACCTTGATTAAAGTTGATTAAAGTTATGTTCACTTTAAAACCTTTTTTTCTTTCCAGGGAAAATACAAGCACTTGCATGAAATTTGTGCTGTTTGACTTTAAGGATTTTCAGAAATGTTTAAAATGTGAGCATTCTTGATCTTGTTTTTAAATAAGATACAAAATACATGGTCAATGGGAAAAAGAACAGAAGTTACTCCTGAAACATTGAACAAGTAAATGCTACATCTTATGTTTTGTTTTGTGTTTTTGTTTGTTTGTTTGTTTGTTTCAGTTTTACTTTTCAAGACAACAACCATCTGTATGATTAATCTATTCCATCGCTTTCTTGACAGTTATTTGTATTCACCCCTAATGCACTAGCATAAGACAATGCTGTCATATTGTTCTAATACAGCAAGTCCCAAATGAGGGGTCATGACCCCAAGTAGGGTCACAGCAGTTATGACTGAGGTCACAAGCCCAACAGAAGTACACTTGTTTATAATGGTATCTGGAGTCACAAGACCAACAAAAGCAAAACTCATAACCAGAAGGCTTTGAAATAGCTGATCTAAGACATTAAGGTAGGTTTTGCAAAAGCAAGATACCAAAAGCAAGAGAAATGCTAACTATGCTTAAGTGGTCATTAATAATGAATACTTCGTGTTTTATCTGCAATAATGTAGTGGCTATGTTGTTAAATTTTAAACTACTCGACTCACCAGTGTGAGACAAAGCTTACTGAGAGGAGCTCTGGAAACCTTAATATTCTAGTTATTTCAAATAAAGTAAGTGTTGTTTTATTTAATACTATTGATCGAAACCAAAAGAGTATTCCAAATTAGGCATTGATATAACTCAAAAAAAAATCTTAAAAAAAAGGTAGAAATAAAAAACTTTTCCAGAGAGTTCATCCAACTTAGAGTGGAAGTCCAAGCACAGATACAGACTGGGCAGAGAATGGGTTGAAAGCAGCCCTGATGAGAAGGATTTTGGGGTGCTGGTTGGTGAGAAGCTCAACATAAATCAGCAATGTGTGCTTGCAGCCAAGAAAGCCAACCACATTTTCAGCTGCATCAAAAGAAGTGTGGCCAGCAGGTTGATGGAGGTGATTGTCCCCCTCTGCTCTGCTCTCATGAGACTCTGCCTGGAGTCCTGCATTCAGTTCTGGGGTCCACAGCACAAGAAGGACACAGAAGTATTAACAGGAGTTCAGAGAAGATCCACGAAGATGATCAAGGGGCTGGAGCAACTCTTCCATGAAGACTGGCTGAGGGAGTTGGGGTTGTTCAGCATGGAGAAGAGAAAAGGGTATGGGGAGACCTTATAAAGGCCTTCTGGTACCTAAAGGGTCCTTCAGGAAAGGGAGGGACTCTGTCAGAGAATGTAGTGATAGGACAAGGAGGGGGAGGGGGGGGCTTTAAAATATAAGAGAGGAGATTTTGGTTAGTTATAAGGAAGAAATTCTTTACTCAGAGGGTGGTGAGGCACTACAACAGGTTGCCCAGAGAAGTTGTGGATGCTCCATCCCTGGAATTGTATAAGGCTGAGATGGACGGGGCTTTGGGCAACCTGGTCTAGTGGGAGGTGTCCCTGCCCATGGTGGGAACACTGAAATTAGATGGTCTTTAAGGTCTCTTCCAACCCAAACCATTCTATGGTTCTAAGTCCTAACTTGCTGCTCTTACTCTATTCCTAGGACACTCCAGGACACCTCCAGCCTACATCTGTATTATCAAGAAATGTGCCCCACCAGAAGCAGATGAGTAGAACAACGCTGTTGGTATTAAGGACTTGACATTGGAACATTGCATGTTTCATAAGTTTTATTCCACATTGGCTCCAATCCATCCCCATTATGGAACAGGAACTGGGCAGTGAAGCTTTATGTACACTCTAGACATGAGCCTTCTGGCTTGGAATCTGAAAGGAATCCAGTTTGTGCACTCCAGGATTGCTTCACAGTGTCGATCAGTGCAGACATGATCAGCCCTGACTCCTGATGCCCTGACTGTGCACTTCAAGGGTGAACTTCTGAGCCAACCTAAAATGTTAACGTGGCAAAAAGAATGCCTGCAAAGCATTGCATCCACATCTACTACAGATCATTGTGGGATTAATCAGAGAGATTTTGATGAATTGAAATTTCCTAATGAAGTACATTTTGGCTAAATGCAGAAAGAAAAACTTAGTACAAGAAAAACTAAATGCTCAGTCCCTCAACTAAAACGGAATATATAAGTGCAAATCTCTTCATCATTCCTCTCCTCACACACTGTTGGGAATTATTTTCCTACAGGGGGAACCACACTTCATAGTAATATGAAAAGTGTGGGTTGCTAGAAAATGGAAAGAAAAGCCTATGCCTTCTGTCACACGTTAAATAAAATATGTTCACACTTAGAATTTAGAGATGTTAAAAAAAGAGTTGGTAAATGTATGAGCAAACTATTGGGAGCTGATCTAATTTTCACTCTGCCTTCAGTTCCAGATTTAGGGGCATCAGCCTACACAATACTTTTTGCTTTGAATCTTACAAGGATATAGAAAATTTATTCTTTTTAACTAAAAATCACATAAATATGAGCTCATGTATTTATTTCTAAGTAGTCATAAGTACCTGTCACTGTGCAGTATATCTGTGGAAAAGTTTAGCAAATCCTCACCAAAGCACCTTCTTTTGGATCTCTACAAAGACAATCTCTGATGCTCAAACTCAACACAGATTTTCAAATAGGAGTGACAGGTTCTCCCCTAATGTTATAGTCAGCTGAATATCCTGACCTGATATTAGGACAGTACAGATGCTTAGTAATTTTAGTGGAAAATATTTTTTTCATCAAATGCAATATGAGAAAGGGACATTCTCCTTTATGGCATGGTGTGAACAAAAATTAATAAATTACCATCTTCTCCAAGCAGTAGAATATGGAAAATATAAAGACAGCAGAGTACCTTAACAACAGAAAGGTCATACCCTACATTCTCATGAGATGTATCATCCTCCTGAATCAACAAGCTTTCCTTGAACACAACAAAACATCAAGATAAAGATTTTTAAAAGTAAAATCAAGTAAATTAAATGATGAGTGTAAAAATAAAAATTGCCTCAGCACTACTGCATCTGAAACGGAGAAGCAATATCTTAAGTCTGATGTTTTCAATTGCACTCAGACTCATAAACAGGAAAGGACTCAAAAAAAAAAAAAAAAAGTGTAAAAATTGAATTACTCATTTAACTTTGTGGTGATATGAGCATCTCTGATAGCTCCCAAGTTCTACTTACCCAGACAGAAAATCTGTTTGTATGTTGCACACAGTTAGAAGAAAATACTTAGAAATAGCAGATAAGTGCAAACCAGTAAAGAAGTTGCATTCCTAGGGCTGCAAGTATGGAGTCTGAAGTGATTGGCTGAGGTATGAGCTGTCTTAGCCATCTCAGACATTAAAATTCACCATTCTCCAAAGTATCTTTCTAAGTCTCTCTAACTGTCAAAACACTTCTTTTTTTTTTTCTGATTTGCCAGAGTATGTAGGTTTCCTCTATTAATTTATACTAAACAGTGAGCTGTCAATGTGAAAGGATGCAGTACACCATGGCTAAGACATGGAAACACCATCAAATATTTAGAAATTATAGATATATCTTACACTACATTGAAACTAGAGTGCTAACTGTTTGGCAAAACATAGTAGGAAAACAAAAGCATGTTTGATTAAGCAGAATATCTGTTACCTGTGAAGGTCTTTGTATTGCAGGTCCAGTCTACCACAGAATCATTAAGTCTTTTTCACCTCTTGAGCATTGATTAACTATTTTTTCCCCAATCAAAATAGCTTTATGTTAGTAGGCTTTGCAAAGGACACAAAGGGGCTTGAAAGGGTTGAATTATACTGAGGAACAGAGTACAGAAGAATTTAGACTAGTTTAAATGGGTGCTTGGTCCAGAAGTCAAGACCAGAGGTAGAAAACAAGCAGACTGACGTGTAGCCAAGTCCCAAAGTAAAAACAAATGCCATCCATATAATTTCTGCTCTCCGGGTATAGAAAGTTTTTGATCCAAGCCTGCAGCGAGTGACACAAAACCTCTAGGGGAACACAGTGTGCTTAGGCAAGCTCAGTTCTGCCCATTTCTGAGCTCTCTCATTCACTTCTACAGGACAGCCCTTTCAAAATACTCAACCTGCACAAAACTACTAGATCCAAAATAATAAATAAGGAGTTTTAAAATATGTTACATATATATACTTTTTATGATTTCTACAGAATTCATCCTCAGAGAAGAAAGATAAAATAAAACAAGTCTTAGTCCCCACTTACAGCTCATATGAAACAAAGCTACTGGCCCTCCACGCCTCCATATCACACTAAAGGGTCTCTTAGTTCAGGAACTTTGCACCTCAAGTACACACATCATCCTGCTTTCTCATATCTTTCACATCTGCTCCCACTGCCCCAGACCTTGACATTTCAGTGTGAGATCTCTAAAAAACATACATGCAGAATGCAGCAGATGTTTTATGCCACATAAAAACGCTATTATACTTCTAGAAGATAAAGGTAAAGCTTTCATTCTAGTAATAATGGTTCAGGCAGCTGAGCCTTTAAAAACAGGTTGTGAGTGAGCTGGGTAGCAGCAAGAAAAGCATTGGCATAAGCAAACTAATCCTACTCTGTGGACTATTTATTCTTCCCTATGTGCTACATACATACATCACTCCATTTACCTACTAAGACCTATGATCAATTTAAACATGCAGCTGTGTCTAATGAAAAGAAATATAATCTTTACAGAGAAATTTCAGTTGAACAAACAGCCAAAGCTTAAAACCATTTCCATTCTGTGGGCCCTTAGTCTGCAGGCATTTCTCAGCACACAGCCAGCACACACCACAGGTAGCAGCACGTGTTCTAAAACAAACCCTGGTTCTGGGCCAGGTAACACAGCCAATTTGCCTTGTTTGCATAGGGCTTTCTCCCCCTCAAAATCCTCTTATACTCTGTTTTTAAAAATGAAAACAAGAAAATATTCTTTCCACAGAACATATCCTCAAACAATGTGAAGAATGCTGTTGCTACAGATGAACTGGAGCTACTGTTGAGTTCATACAACACCAAGACTTCTCCCACCTCTTCAGAAAATACTTTACAAAGTCCCCCAAAGGCCTGAAAAACCATAAGGACCATAAATATGATGCTCAGAGAAAGCCTCTCCTCTCGAAGCTACAGAGATCAGCACTGAAAATTCAAAAGGATGAGAAATCACAAATCCCATGGTAGTTCTCATTCACTCAGAGAAAAATATAAGGCATGCCAGCCCTCCCTGTGATGCACAGGAGGTGCAGCCATCTTGTCAGTGTTCAGGTGGTGCAGCCATCTTGGCAGTGTTCAGGCCATGCTGCAAACTGGATAACTGTGGCAGCCCACAAGTTAGAGGAGCAAGGCCCCCTTGCAGATTTTTGAGTGCAGAGCTTCACAGCAAGCTATTTCCTGGGTTTTGTAACAAATAAAAAGGCTGAAACAAAGTAGCAATAGAGGGAAAAAAAAAAAAAAAAAAAAAAGGAGAAAGGGAAGAGGGGAACATTGCTACAGTAACATTACTATTGGCTTACTAAAAGTTTGCAAATGGAGTATAGTATTTCCAAAATCAGACCCTTCAAGAACCCGCTCTGCATAAACACTAACCCCTTCTTGGCAAGCTCCCAGGCAGCTGCAAATACAGCACCAGTATTTGCATTGTAAACTGTGTGGCAAGAGCTACCTTTAGGCTTGCTGAGTTCTAGCAAAGTGGGTTCTTTGCTCATTACAGATTCCTGATGCTAATAAACAACAATAATGAAGAATGTAAACAAGTTTAATAATGTAATGACTTAAGTTCACTAACGGATCATTTCTGTAGAAGTAAACCTGACCAAGTGCAGACGTGAAGGTCGGAACCCTACTCGCTTTGACAAGAGCAATTTCCCGAATACTTCAGTTACCTCTATGTTTACCCTACATAAACACACACACACACACAAAAAAAAAAAAAAAAAAAAAAAAAACCTACCACTGGACTCCGTTTCTGCCATTATTATGGATTACCACATTTAACTACTTTGAGTGAAAACTACATGTTGCAATTCATCCAAGGGCAAAAGGAAGGATGTAATACTACTAGTGCATACTCTCTGTACTCATATGCTCCATGCATAAAACAGACACGTTATCTGTATTTTGGATTTGTTTTTTAAAATTAGAAAACACCTTATACTAAGTGTGCCATCAACTAAAGAGGTTTAGAAATGCTTTTACACAATTTAACTCCTCATAGGCAATAAGCAAGACATAGTAAAAGTATAAGAAAAGTGCCATGTTTTGTGATATTGCCTTAAAGTCAACACAAAAGGAAAGGAGCACAAAGTGTTTAATATCATCCTAATATACAACTTTGATAAAAGCATTATCTGGATGCAGATTTAGTTGCCTGATGTATTTTGCACATTTTTGAATACAGATTGTTTTTTCTGGCCATTAAATCTATTCTGCAAATGCCTAGATTTTATTGTTTACACTTTAAACTTCTAAAGTAATTTTACAAGCACATCTTAATTTTCTGTACAGTGAAGGCATCTTTTTCATAACCTTCAAAAATATTTCAGCATTTTCTGATAAACATAGAGTTAGTGAAGTAGGGTCAGTCAAATAAAGGGAAGAAAGGAAATCCAGTTCAAGTAGAAAAATAAGGCACAAGTACACCGTCCAATCACACTGTGTATGGATTGACTGGCTAAAAGACAAAGTTTCATTGTTAGAAATCCCTACAGTATTGCTGCCCTACAATATCCTTTAAAAAGCTTCTGAAATGTAGCCACTTTAAAGAGATTTTATAAAGGGAACTCATATATGTTTTATCTGCTAAAACAAAATAGACAAAAATTAAGTAACACAAGAGCAGAAATAAAGTAGAACCAACTACACTTTTTAGGCAAATAAAGCTAAGTTTATGTATCTGAAGAAACAAAAGAATGTCAGAATTTCTAGAAATATATCACACTAAAATAATAGGACAGGGATGACTAAAACAATTATATGAATGACCAAATTCAACTAGGAGAAAAAACTGAAAGTAGGAAACCACAAACTTGTGCTTAAAAATCCTTGAAAATCAGTGAAGGAACTAAAATTGATCACTAATGAGTCAGTCATAAGCAGCATGCCCATGTCAGACCCAGCACCTTTCCAGGAAGCTTGACTAGCACAGCAATTCATGGCTTCATCACAGTGCATACCTGCACAGAAAGCACTGCCAAGGGCCTCCTGTTTCAGAAGATAAATAAGTAAAACAATAATGTATCATCTGAGAGCCTCAGCAGACTGACAGGCTTATTTTAAGGTAGCAGAGAGAACTTCTGAGAAAATGTATGAGAAGACCCTCAGGCATAGACAGGAGAGCAGGCACTTCCAGGCTCTCAGGAAATACTCCCTGGGAATATCTTTCCCAAAGAGAGGCAGGCAAAGAAGTGCTGACAGACAAGAACACTTGTAAGAAATTTCCCCTCATTCTCCTTGTTCTTGCTTGTCCCAAGAAGTTAGTCGATCTCAGCCCTCCTCACTCTGGCTCGGGTACATCCCCTAGTCAGGCCCTCCCATCTCTACCAATGCTCACAAGTTGCTTACTGGACAAGGGAAGAGGACAAGCAATGCAGGCAGAGCCCTTGCCACGTTCTTATGTCATCTCAACTCAGCCCAGCAGCACATTCATGAGATATTTTCACCACACACATGCACAATCATACACCTGAGCACAGAGATGCTCACACTTTCATAGCAGATCTGATGTACCACCAGATAAACCAGGGGCTGGTATCTGGGATGTATGGCATGATTTTTATATATATATATATATATATATATATAACAAAAATCCTACAAGTTAGGTTGTGTAAGCCATGAATTGTATCATCTTTCAGCATTTTTAATGCAAATAAAATCAATATATAATGTAAAATGATATTTCACATGTATTTTTTAGAGCCTTCAAAAAGAACAAGGTTAGTATGACATGTCACTCTCTCAGAGACCAGTAATCTCTGAAAACCTGTCAACCTGTCACAATCTTGGTGGACTTCAAGTCTGATGACGTGTAGAAAAAAAAATCATATAAAGAGTTAATAAAATGCTTTAAAATACAGTTGGTCTTACAAGAAAAAGACACTATGACATTGCTATTCAGCACATTACCAAGCAAGAAAACCTTATGATAATAATAATAATAATAATAAAAAAAAAAAAGGAATTATTGTTTTGGAGGCAACACAATGACCAAAATCATGCCTTGGTAACAGACACTTATACTCGTATTGTTCTGCTGTGTTTTCTTAGTGCCCTATAGACGTAAAATTCAATGCATTCTGCTCTAATGATGAAATCTGGACAGAAATGCTTACAGGAGGCAATGAAAGAGTTCTCCAGGCAGTCATTTTCAAGATTTACAGAGATAAACCATGTGAAAGACCTTCATTTCTGTTCCTTGTACAACATCATTTGTTTTTCCTGTAATTAAACCCACGGGTTAGGATCATTGTCAACACTATCAGGACAAGAGTAGAATTTCTCAGCTAAAAAGCAAAGAATGCTTGTGAGCAAAGAGAAGAAAAGGGGGGGAGGGGGTAAAAAAATGTGCAGACCAGAATGAATACTGGCAGAGAAACCAACCAAGCTGCAATAAACACTTGGGAGGGAGAAGCGAGGGGGGAGTACTTGCCACAGTGTCACTGTGTAGCTTCTGCTGCAACAGCAACATCTGGCTGATCTCACTACAGAGCTGAATTGAATAAACTGAACAGGAAGTATAAAGGGGAAAACATAGACAAGATATGATTTATTATGTACTATATAAGAACCGCTGGTTTAACTGTCTGCATTTCAGTACATCCTGACAAAGAGAGGAAAAAAAATATATTTATCATAAAGCAACGGTTCTCAAAACAAAAACAAAACAAAAAGGAACAAAAAACCAATCTTCACTTGCTGTTCAATTAAAAAAAAAAAAAAAAAAAAAAAAAAAAACATCTTGTGGGAAGAACGAAGTACTATGAAGGTACTGGTAGATATTAGAATGTTACATGTTATTTACTAAAATATTTACATAAGACAGACCACTTTCAAAATGCTATGAGAACAGCACATGTGCCCCCTTCTAATGAGTGGCAAGACTAATAAATCATGAACAGTGAAATCATGATCTCCAAGCGGGGTCTACCTCTTCATCTGTGACAATTAATGTGTCACCCTCACAGCAGCCCAGAGGCAAATTCTTTATGCTATTTTTTAGGCATGTATTGTTTTAAAACACATCTCCTCCAAAATTACACTTGACATTTCCTTAATGGACTGACTTGCACTCCAGCCAACCAGCATCATCAATTTAAAGACATCAGACATGATAAAGATCTTATAAAATTCACCTAAACCTCTTTTTTTGTCCCTCAAAGTAAAGAGAAAACTTTTCCACTCAGAAAAAAAAAAAAAAAAATGAAAAAAAAAAAAAAGATGTATCTACTTCACTTATTAATAATAGTACATGAATTTTTCATGATCAAAATCAGTAAAAAAGTATTCTATGGTTGTGACCTATATTCACAAAACAAGGGAATGTGGATGTAAACAAAAGGAAAACAACAAGGGAATGAAGAAGTGTAAATACTCATTCCACCTTATGCAATGAAACCAAAAAAGCTCACCTAAGGGTAAGCTTATGCCATGCCTAATTTTTTGCCTAGATAACAACTGATAAAAATCACAGCCTGTATCACTTGCCTAGAAAGTCTGGACCAAACTGTGCACTTTAAAGTTGCTCTGATGCAATTTTCTTTCTTTCTTAACAAGCACACTGCTTGTAAATAAATGAACTTCAATTTACACCTTTTCTTTCCATTTTTCCTCTTACTTTCATCAAATATTTCTAGGCACCTGTAGAAAAGCAGCACTACTCACAAAATTATCTTAACAAAAATATCAGTTGGATCATCCAGCAGACAAAACCTGAATGCATGTCTTTCTGTATAAACGAGAAGAGGAAGACGTTCGCAGTAGTAAATGAGGAGTTTGACAAGGAAGCTGCAGCCGTTTTCTGCCAGGGGGTAGTACACCAACCTCTCCAGCCCCTACCCATCTCCTGCCCAAGGACCTTCATCTGCATAGCTGAGTACACATGCCCTTGCCACCCTCTCCAGTTCGCTTCCACTATATTAATGTAAACCAACAATGAGGCCACCATAATGTTAAGATACTGCCTTACATTGGATAATAATTGCCTGGATTTTATATTGATTCCCTTTGCATAGTGACACTTTTATGTACCAGCACATGAAAATAACTTCTAAAATGATAGCTGATTTTGGTACCTCACTTTAAAAGCTGGCGATGTGCAGTTTTTGTACTGCCCACATACTCTCAAATGAGCATGTGCCCATAGGCACACTACTGGAAAAAAAAAAAAAAAAAAAAAAAAAATTTTTTTTTGCTCTGCAAGTACTGTCCAAAATTGGAGATGAGAAGAACTCAAGAGTTTTTGAATGGCTGGGTTTTGTAACAGTGGTATCTCTACCATCATATGTCATAGCCAGGAGGTGCATGAAATGAGAGCAAGTCAGCTTCTCAAAGAAAAGCATCTAATGGGTCTTGGTCCAGTGAGCTCTGGGAGCCAACATGCCCCTGCTGTGGCTACTATATGAGGTCATGAATAAAGAGTAAACAAGCAAGAACTCACAACCTGACTCCAGTGTCCTACCCAAAGGCTTCGAACTCCAGTCTTTTCACAGCAGAAATAATTTTGCTGCCTCAGTGACAGCAATCTCCACAGGCAGAGTGATGAGAAAAAATTCTGTGATAAATTGCTAAAAGATCTTCAGCTATCACAGGAATAATTTAGGACTTTGAATCAATATTTGAGACACACATCCTGAAGTTCTGAATCGAAAAATAAAAAATAGATAAAGATGAAAAAGTGTCTCTCACTATGTTTATGACTCACAAATACTTGTAATATGCTAGAAAATTCACAGCCACTTGTCTTCTTGCATCAGTATCTATGGCTGTTAACTTTCATTCCAGTGATTCTGGGAACAACTAACACCATGAGCATGCAATTGCTACAGCACAGCATGACCACTGCTTACACACAGGGACCTGAAAGGCTTTGGCTCTGATTGTAAAAGGAGGTGGTGAGAATTGCATTTGAATGTCAGGGGCTGCTATCAAGTCTTTGGGGGCTGTTGACACATTTTTTCAAAGCCCTCTAAGGGTCCTAGGAGCCTACTGCTGGCTATTCCTTCCAGCCATGGAAATATGGCACTCACTGGAGAAGAGACTACAAGCCCAGGAATACAGACAGTGCCCAGGCACTGCAGAATACAACATCTTGTTTTTCACAACCCGTGCTATTCCAGCAGCAGCCCACTTGGCACCAGCTGACCATGATCTCTCAAGAAGAAGCACAGCAAGAGTATAATTTTGCAGAGTTGCAGGTGCCTCCAGTCCTCTGCCTAATATCCAGGCTATTGTTGTACAGGTACAGTAACATTCATATGATTCCTGAAGGCTGTCTTTTACAGACAGGGCTCTGGACAAGGCCAGACAGAGCATAACACACAAGGAGATTGGGGAGGGATGCAGGGGTCAGGGACAGGAACGCAAATGAAAAAGGTGACAGAAAACCCTGTTCAGTGTCCTGTATCTTAAGGGAACAGAGGAGATCATTATGTTTTATTTCCTCATACTTACACTAGAGAACTCTAGTGGACTACAAAAATTAATGAGGACCTGTATTAAACATGTTGCCACTCCCTCTATGTAATGAATACATAGGCATTAAAGAAAAAAAAAAAAAATCCTGCTGCTCTGCTCAAAGCAGACAGGGTAATGCTCAGCAGCCCTGGTTTTGAATGCATCTGGTAGTCAAATGTCATCTTTCACAAAGCTCCTTCTCAGCCTTTAGACCGAGGCTGCTAGCACAGCTCCTCGAGCGACACCCACATAATGCAAGCCTCCATGTAGCCAGAGCAGAAGGGAACTCTAAAACACTTCAAACCTTCACAACAGTTAAAATAAGGTTTCTAATATTACCCAGCAATAAGAAAAGTTACATGTGCAAAAATTTGTTTCTGAGATTGCTGAACAAGCTTACTCAAAGAAATTATGTGATGTGAGAGCCATGTACCTGCAAATGCATCAGAGATTAGCAAAATATGTACGAGCCATGACCAGAAAAGTCTGTCTGTTACTGAAATGCTGACTCCATCACCAGTCAACAAACAGAGCCTCTGATGTTGCAGTGGTGGTGAAATGTGTGTAACTTCATCGTGAAGATTTTACATTGTGCTTCCACACCAACTTAGGGCTTTTCTCTATACTCACTAGTTGTTAAAAAATAATATATATACATATATTCTTAGTATATTATTTATTCCTCTGAAATAGTCACAGTTAAGAGTCATGTGTTTATGAAACAAGGCCCGTTAATGAACACTGAGGGACTCGTCATACACAATAGACTGCTGGCTAGCTTAAGGCCCCTTTCACATGCCTGTGGCTAGGCTCACAATGCGGTCATTGTGGCCTGCCTTGCTGAATGAGGCCTGGCTGGGGGACACGGGACTCTTTTGCTCCATGGCTGGGTGTTCTGTCAGCACACTGTGGAAACACGGCCGTGGGGTGGCACCCCTTGAGATGTGCTCCTCCACATCACGCGCACCCGCTGGGCCCAGGCTAGGCACCTGCACAAGGGCAAAAGGAACTCCATGCTCCACACAGCAGCTCCACACAGCAGCCCTGCACAGCCTGACCCGAAAGCAAAAATAGAGCTGGCACTTGAAATTAAATTCATTCAGGACCAGGAGTGACTTTTAACAGGTTCCCAGTCACCACTCAAAGCCTTCTCAAACAGAGAAAACCCAAAGCAAGTGGCTTTTGTGAGAACACAGAGGGACCCAATGTACAGGAAAGGCTTTCACAGGCACCCATGAAACCAGCCAAAAATTTAGAGGAAAATTCTTTTTCTCATCTTGCTTTGTGATAACAGTTACATGACAAATTAAAGTAGCTTAATATGTTATACTGTGTAAACACAAAAGCAAAACTGTTAAAAAATTGATTGCATTCCTTTAAATCACTGATTTCAGCATACCATTCTGTAACAAACCTAGATTATTGTTCTGTTCCAAGTTTGTACCACACAAAAATGTTTCCTATGATCAAAATAATACTTATCAAACATGCAAAAATATTTTTAAAACTATTGGCTCTTAAGGAATAAATCAAAACAAAAATAATAATAAAAATTCACCAACATATTGTCCTCAATTTAAATGTGCATAACATTTGATTCCAAACCTCTTCAAAATACAGTACAATCCATTAATCACCTCTCTGTGATCAACCCTCAATATGTTACATATACTTTAATTTCATGCTACCTTGCATTAGCCAAAAAAATCAATTGTTTGAAATATTAACTAATTAAAATACATGACTCACCCTCTGAGGTCCAAAATAAGATACTTGTATCAAATTCTGCAAATTTGTTGCTTTAATGGTTAGTTATGAACAAGAATAAGTCTTTAAAAAATATATTCTTTAAACAGAAGCAATGGTTTTAGACACTACAAAACTGCTATTGGAAAAAATGCCATAGGTTGTTATATTATTTGGCAGTTTTCAGAAACTATGAAGTTACACTCACATCTCCTCCCCCCCCCCCGCCCCCCCCACCCCCCCCCCCCCCCCACACTGGGGCGTGGGTGAAAAATTTTTTTAGTTTTACCCATGGTTAAAAAAAAAAAAAAAAAAAAAAAAAAAAAAAAAAAAGATGAATTGTGGGATGCCTCTTATTCCGGGGGAGAGGTTTTGAATAGAACAGCTGTCCAGAGGCCAGGCAAAAATGCACTCCCCTCTGAGAATAAGGGTCTCTTTGTGGGGAAGAAACAGGAATTCAGAAGAAGAATTTATGGAATTAGGTAGATACAATAGGAGATTAAAAAGAGAGGACTTCAGTCAAGGGGGCGGGGGAGACACTGCAGAAGAGAAGGGAAACTTTGCTCCAGCCAGACCAACAGAAATCAAAAAGCTGAAACAGTTGTTGGCTAAAAATATAAGGAGTTGCTGGACTAAGGAGACGAATGCACCATTCCCCTGGCCCTGCAAGCACCCTGACCACAGTCTTTACCATTGCATGGGCTGCCCCCTGCTCTGCCTTCTGCACATAGGCATGGCTTCAGCAAAAAGACACCCTGTACAAACCCAAGCTGTGCAAATGGGGGGTTAAGGCACTCTGAGAAGGTGGGAAATGTGGCTGTTTCTCTAATGAAAGAGAGCAGTAAGCCCATGGTTCACCTCGAAAGGGCCTCTTCTAGAGGAAAACAGTGCCTACATCTACATGGTCCCATTTTGCAGGTCTGCGTTGGGCACATTATGGATCCTGTTGACTGTAACATGATAAAGTGAAGCTTTTGTCAAAACATTATCACATTTGCCTCTTACATGAATCTTTCTAGGAAAGGAAAGGAAAGGAAAGGAAAGGAAAGGAAAGGAAAGGAAAG
>CM021732.1:50537703-50584503 GCA_011075105.1 Heteronetta atricapilla
AAAGGAAAGGAAAGGAAAGGAAAGGAAAGGAAAGGAAAGGAAAGGAATTCTCAGGCAACAAACCTCTGCACTTCTAGGGCATAGAGCAAGCAGGCCTCACCCTTGCAAAATGTGTTATTAATAAACAGCATCAGAGAATCCCAGGCTTCACTGTTACTGAGTGGGTTTCCTTGCTATAGGGCCATTTAATGTTTATCAACATAAGACTCAGAATAATGACCATGAATAAGGTACTTCACTCATAAACGTGTTTCATTACGCAGGAGCCTGGCAGCTGCTTACAGGACACATAGAGAGTGCTGCAGCCTGCCCAGAGCATTTGCATGCCTGTATAGCTTCTTGGGAGCTACCATAAGAACGACAGATGTCAGAATTTTCAGAAGTTTAATTCACTTCCACCAAAGTGATGTACCCCATCATGCACAGTGTATACTTTACTCTATAGGTTGTAATATAAATTTTAAAACATATGTTAACACAGACTACTTATACAGGCTCACACCTGCACATTAATATAACTTCACATTGTGATTGAAAACTTCAGTTAGACTTCTCCAGATTTTTTGGTCAAAATAAAAATAGAAGGAAGTGACAGGTATTGGAGCTAATGAACTTCCTTAAATCTGAGCCATGAGGTTGGTTAAGCATGCAGTGCTTAAATGCCCGAAATTGGATTTTCTGCAGTGATGGAGGCTTACCCACTTCTCACTGCTTTAGAGGTGGAATTTTATTCCACGGTACATTAACAGCAGGACTAAGAAGGCAGCACTCCAGATCAGAAGTGAATGCTACCCCCTTAAAAATAAAAAATAAAAAATGAGGCCCTGACTCAAAGAAGCTTTTACTTCTCTGATGGTATGCAATTTCAGTATGTATTTTCCACTCTTTGCTGGAACAACGCTGGTTCACAGTCCATCCAAAATGCTGGGCAGCAGAAAAGAGGTGAGTTACCCCACACATATCTGGTACCAAAAGACAGCCCAGCCAAAGTGCCGCAAGATAAACCCCTGGCTGCTCCTACCAACTCGCCCAGGGCTGCCAGCAATTGTAAGGGATGTGCTCCAACCCCCTGAAATAGGCACTGGACTGCATGGCAGAGTTAATTTCACTGCTCCTGCACTACTCAGACAGGAAATAATTTCAAATAATTTGTCAGGATTAACCTTTTGATACAGTTTAATTTTTTTCTAGATTTAAAGCACTTTATAAAGGTGCAAAGGTTCATTTATATTAAGCAAATGCTGCATCAGCAGTTTGACAGTAGCAAAATTCTGGTGCTGAGAATAACTACCACTCTGCTGTTTTAATCTTTACTGCAATAAAATGAAGTTTGGCATTTCAGCGTGATTCATAGTTAACTATCATTCTTATTTAGCTTTAGAAATGTCAAACAGCATAATTAACAGGGGGTACTCGTGGGTTTACACATTCCAGATGTAATGATTTATGTGGATTCTGCATCGCCAAACACCGACAAGTTATTTGTATCCATGTGTTTTAAACCTGCCATTACAGTTGCATCATATCCAGCACTGCCAAGCAGAATGAGTCAGGTCACAGAGCAATGCTCTTACTGTTTCTGGCCTTATCTAAGGTAATAAATAGAATACAGTGCTGGTTCATAATTTTCAATTCAAAATCCAGCTGTTTATAAGCACATCAACAA
Source organism: Heteronetta atricapilla (assembly GCA_011075105.1). Taxonomy (NCBI): domain Eukaryota; kingdom Metazoa; phylum Chordata; class Aves; order Anseriformes; family Anatidae; genus Heteronetta; species Heteronetta atricapilla. Next base: position 50,539,370 of record CM021732.1, read on the forward strand.
AAATGAAGTTCTAAGGCCTGCTGTTCACGTGCAACTTTTATACTTTCTCGAAAAAATAACCCTAAGAAATCTACAGCAGATACTCAGTTTTCAGCCATTTACCCCATCTACATTTATATTTAAAATGCTTTTATTCATTCTGATAAGGTAGGCAGGTATTTTTAGCCATGTCATGATGCATGTTTAAAAATTGATTAAAATACTCCTACAGCATTTCCATTCGAAGACTACACACCATACACACTCTTCTCCTGTAGCAAGCCCCAGATAACACAGTGCCAAAGCATTTTACTGCAAAACAATCAGATCCAAATGTCGTCTAACCAGACAATACCATGACACTGCCAAGAGCCCAAAGCAACTAGTAACTATAAAATATAGCCATCTTTCTTGCTAACACAGAGGGAAAACCCTGCCACACAAATACAACACTGCATTTTGGAATCCACGTTCATCATAGGCCGCACCCTTATAATTGGGATGGATAAAAATAAATTGGTTTGTTTGGTAAAGTATCGTGTGCCTCATTAGACCTACACTGGGTCTCACTGCAATAAAGTATGTTAAAGAAAAATCTACTGAGGAGAAAGATGATACCTAAAAGAAACTGATTATTTTCCATTCAGCTTGTCAGCAAGAAGTATTTTTATCATTTCAGTAGCATTGAAATGTTTCAATAGTACCTAGACACATGTAAGAATGTGTCCAATTACCAGCAACATTAGGTTTACTAGCCTTCAAGCTTATTACTTTCTCTCCTGTATTCAACATGAAATTATTTTCAGTCTTTTTTTTCTTTTGAATGACTACCTTGCTTTGGGATATGCAAAATATGTAAGTACACTCCAAATTATCAGAATCAGCTTTGCAATCAGTTAAATAACACAAATATAATCTCTGGACAGAATACATGCTAATCTACCAACTATGACTAATGCCAAATTCTTTGCATCCCATACACAGGTATGTTTTCATTTAGAACAAAATGTAGACCTCAGTATTGTCCTTTGTAGGAATGAATGAAACCATGTAGTTAAATGCTTCACTAAAATTATAGTCTTGATACTTGTTCTAACTCAGCTACTTGCACAGGTCTACTGTGTTGCAGACAGCGAGGCAACAGATTCAGAAAACACAGTGCATAGCTGCTATCGTCTGGAGGGAGTGGAAGGGTTTGGTTTGACCTTTTTGGCTGTGGAGAAGGGACAGTGTAGAGAGCAAAGCAGAAGATAAAAAATATCTAAGGGATTTTGTTGGGAGAACTCTGTTTTTAATTCTATTTTTAAAGTTTTCTCATAAACTGTCACCTCATTTCTATGCACTGATTCTGTCCTTGAAGTACAGAAAGTTGAACAGCCATTCATAAGAAAACATCCCATTAACTGAAAAGCATAGATAATATCCTGCTAAACAAAAGAAAGTTCTTTATCGACAGAATGGAAGTGAAAGGGAGTAAAGAAAACACACACACACACACACACACACACACACACACACACACACAGGGGAAACGTTTGTTCATTCTTCAGACAAAATCTTGGGCACCAGATTCACAACTCTGTTGCCCAACAGATTTCTTTTTACGGAAGGAGAGAAAGAAAGAATATTATGTCTTTCAAATATTTGTACTGATCCTTAACTTCTGGCCTGCTATTAATGCCAGTAAATTCTGTGGGATTACAAATGTTTGAAGAGGAGAACAAGCATTTACAAAATACATATCTTAAGATACATATTTTGTTGATCTCTGGAACCATGGAAGTGAGTCTATCATCAAGGAGGAGAGGATAAAAGGCATATAAAGACAATAAAAGAAATAGTATTCTTATCTACGGAGTTATTTTATGTTTTCCAATACTTATAAAAAGGAATGGCCTCTAATAGACTCTTACCTTGACCACATTAAGATGATTTAAGGCAAGGGACTTAAAATCAAGTTTTAATCACTATTTGTATCAATCAAATGTATATACGTATTTCAAGCCTGCTTTGTATTTGCGCTTAGTTATTTTCCTTAATAAAAAAATAATTGTCAATAAATGACCTTTAAGACATTTTGATTTGAAATTAATTATCCCCCCAATAACTTAAGCACTTCGCCAGAAATACTATTTATTGTTAATGAATTTGGTTATGTTGGTGACCTTGTCCCACAGTGTTTAGAATAAGTAGATCTTTGCTGACTACACCCACTCCTTCTTATGCCAAAAAATAAAAATAAAAATAATAATAATAATAATAAAAAAGCTCTGCTGTCTTCATATCTTGACTTCCAGTTTCCTTCTTAATTTTGAATTGAATGGCTACTACAGTGAAGTAAATGGAAAGGAGATACATCCTCTGTAGGAGCAGGCTGTCTTTGTCAAATGCTTGCACTTCAGGCATAAATCCAGCAGCCTCCCACCACTGATTTGAATTGATTTTCTCTGAAAGTTCCACAGTAAACTTACAAATATTTTTTCTTACTGTAATTTCCTCAAGCCTAAGTAAGCTCAGGCTTCATTCTCCTCTCAATTTCAGACTCAACATTATTTCAAGAAAATACTCAACTATTAGTTTTAAAATTATATATTTTGTTTGTTCAGGTGGTCTTTCAGAAAGGAATCTTTACTAATAATATTTTATTTTTATATTTAAATAAAAGTGTAAATATGTTTTACAGCTTTTATCTCCCTGTTCATGCAATCAAGTGTTGTGATTTCATTAGTGCATCTGGATATCAAAAAGAAACAGGAAGTGAAACCTACCCAGAAATGTTGTCCAAAAAAACATCCATACTTTGGAACTGAGTTACCAAAAATTTCTCATCCTGTTTCTCTACTTAATATTTATTCCTGTTGCTACAATATTTCTTTAAAAATAAATAAATAAACAAAAGCAGAAATATTTTTGTAAGGTGACAGGAAATAAATAAATAAATAAATAAATAAGTACCATTGCACTATTTTTACACTGGCAACCAACCAAACACAAAACTAACAGAAGTAACAGAAATGCCAAGTAGCCACATTGTGTACTACAAAACCTGATCCCAGAACAGATGTCATTCCACGTGCATCTCCATCACAGCACAAGACACCTTACGCTGGTATCTTGACTCATTCCTAACATTGAAATCCTCTGCTGGGACCACTTCCACTTTAGTCTTTGCATAGCCTGTACACCTCCTTATTTGCCCACAGATGCAGGACATTAGAGAGAGTCATTTGGTTATTCCATCACAAGAAGCCGAAGGGCCACTGACATTGGACCAGACGGGACAAGGAGACACTCCCCATGCAGCTTGGAAATGGGTTTCCATTGCAAGTTCTACTCAAACAAACAAAAATATTTTTTTTAAAAAATCACCAAATCAAAAGAATGAAAAGTCTATTTCCTTTCTAAATCTTCTAACTCACATCTCCCTGAGGACACAGAAGATGTGGAACTGTGCTCTCATCCAACGCAGCACAGGCACTTGTCTCTAGAGCTCTAATCTCACCTGGACCAGCTTCTCCCTATGCTTGTAATGTGCCCCGCAGCAGAGCACAGTGCAGCAACAGGACTCGAAAGGTGAGCAGAGCAGCATTAATACCTTCAGTGACAGATTAAACCATACTCAGAATGCTGTCGACCCACCCTAACCCCACCCTTGGTATGGAGCTAAGGGAAAAAGGCTGGCCCAGAGGGCCAGCAAGCCTGCAGGATGCTGTGCTCCCCAGGAGGATGGCTGCCCCTGTGCACAGCTGTTGCAGCTGAATAGCTCTGCTCCTCCATGAGCCCAGCCACCAGGGTGGGCTCATGGAGGAGCAGATCTGAATGGCTAACATGGTTAAAAAAACATTTAGGAGATCTTCCGGTTGCACCAAGATGGAAATCATCACATCATGACTGAAAAAAAAAAAAAAAAAAAAAAAAAAAAAAGCAAAAAAGCATCTTGCCTTTATGACAGAGCAATAGGTGATAGAAGGATTACTGTGGTGTGTGAAAACCACATGAAAGAACAGTTATTTTTAAGAAGAGAATCAACTCCTCTTTCAGACTCTGAGCTAACACATTTCTTCACCTTCTACTGAGAAATTTTTCCCATCATGCAAAAACACACAGTAAAGACCGCCAATTTAGAAGAAGTTCCTCAGCTTGAGCTAGGTAATTTCCTTAGTAAGACTTCTTGTTCCAAGTGATGTCTTACTACAAATAGTTTAAATTACCACTATTTAAAGCTACTTGATATTTAATTCAAGTAAATTAATAATTGTTTAAATTCTCCAGAAATATCTTTTCTTATGATTTCATATGAGTTATGATGTAGGAAAAATAAAATAGATTCCTGTGTATATAACAAAGAAGAATGATCTCTGCTTTATACACTAGATCTATCTATAGAAATTTAAACTTAATAAACTTAATAACTTCGGACACACGTCAATATGTAAAGGTTCTGCCTAGATATATATGAGTGCTGGTAACAGAAGACAAGATTAATTTCAATTTAAAAGCTCACAGAGAATATTGTTCTTCTCAGACAAGGGAAAGGAATGAAAAGTGGAAAACCTTCTTACGGATTATTTAAACATTAACTGCAAAGTTAAGAAATAATGCATTATATAAATCCAAAAAGACACAGCTAATGATAAACATCACTTGGACAGCACAGTGGTGCACGTGTTAAAGTACAGGACTTGAACACACCAGTCAGACTGTATGGTACTACCATCAAAAATAAACTTCTCATTTGAACTCCTTTAAAAGTTGTTTTTTTTTTTGTTGTTTTTTTTTTTTGCTTTGGGAAAAAAAGTAAAAATAAAAATCTCCACAAGGTACTTTTGAAGGGATAGAGAATTGAACTATAGACTCTCTCAAAAAGTATCTTTTTAGTTTTTAAAAAATGCTGAACTGATCTTTGCACTTCTTCACTTGAGAGAAATTAGAAAATACTATTCTCCCAATTGATCTGTTTCTTAGGAAATACCACCTCTCAAAATGCAGTCCTGGTATCACTGGATTCAGAAAGACTGTTATCACCAGATTATCCTTTATTCAACACATGAGAAGTCATTCTTCAATATTTACTGAACAAGAAAAGACCTGTTAATAAATCTGATACTTCTGCAATATTCAACTCCCATCTGATACCATGGACAAGACTCAATTAATTGGAGATATTTGGTGCACTTCAGTAAGTTTAAGGGATACTGTTTCAACAAGCGGGGCTCTAGATTATTCTCTTTCTCCTTTCAGCATTGCTCCAGTGATCCAGCACAGAGAGGTTTCTACAAAGCTACTGAATGCTCCCAGAAGCTCTCTCCTCCCCAGGCTCACTGTGAAGGGGACAGGGCAACTTGCAGCCAAGCCGTCCATCACTCTCCCTAATGAGAATTTGGAACACATCCACTTCTTTCGGACTGCCTTGCAACACAGACAGAGTCTGGAGAATTCTGTTTACACAAATAGCTAAGCACAGTCGCAAAAGGGCCACGTACCTGTGACTTGCTCTTATATTTCAACATCATCAGAAAAATCAGCAAAACAAGCATAGGTAATCTGTTCTTCCAAAACCCACAAAGTTAAAAAAAAAAAAAAAAAAAAAAAAAAAAAAAGCATTTTTTCTAGCTACTCAAACTCTGGTATAATGTGAGCCAGAGAGATTCTTGCTGATTTCTGCCCCTTTTTCTTTGAGGCTACTGGCCACAAACTAGTAAATAGAAAATGTAGAAACTAAATGATTGTGTGAAAGGTTCCCGATACCCAATACATTTGTTTATGAATAAACCCACTCTTGCAAGCTCACTCTAAATTAATTGTGCAAATGACATCTGCAGAGAGGATGTCACCCATGGGGGCATTGCAACCTCACTTACCCAAACTAAAGGGTATCCTACAGCAGACAAAGGGTTTGCCATTCAAGAACACACTTTGTAGAAGAGAAATATTGGGGATGCTAATCTGTCACTGCTGCAAAACACAGACTTGGAGAAATTCTTGCCAGATTCAGCATAGTTCCCTGCACCATTCTTCTCAAGCTAAACAAACAAGAAGAGTCAGCATGCAGCACTGACACAGACAGCTTCCCCTACTTACACCCAGACCACTGCTGTCTAGTTTTGAGGCAGCCTGTGCAGTAAACACTGACCCTTGAATTTCCAATGGGAAATCAGCATCACTGGTTCTACACAACCAAAGTACACCAGTTGTCTTTTTCTTTCCGAATTTGTTGCAGGTGTTCCCCAAAGCCTACTGGATTCATCCTTTCTGCCCAAGAAAGTGCTTTTTCCCTCTGGCTGTTTTAGGATGTGCAGAGATGATGTTTATTTTCCTAAACTGATATACACACCTCTAAAAAAGTCTTTAAAAAATCCTCATCTGCATCTTGGAAACTGAAGTTTCCTTCTATAGACCAGCAAATCATCATTTTTGTCATGCAATGAGAACACCTAAGAACTGGATTTTTGTTTTGCCTTATTTTTCTCTTTGCATATACAAGTCCCCAGTGAATCACATCAGTTTCTAACAGCACAGACAGACTTCCTTCTCTTGCTTCTTTTTGAAGAGAGCATTAGCAGGTGACAACCCCCGCTCCATTGATGCTGTTCAAAAATTTAACAGGGCTAATGAAGATTAGAATCTGATTCCACATCTTTTTTAACAGGTACTTTCTATGTCTGACGCTGATGCACCAACCCATTCAATTGGTCTACTATTTACATATTTAAATATAGAGTGCCTTAAACTCAAGTTCACAGAACTTATGGAATATTTGTGTGTGTTACTACCAGCTATATCATCTCTAGAGGCAAAACCCCACAAATTTTAGCAACACCAATTTAACTAATTCATGCCTACTTTGCTCAAAGGGCTCATTTTTGCCCCATATAACCAAAATGATTTCTTTGGAATGATTTAGTTTAAAGGAAAAACAGAGTGGAATGTACTTAACTTTTGTTTTTGTTTTTGTTTTTTTTTAATCAAGATTTGTAGGAAAACATTTCCACTAACCAGATATTGTCTGGGTTTACATGCAATCTGCAAATCAAACCCTGAAAGTTGACAGTAAAAATGCTTTCAATATCTGTAATAACCCTATTCTGAATGCCTCTCCTTTCAGCTGTGACATCACAAATCCCATTATGTCTGTACCCCTCCTTGTCTGTCAGGTTTATTATATCCAGGCATGGTGGCAGCAGCAGCCTCCATCTTACTGTGCTGTACCTATACATCTCACTCAGCTAACATGGAGGGAGGAAAAAAAAAAAAAAAAAAAAAAAGCTATTTTCTTCATATTTGGCATAGCTTGAGGACAGCAGTACTGACTCTTTCCAAACCTACTTGAAACATCTGTTCTGTTTTTTCCCCCTTCCCAAAATATATAATACATAAAAAAGATTTACTCCTTTGATTAATCCCATAAGAGTTGTTTTTAAATTTACCTTTGAAATTAAAAGAAACCAAAAATAAACCTATGGCTATCTGGGAAATAACTTTTTAAATGAATAAAGCAGCAGCAAGTATGCAAAAAGGCATGCTAATTTTCTGCTACAAGCACATACCAAAATAGTAATGATGCAAGAATCAGAAGATTATCTTCAAATTCGCTGTTCCATCAACACCTCATGGTAAGTAATAGACAATATTCTTTTTTTATTTGGTTATAGTAGATAAAGAAATAAAAATCAGCTGCTGTATTTTCAGCCTACAAGGACAAACTACCCCATTCTGCTGATTCTCATACTTACTACCTGACTCCCTGAGGAATGAGCCCTTCCAACCCTCCTTTGGCCAGCACTGTCAGCACGCTCTAGAAGGACGACTGTTTTTCAGCTTTATTCCAATGAATAAAGCTCTAGAAAAAGTTTTCAGCACCTTCAGTAACCACAGCATTAAAACTGTAGCTGAAATTCAATAAAAGATAAAAATGCCTTTGTGGAGTGAGAGGATGGCTAGGAACTTCTCTTTACATGCAGAGACACAAGCCCTGTCAGTAAGGAACAAAGTTCTGGGGCAAAAACAGATTATTGTATTAGAATAGTTTAGTCCAATTCTCTGTAACAGCCCAAAAGTAAAACAAAAAATAAACAGCACACTATCAATTATAATGGAGTGAATGGAGAATGCAACAAAAACTGCTATATCAATAAATAAATGTTATTTTCTCTCAATAGGATGTAACAACAAAAAAATGAAAAGCAAACAATGAAATAAATGAAGGTATCAGGTGGTTCCCACACGTGGCACCTTTACACTCACAGCCTCTTTAAAGAGACCATTGAGGGGAGATGATGCCATGTTCTGCAAGATCCTCACTGGCAGAAGGCAGGCAGGATGCAGTTATCTTTCCTATGACAGCTACTGAGGGGCATTGGAAGCACTGTCCTCACATCACCTTTTGAACCTCAATAGGTTGAAAACAAACACATTTCTTCACCTGAAGTCAGCTGTTAAATTCACTTCTACTGAGCAAAGTGAATAGTACATGTTCCCATTGGTTGAAAAAGTGATAGGAATAAAAATCAGAGATTATTAACTACAAAGATACTTCCATGCTTACAAGTCCAAGGCTCACAAGCCATAAACCACTGAAAGCTGAGAAGATCCTGGGAAAGCAGCAATACAAACTCACCCTCTTATGCTCTTCCTGAAGCACCCACAATAGCTCAATGAAGATCCTGAGCATAACAGCGTTCAGTCAAACCACTTGTACCCATTAATATAGAGATCTTTAGCTACCAATGACATTGTAATTGTCTTTGTGTTTACTACATGCCTTCAGATGTTCCATAAAAAATCATGATTTAATGCATTTGTCACTACTTTTTCCTCTGAAAATAGAAAACTTTGATCAGTGTTGCTATTCCTGCCCCTGAGATGTTCCTTCTCCTTACCAATAAAGTCCTTTGTTTTATAGATACTCAAAATGTCATCTTCATATTCACACTTTCAAACCAGCTTTAGATGCAAATAACTATGTAAAATTATTATGGAATAGGCAATGCAATTCCCAGACAATGCAGATCTTAACTGAAACTTTCCCTTCTCAGAAGACAAAGAAAGATAGGGAGAATTGATACCTTCCTAGTACTTCACTGCCCTGCATTTCAGAAGCATTTTTGGGTCAGAGGTAAAAGGCCCATTTCCTACACCCATAGAAAAACAAGCTATGTCCGTTGTAACCCAGGCAGGATACCACTGACTGAGCAAGTTTCTAATAAATTGTAACTTTAATTAATCATGAGAAACACAGTTCCATGGACTGAGGTGTGTCAGTTTAACTATTTCCTAACATGGTCTTCCCCTACTGTAGTAGTACTTCACTCCTGCAGTGCACAAAGTCTCACCACAACGAGAATCAATGTCAAAGCTTTTTATTCTTCCTTCCCCCTTTCTAAATTATATAAGTTTGCACTTAAAAATATTAAAATACCTCAGGACCAGACAACCGCAAGCAACTAATCAAGTCAATTGCAGCATCATAGCACTCACCAGCGGTGTTGCCAGATGCTGAAAAGAGCTTACAATGTGGTTACCTGGGATTATCTCATCAGAGCCCTTAAGAGAATGAGATAGACTGACCATCTCTCAATTGGATGAGCTGCTGCAGAGGTGTCAGTACTTCAAACCCCATTCCAAAAGTCAGACTCTTCCCAGCCAAGAACAGAGCAAGTGCATCCACTTCCCCTGCCCCTCTTCTACATCATCAGGGCCACATTCTGAGAGAAGCTGGCAAGAATTAAAACAGGTCCTGCAGAACTATATTTTATGTGGATGGTACACTGATTTCCCAACTCAAAACATAAAGAGTCATTGAAACCCTTGGACACTTGCATATGAATTTACTGGAACAAGTCCTCAGCATTAGGATTAATTAAATGCATGAGTCAGGACTTGCTTATTCACTGAAGTTTCTAATGGTAGTCCCCAGTATTGAAACACCTAGGAATGCTAAGCCCCAGAGACTACAGGCAAATAGTTACACTCAGACCCAATCATCCACAAATCACTGACGATTAGGGAAGAAGACAGTGCATTGACACTAAGTCTTGGGGGGAGAATTGAACATACTACACTGATGGATAGAGATGCTCAGGGGACTGCTAAACCAAATATTCCATAATATTTTCCAAAGGGGGGGGGGGATGTTTTTTGTGTTTTTGTTGTTGTTTATTTGTTTTTAAAAGAGAAACTAGCATACAATTGCTTTAACTGTCATTGAAAGATTCAAGTATAGAAAAAGAGTAGGAAAAATGCTTAGTAAAGCAACAACACACTATTTTTCTTATAAATTAAGACACGTAGCATAAACTGACTACAAATGAAACCCAGTAAGCAAGACAGGTATTTCCCCATCTTTACATACAGCATTTGCACTGGATTCTTACTACCAAAATAATCCAAATCCCACCTCATACATACAGTTAGACAAATGCCTAACTTCATGTATTGAAACAATTTCCTATCTCATCTAAAACAGAGGCCTTGGTATAAAATAACCCTATTATAAATGAATAGAACAGCCAGAGAGAATTTGGTAACATGGAAAATTAGCTGGAGGGCACTATACCTAGCATCCAGTTAAGAACCATGAACAGAGCCATGTTTACACCTCATATACTGAAACAACTGGACCAGTTAGACCAAAACAAACCCATTTTCCATAAACATCAAAATGCCTCAAAATCTTGACACATTTTGCTGAGCCAAGTAGCTACTTTATATCACAAACTTCTAATGACCTCTCAGAGACATGGTGCAAGTATAATGAAACATGAATGGAATAGAGAGATGGCAAAACACTAAACACAAAACAAGGAGAGTAATAATGAAAGTTAAGAAAAGAACATACTGATCCTTCAGTTGCATTTCTACCAACGAGTTGTCTTTTAGGTGCCCAGAAGTCTCCAAAGACTTTATAGAGCATATAAGCTCTCCCTGATGATCAATGTTAGAACAAAGAGAAAAGAAAACAAGTTCATACTTATTGTTACAAGCTTTTGGGATATGAAAATCAAAATTATTAATATCCTTGTAGCTTTACTTGTTCTTTAAGCAAATAATCTTCACTCTCAGATTTGTATTTAGCAAACAGCCACTCTCAATATATTAAAAGGATGGTTATCAGACAAAGCTTTGGAACATAAAATTTTGTTACATTAAAAATTAAACCCTTATTCTTTCTCACCCACAGCATGCTCTCTTATGTTCACTCCATCAAACAAAACAAAAGAGATGATACAAAGGTTTGCACAGTACACAGGAAAAATCTACTTGCAAATGGAAGAAACTCAGGCACTTGTCAGAAAACCACACAAAGTACCACTGAAACAAATTCTCATAGCTCATAAACTAAGGATCCCTGCAGGAAATGTGAATAAAAGGTCAAAGATAAATACACTAGCTTCCTTTAACACCCCGCCCAAAAGTATGCATGCATGCATACATACATATGCATACAGATGCTCTCCCTTTTATTTGGATTTCTAGTTTTTTTATTCCATTTTGATATATGCCATAAAATCCATATGCTGAGAAGTGTTTAATGTCAACTAAGCTTTTCCTGAAAATCCATCCTCTCACAATTCTAGCATATAGAAGTTTTGTATATACCATATGTGTTGGCACTTAGAATTTGTTTAAGATTTAAAGCTTGTAATATATACGAAAAATACCTCAAAACTGCTTTGAAGTATGACATTTAAGCAAATCAAGACAAATATCCTCATGCTCTGCAAGTTGTTAGACAAACAGGAAGAAGTTAAAATAAAGGTACTACAAAAAAAAAAAAAAAAAAAAAAAAAAAAAAAAAGTGCATTATTTTTCCCTTAACGTGTTTGTACTTAATAACAATCTAAATCATTATGTAATTTAGGAATGCAGGAATCACAAGTGTTTGTTATTGGGACATATCACTGGTCCACTGACTTCTAAGAAAATTAAAGTGTGATGTTAAATTAGCCAACAAAATTGTATTAGATATCTTCACAAACAGCAGAGAGATTCATTTCAGTTGGTGACACATATCGCATATATGAACCTGCCATACAGCAGAAGTACAGCTATTTGCAGATCTTGCGTCTATTTTGTAGTCCTGAAAACATATGATGTTTCATATTTTACTACAGAGGTACTACTCCGGCAGCAGGCTGGTGAATCTGATACACAGCATTATTCAAACCAATATGTCTAGCTTAGATTTTCCTACTCCAACTGTAAATCAGAGGGACAGACTAGACCACATAGTTCTACACAGGCATGTTCATGCCACCTCTTGCATCCTCACAATTTGACTTAACAAACAGAAGGAAACTTAATGTTCCCCAGAACTGTTCTACTAATTAATACATTAAAACAAGAAGTAAAAGATTTCAAGGCTACTATACCCATGCCCCAGTTCTAATGACTTTATTAAGCTTTCAGTAGGTGCACCCAGTTTCCAAATAATAATAACAAAAATTAAAAATAAAAATAAAAAACAACCCCACAAATGTTAAATACAACCTATAGTCACATGAATTTGCATGTGGATTCCTAGTTAAAATGATTATTAATAAGCACAGTAAGATTACCAGCAAATGCATTATTACTCTGCATTCATCAAATATGCATATTTTTCTGCCTTTTCCTCCTGCTTATCTTTCCTGTTTGTAATGTTAGACTTCTGTGCTATGTAAATGAAAATATTTAATTATGCAGAGGAAAAGGGAAAGGTTTACATTATTATAATTGAGTTAAAATTCTTTTTGCTTTAAGCTCAAATACTGAGAAGATAGCTGAGAATCTGTTAAGAATTTCAAAGTCTTAAACTGCTGCTTTATAAATTTTAAGAGCTACACGTGAACAATTTGAAACCTTTTGATGTTAATAAAATTACTGTTATGTATGCAGTTTTCATGGTTAAAATTAAAAGAAGTCTAAAAGCTTAATGCAAATCCAGGGTGAGAAGCAAATTCAGAAAGAAGTTGCTTGCTTGTTACAATTTTTCAACTCTTGTGGTAACCTGAAGAGTCACACTAATGATTTATAATTTCTCATGAACAAATGGCTAAGTAAGCTAAATGTAAAAATATCTCAAGAAAACAGCACCTCAAAGGCAACCTCCTTATAGAAAGAGGTCTCCTTCCGTTGAAGGAAAAGGTATTGTTCATAGCTACAGACAGACTAGTAATTATCCCATCCAACGGTCAGTGTGATACATAGAAGATTACAGCCATTTCAAACAGAGATGTCTTAAGTCTCTGACACTTGACTATTCAGAGACACTCAACAAATATGCCAATGCCACAAACAGTAAAGCAGCATGTCAAAGAATGATAAGTTTTAGTAAGATTTTCATTGAGTTTCATGCTAAAACAAATAATCAACTTCACTTTCTACTGGTGTACAGAAATATAGTAAAGTCCAACAAGGTGTAAACACTCGCACAATTTGAAAGGAGGTAAAATAAAGCTCCCCATTTTCCACTGGCTCCACCTGCTGCAAAGCTGCCATTTCTCAGTTTTGAAATTCTGAGTTTAGAAGGAAAGTTAAAAAGATAAGAGATCACCTAGACTGTGAGATGATAGAACATGTTGGCTATTTACTCACATTTCATAATAAGGTGGTAACCTTTTTCTCAGATCAACCTCAGCACATTTCTGGTGTCCCAGCTACAGTGATTTGCTTTACTGAGACACAATCACACAATTTGCAAGCACACACACACTTATTTACTTTACCATTTCTGAGATGTGCTGATAGGTACCCATCAAAGCTTCAGACATTCTTTGTCATATAACAAAGGCACTATCTTGCTCCCATGCCACATCAGTGCTAAGCAACAGAAAAGATTTAAGCATTTTGAGGTCAATATTTCCCATGCAAAGCCCTCGTTTCTTCACCATCCTTCCCTAAGCTGTTCAAGTCAAACTCCACTGACGCTCGAGGTCTGAGACCTTCCAGGCTTCCTCAGGCACTGAAAAAAACAGAAGCCTCAAATACTTAATCATCAAACACTCAGCTCATTAACACTGAGGTGGTGATGGTGCCAATAATAATAATAATAATTGCGGGTATCATCTTGTAGTGCTACAAAAAGAGATAGTACTGAGTTGGTTACTCATCCCAAACATGGAAGCATCTAAGTGCAGAGCACAGGTTCAAAGTTGTAGTAGTGGTGCCACAGTATCACCTCCTCTGAGACACTGCGGAATTATTTTGGAAAAAGGATTACAGAGTCATACTACCCATTCCATAATTATGATTGAAATTTGCTTTCCACTGTAGGCCCAGTTCTAATACTTCTCTTGACGGCAGAGATGGATGAAATTACTTAGATAATTACAAGCATACACACTTGTAAACATTTGGCTGTGCTACTAATATTGGATTACTTGGGTTCTGAATGCAAGTATATTTGAGCTTTTCCATGACTGCTTATATATGCCTTCTTTAGGTAACTGAACACTGGACAGTCTTTTTTTTTAGGTTAAATGAATGTTACAGTATCCAGCCTTAGCTCCAGCCTGAGCCAGCATTTCTATCGGGTTTCTCACCTGGCACAGCCTACACCATGTACTGCACTGCATATTCTGGAACCTCTGCCTCCCTTGCTTCTTCCCCACCCCCCACAAGAAAAACCTCACACCACTGAAGGCATTAACATGCATTAAGCTGGATGACCGCAAAATGTCATGAGTCCTCACCGACTCCACAGTTTAAGTGTGGGTTTTAATAGAGGCAATATTTCTTCATCGCCAGCCAGTGCAAGATTTGTTACCTACACAATGACTCAACTATGACATCTTTTATGAGTGATATGTTAAACTAATTAACATTAACCTAGCAGAAGAATTGGGCATAAATTAGGGACCATTTCAGTTAAAGATACAGAGGGCTTCTATACTGATAATTTTCCCTAAACAAAGGACTTTGACCCTTGAAGTATGAGATTTTATTTTAAAATTAATATTAACTGATGCAAAATTTCTCTGTTTTTTTGTTTGTTTGTTTGTTTTGGAACACGATTTCTACTGATTTCTTTTTCATCATAGAATATTAAGGAACATAAAGGCAGATGCAGTTAGTTTAGCAATTCTAAATCCAAGAATTGAAGAACCAACACAAGTCAAGCATGTCAAGAGCCATAAAGAAGTTATTAGAATAAAATAAATATATTAATATATTGTTAAGCTTAATGAATTGTTTGTTCCCCTTTCCAACTGGGGGAAGGAAAAAATAAATAAATAAATAAAAGGGGAAAAAAAAAAAAAAAAAAAAAAAAAGTAAGCCAGTAGCATATAGATTTTGTCAGCTCTGCTACACAGAAAGCATTGCGTTAGACCCAAGTGCAGATATCCACTGTTCACAGCAGTATTTCTCAGGATCTCAATTTCTCATCTTTAAACACCAAGGCAAAAGGAGTATTAAGTCAAAATTAATTGAAAATACATACTACAATACTTGCCCAACAGGTATGCCAATTATTTACCAACAAGTGCACCCTGGCTTTCTTTACAGAGAGGGTAGACATGCTAGGAAGATGCATGTTCCTCAATAGCTGTTTGCAAGCATCCTTCTGGCAAGTGTTTTTATGCCACATTCAACCCTTGCCTCTCCGCAGAGCTTTTCTTTTATGCAGAAAGAGTTGATCTTGCCTGTGCAGAAGCGGAGGTACCCTATTTCCCTTTCTGTGTTGTGCAGTGATGGCAGTATATGATCCATAACAAGCTCTTGCCAAAACATTAATCCAGGCACTGACATAAAATAACAGGGTGTAACTTCACATTCTCTTCAGCCTTGAAACATTTGCACAATTTAAAAACAAGAATGAAAACATCCTCCTTCTCTTATACAACTATCATATACCACTATCCATAGAAGAAAAGAAATAGGGAAAATACTGCATGCAAATGGTTCTGGGAACTCTTGAGTTGTCTGCACAGCGCTGTTCACATCAACCTATCAGAAGCCTAAGTAACAGCTCTTTCTTTAACTCAGCAACTATAACTTGGGTCTTGGATACACCATTACTGTTACATGAGAGCAACAAGTCAGAGAGCTCCCCATCCCTTCATGTTCAGAAACTATCTGAACAGATGACAATGTGTCTGCAGATCCAAAATTTACGTTTTCTTATTTTTAATAATGCTATAGACATTTTTAAGTGTCTAGAATATGCTCTCTTACACAGAGAGTCCAACTGTGCTTTACAATATTGTACCAACAATTTAAAATAAAATATACACAACTGTAGATGCATAACACTGGGCAGCAGTCTCACGCATACATGTCTGCAAAAGAATCCTTACTCTGCTTCTTTTCTGCCCTACTCTCCCTCAGATCTGTTGTATTTTAACTCACTGCCTTTTGCAACTGAGTTCAGGACAAAAAAAAAAAAAAAAAAAAAAAAAAAAACCAAACAAACAAAAAAACTATTTCAACTGCAACACCTGATCCAAGGTCAAAGCAGCAAATTGATTTCTGTCGTTTTGCAAATGTGAAAAAAATCAATCTATGAATGGTTCTGGTCTTTATTTGCAAACATCTTTCCACCTGCCTCAGAAACCCATCTCCACTGCATGAAGTGCACAGCAAGCAACATTCTGCACACAGATTTGGTAGTACTCAGAACAATTCTTAACAAAAATTTTAAAGCAAGATCAACCAATAAATAAATAAATAATCTTCTCTCAAGGTTTCAAATATTACACTGTGCATAATTTAAAGCAATTTATTCTATCAAACAAACATATATATGTGCATATATATGTTTACATGCACAGACAACAAGCCAGATCAATTACCAGCTGAAAAATACTTTTCTTTTTTTTAGTATTTGTCATAGCTCTGCTTCAGATATGCCTCACTGCTCTTCAGTCATTTCTTTTAAGAGAAAGCAGGAGAAGGGGAAGAGTTAGCAGCATGCCTGAGATTGAGATAAAGAGTTTTACAACTAATTACAGTGATATTCTCCCAGTATACCACTGATCACTACTAATTCAATAGTCACTTTTCCATTATGTCTTTGTCCGATAAGGATTTGCACACAGGATGTACTAAAGTAAAGAAACAGATTGGTAAATTGAAACAGGGCATGTATTTCAAGTAGCTGGAAACTAAAGTAAAAGGGAAGACTGCACAGTCTGCCACTGACACAAAATAATAAAAGCAGCATCTGGGAATGCATTAAACATTGCTTCAAACAGAAGGGGGGAAAAAATCGTGTTCCCATTATGAAGCTGCCTCAGGCACCTCACCATTGGTTTCGGGCTATGTGTATGGTGTATGTGCACACATATTTATACATCTAATACACATGTAATTTTAATCTATTATTCTAAAATGTGATTAGACTCATATTTAACACCTTCCTTATATAAAACATTTAAAATGAGCTAGCATCTGATTAATCTTGCACCTAGATGCACCGTGTGGTCCACAACCAGTCTCAACTGATGTTAAGCAAATTGTCTTTTCATTTCTTCAGGGAGCAGGTATGACTTTCTCTGTTGTCTTTAGAACTGCCATTTCATTCCTATGACTAGGTGTACAATGAGCCACTGCCATAAGCATACATCAGGATACAGCCCCTTTCTTCCACTGCCTGAGTGCTGTAATTCCTGCAGGAGAGAGACATTAAACCTTCTCCAACTAACACCAATTGATGATGTATGAAGAGCAACTGAGTTGAAAATATAGATTTTTTTATGGGGATAGCTAATTTATTTTTGCAAGCTGCATTCCCATTTTGCTTTAAAAACATAATCACTCAACTTTTCTCTCAATTTAAATAAAGTTTTTCATAAACATTCCAATCCTCAACTAAATTAGGTTAGAAATACTCATGCATCAAAGTCTTCTGGAGAAGGATGATAATATCCAAACATCAGGTGTTGATACCATGGAAGATAAGCTATTTGTAAAGAAGTGACAGTTAATACAAATCAGATAAACCAATTCATGATCTAGGATGCAGATTTCAGCCATACACAAAAGTGAAGCTTTAGACCAATAAAGCCACAATGCACTCACTACTTAAAGGCTATTAAAAAAAGTATTTACAAATATTGAAGCCAAAAAATATCTACATGATATTGAAAACCTCTTGATTTTAGAAATATGTTTCTTTCAGTCCTTCTTTTGGAAGTGCAATGAATTACAATCTTTTTTAATATATATATATTTAGCTAATTTGGTTCTAGATCTAAATCAATGCACAGACTGGTGTAGTGCTACACAGGGCAAGTGCAGCAGTTTGCTTAGACATAATTCAACATTTGCTGCATAGTCTAGGTACTTCCTTAAATATTCTGGAGCCATCACAACTTTTGTTATTTTCAGAATATAAACACAGAGCAATCCCAAAATACCAACTGAAAGCCAGTCTGCAAATGCTGAAAGATAGCCAGTGAGATCATCTCAAGACAACATACACAGTCCTGAACCACTTACCTAAAAATGAATTCCTGTCTTGCGCAATATTGCAAAAACAGGCAGAAGAGGCTAACTCATATCCTCAAGACAACAGTTGTTTTTGGAGTAAACTTAATTTAAAACATGCAATGTTAAAGTTGACTTTAATTCACTGTGTGGCATTGAACAGAAACAATTTTATCATTCACCATAAAGAAGCCAATACTGCTGATCCCTGCAATATTTATAACCTGTGTTACAGACATTTAAAGATTTCACTACATTTTCCCATTAGGAATGCCCCGATGGCACAAGCCTCCAGATGCATAAATTATGATAAACTGCTTCTAATCCATTTCCACAATGTCCACCTCTCTGTTTTCTGCCACATCAATCACCTGCTCCTGGCCCTCATTTTCAAGATGCCTCTCCACTTCCTTTCCTCACCTGCCATTGCTGGCTCACAACTAAATCAAATCACATCCTTATCCACCCAGAGGAACTGTTCACAGTGCCCACTTTCTATTTTTCATGACAAATATCTGCCTTCATTACCACCACCACCCCATCCACCTGCCATGCCTACAAGGAATCCTACACAAACACATGTGGCTCCATTTCACTTCTCTCTGTTATCTCTGAAAAAAAAAAAAGACCTGACAGAACAACACTACACTCATGTTCCTGCGCAGGTCTTAAAGCAGCACTTTTCATGGAGAAAATGGCTTAAGCAGCACTTTTCACGGAGAAAACAAGGCTTAAGGAAAAAAAAAAAAAAAAAAAAAAGTGAAAATTGATAATGAACACTTAAGAACTTAAGATGTCTCAAAATTGTCTCAAAATGCAATGTACTTCTAAAGAAGGCAATATTGTCCCTGTATGGAAGTTTAGCTTCCTTTTAGTATTTAAGTATTAAAAAATGCAGCATATGTAATCATTTTTGTTATTTCTAGCAGAAGCATGCACATTTAGATTAGTTATGAGCATTTTCTTCTTCTTTCTTTGCACAGAATTAAATATTTTCCTCACTAATGTAAAATATTCATAGATGTGAATAAAGGCATTGCACTTGCAGTAGCCTTATAAACTTTCAGTAGAAGTACTGTCCCTGTTCTCACACAAAGACCACATTTAATTTTGTGTTAAAATATTCTTAATCTCCCTATCTTATCCAACTCCCCATGCCTAACCCAAACATGTCTATGCATTTTAATCATGAAAAGGTCAAGGTATCAAGCACAATAGCAGACTACCTCAGACTTCATAAATAGTTTGTGACAAGTTTCATGCAATGTCGATGAAAGCACAATATATATATATATCAAAATAGAATCTGTTGGTGAGTTGGAAAGCTTCTTCCTACATGAAATAAATACAATGAAGAGAAAAAAAAAGCTGTATTCCAGAAAGTATATGCATGTGTCCAGACTTAAATGATAGCATTTATATATCGTATCTCACATGGTATGGAAGCTTCCTTTTCATTATAAGTTCTCATGCAGTGTTCAGAACCATAACTAATAGATTTCAAGTGGCAACTCTCTCCTTCCAGCCTTGGCCAACATTCCTTCCTCTCTTCTGGAACTTGCTCTCACAAACAAACAAGAAACAAACTTTCTATAATGCTTATACCGATTTTCTAAGACTATTGTACCTCGAGTTATCCTGTAAGGTGATAAACAAGTGAAAGCAGAGAAAATGGCATATTTGCAACTATGATTTCTGCAATAACAAGCTAAATAATTAACACATGAGATTCAACCAACACTGAGGTAAATAAAGGGGAATATATATATATATATATATATATGCCATTTATATATAGTTGTGTGTGTATATATACACCTTTTTTTGGAGCCCAAACTAAAATAGTTCCACTGCATCCACTGAAACTTTGAGGCTGTTCCTGACAGCTGCAAGCAGAGGGGCCCTGTCCCACAGCTCCCACCCCGCCTTCCCAGTGGGGATCCCAGAGACAGTGCTTCCCTTGCCATTCCCCTCACAATTACACAATGCTCAGGCTGTTTGGAATCCCTTTCAGGGGCTAACAATCATATTTCCAAAAGCTGCCTCCCAAAAAATTTACTCAGGAGTCACACTGAGTCACATTGCAGCTCCTCATGCAGCAGAGGATGCTCTGGCAAAGCTGCCAGAGTGGGGAGCTCCTTTGCTCTGCACTGTCAGGAGCTGGGGATTCCCTGTGGAAGGGTGAAAGGCAGCAGGCCTTTGAGAAGGCATCCTTGTCCATGTCTTGGCACAGGAACCAGCAGGACACATGCAGGTCTATGGAAATGTCTACTTCACCTGGGAGGTCTGGAGCTCATTCTCCCAAAAAATTACTTCAGCTAAAGAGAAAGAACAATCAAAAACTTAAAATGAAGTCCTTATTGCACTTTTCTTTCTAGCTTCCTACAGATTCTTCTGCAGGAAGATATTCTATATGCCATCTCCTCCATCTGTTGCCTAAAAATACAGAAGTTACTGAATCTGCCCTTTTCTCCCTGCCCACTCATCACAACTCCAAAACTGTATCTCACCCACCCATGACACACTGCAAGCACTTCTTGCAGCCTGTTAAATCTCTTCTCCTTGGGTGCTCTGTTGGCCTGAGACATCCCCATGGTTATTCCCTCTTCAGCTAAATGGAATAAGACATTTTCTCACATGACAAACTACATAGACTAAAAGACTTTCTTAACTGAGAGCACAGCTGAAAGGAGGAACCACGTCTCTGAAAGTCTGAATTTGGTTGAATTTGGTTAGTGAAAGTTCTGCTACCAATTTAACTACCACACACCCCAGGGTAGATCTGTGAGCAGGAGTTCAGAGCTCAGCCCCAAGCCCGCGATGCCTGCAAGGACTTCCTTCTAGGACAGCCGCAAGCAATGGACCGACTGCAACCACAAACCACCAGAACAACCCTTTTCACACCCTTCTATGGAGCTACAGCATTTCAGCTCACATGCCTGAAGCTCTCCTCCCCTGCAGCAGTTCCCAAGCTCCTCAAAAGCAGCTTTCACTGGAGGAAGTAGGGCTGATTCCTGCCATTTTTAGGGAAGTTTCTCCCGATCACTCATCCCAGGATGATGCTCCTTCACCACAGCACTGAGCTTCTATCCCTCTGCTTGCCTGAAAGCCCACTGCTGCTGCCTCTTTTGCTAGGAATGCCCCCAGGAAAAAGGTGCAGGGATGCTCCGGAGTGCCCGCCTGGAGACACCACAGCATCGGCAGAAAGTGTGACTTGACTCACACCAACACTGCACACCTACCCAGTAGGCAGCTATTATGCTAGATGTTCCTAGCTGACTGAACTGTCTCTTTCCCCTCTGATCTTATCTCAGAACATGAGAATACTTCATTTTGTTTTATTGGAAGTATTCCAAAGTAATTGGAAGACAGATAAATTGTATTCTTCCTCTCTATATCTTAAGAGTTCTGTCACTAAGTTATCATTGTCTGAAATATTCCAAGTGTAAACAAAAACAAATATATCTAATAACTTGCAAAATACTTCATTAAATCTATGGCATTCAATCTACCTAAACTCCCAAATTAAGCTAAGATAAATGGTTGTCCCTATTTACATTAACTTTAGGTAAAACTTTATTTCCGTCTTTAGTGTTGATGAAAATGAATGGTTTTCATACAGATAAATGACTTGTATTTTTTCTGTTACAAAGAATAACCACTGTCCAGATTAGGTTTTAAAAAGAGATGCATAAGAAAATAAGAAGAATCCACACAGAAAATAACAACAGCAACAACAAAATCACAATTTTGGTTTCCATTAAATACAGAATTAAATGCAGAAATGTAATGACTGGACTTATTTTCTAAGATGATTCTAGATAGCAGCTCTAAATACTTTCATACAGCACAATCCATTTTTTACTCTTTTTTTCCTCTTTCCACCAACAGCATAGGACTTTCCTTTTCTGAGACTTCAAATTAAAGACTTCCATAAGGCTAAATTAAGTCATGCAAAGTTCAAAAATCACCAACACAGAACATTATTAAGAATCAAATCTAAGAGTACATTAATTTCTTTTAGTAAGTAACAGAAAGATTATCCTTAATAATCAAGAAAATTAAGAGTAGATCTTGATTTAAAAAGTCAGAACCAGGAAATTAGTACTCTATGTATTGTCTCTTGTATGTCTATTTACAGCTGGAAAGGATAACAAGTGATTATTTGTTCAGATTTCAATTTTGCTCCAAAGTAGGCCAGCCAGCTCAGCACTTTTCTTAAGATTACAAATACTTTTCTGCCCTACATATGGGCTAGACTTGAACCAATCAGATAGTAGAAATACACAGCAAAAGCAACAATTTTCATGTCATTCATTATTGGCTATACATAAGAAGTACACAAAACAAGTATAAAAGATCAGATTTAAAATAATTTTAATATTTGCTCTGTGATTTCAGTAGTTCACTAAGGGCCTCACTGACTCCTCATTGTTGGATTAACACTTAATCTAGATTCATGAATAATTTGGTGTTCAAGAATAACTCTTTAACCGCTTGTTTTCTCTGCTAGCTTTTATTTCTATTTTGTACATCAGTTATCTCATATAATAACGTTTTCAACCCAGAAACTTTCATAGCACTAGAACATCTGAGATGCAAGTAGTCTGCAAAAGTCATTTAAAATGATACTTTAAAATCATATTAAACAAAATGATTTCTGCAATTTGAGGTCAAATCCTTCTATTTCTCACACCTGAACTGTCCATAAAACATTTTGTCACTATTTGGAAGAAGAGACATCAAAAAGTAGCAGGTTGTTTTCCTGAGTTCAACTCAAAATAGTAAGACACCTTTAAATGAAGTAGGCTATTCGAAAGAATGCCATTGTGGAAAATGCTTTGTTTAAATTGTTTCTAACTTACTTTTAAGAAGAATTAATTAGTCTGATTTTCTCAAGAGCTGCTAAGCGCTCCTAGACCCAACAAAGTTATTACCTTGAAAATATCAGTTAACTCTGAAAACAAAATATTGCCACGTTTAGTTTTTTTCCTTTTAAGTTTAAGATATACACATTGCCAAGCCATTAGAAGGCATTTGTGTCAGATTATACAACTCAAAACTATTGGTATATTTCAGCACAAAGGCAAAGACAAAAAAAAAATGGTTAAAGAGCATGTTTGTTTAAAATTAAGACAATGCACTTAGTATTTTGATGTGTGAGGCAGAGTATTTTTGCAACAGTCAGGGAGAAGCATACCTTCTGTTAGCTGCAGGACTGCAATGTCAGATGGCAATATAATCCGAATGGTTTGCAGCAGTGCTTTCTACAATATGCTCACATTTCTGCAAGAGATTCTTCATCGTCTTCCAGTAGCCCATGAACTTACATACATATCCAAAAGGTAAACATATTCGGTAGTTGCGTGGTACAGTTTGTACCACGTCAGTCATCCCCAAGGAGACCCAAGTTGTATTCCACCATTCCAACGACAACGCAGTATGGCACCTAGCACAGACCGACAATTTTGGCAAGCATCCCATTTTTCTGACGACCATGTTTTGACCTGTTTGAGTAAGAGGAAGAAGTTTCAGTACAGCACAGTAACTGCCACACCACTCAGGGACTAACATGAAGTTACATTCTTCGAAATAACTTCAAACACTTATTTCTTCACAGATTTAGACACATACTGAGCTCAAAGCACTGTCATGGTGTTTCACTTTAAAAACATCTCCAGACTAGAGTGTAACAAAGATTCAAACTGGATGCTGTCGGCTTTGTACTTCCAATGCTTTAGGAAAAGGGCTTTCATATTTCTCTATATGATAGAGAAATAGTCTTATATAGTCTTATAGTCTTACAGTCTTATATAGTCTTATAGTCTTACAACACAGAGAGCACCAAAGTGACAAGAAAGGAACGAACATAAAGCTTCTTCACCTGCCCTGGCAGGTATTTCAAAACGTGTACAAAAAAAGCCGCAAGAAGCAAAAACAAAGCTCGTCAATCCTCTGAACGGAATTGCATCGGGATGGTGGAGGGGAAAAGTAATGACATTGTTTACAGCAATATTTCTTCCCCCTCTATCCCCAGCTTGGTGTCCCCCCACCCAACAGTAGAGCAAGCGTCACTGGGGCTCTGGCAGCAAGCACCATTGCTGACGCTTGACCCAGCAAGGAACAAGCCAAAGCAACCAAAGCTGTGCCTGCCTATGCCAGTGCTCCTCCTCTGTCATCCCTTCAGGAGTACCAACAGCAACTTTTTGCTTAGGTTGGCAAGGGGAATATGAAGAAAGACAAGAAAAGCTTGAGTACTCTGCACAACAGGGAATAACAATGTGAAAAACAGCATTGGGTCTGCCAGGCTGGAGTCGGGGAGAGCACAAGCTTCCATGTCAAGGACAAGGGAGAGGAAAGAGAAGCTTTTTAGAGACTGAAGGGTGAGTGTGGACAGAGATAAAGACTAGAGGAAAGCAGAAGGTGAACAGTGGTGGAAGCACAAGAATTTTTGTTAGAAGTAATGTAACTATGTAACTGAGTAACAGGCATGTACAGCAGACTACAGGAGAATTAATTTTGGAAGAGGGAATGAGAAGAAACTTTGATCTTTTCTTGACATCAGGGGAAACCTTAGCATATCTAAGCATGCAGTCGAGGACGTGTGAAATGAAAGATCTAGGCAAAAGAAGACTTTTATGGAAAATGCAAGTAGGCATACAGGTAGAAGAATAGGTGGAAAAGACCAGGAAAGAAGGAGAATGTGTGACCATAGGAAAAGGTGGAAAAGTAGAGAGTTCAGAAATTCTGAGAGATCTGAGGAGGGAGAGGTAAAATGGGCAATGAAGGAAAACAAAACAGCTGAGGAAAGTAAGGGGCTGGGATGAAAAATGAGGAAAAGTGGCAGTTGTTCCATAGCACAGAAAAATAGATGGAGCAATAAGAATACACTAAATTAACTATAAAGAAGGCACAGAGGAGAACAAGAGAATCAAGGAAAGCCAAAAGAGCACGAGCAAGTTTTCAGAAAGTTGCAACGCTTCGCCTGGAGAGTGTGAACACCAGAAAGAGCGGAACAAAACCCAAGGCGACAAAACTTTTGGGGAGGGATGAAACAAACCGTGCTGCGCAAGAGGAGGCAGGCAGGGATGGGCCAGACTCTTCCCCCTGTCCCCCCACTACCAGGAAGGCGCTGAGAAGAACGAAGCCCCCCTCATAACACGACCCCCCCAACCTGGCCGGGTGCTCCTGGGGCCGGGCGCTCAGCGGCAGAGGGACCCCCCCGGACCCTTCGGGGCCCAGCGGAGCCCCCGGGGTCCGAGAAGTTTTTCCCCTGCTCAGCTTTCCTTTCTGCCAGCTCTTCCAAAACGCCCCCCATCCCAGAAAGAAATTTAAAAGGTATTAAAAGAAGACAGCAGAGCCTGCGGAGGGGGACAAGGTCGGCCCCCCCCAGCCGTACCTGCGAGTGCCCCGAGGCACAAAGAGCCCCCCGGCCGCAGCCCCGCTCCTCGCACGCTCCAGCCGGAGCGCGGCTTGAGGGTGGGGGGGGATGAGGGAGCGCGGAGAGAACAATGAGCCCCGAGACAAAACCTACCTTCTCCTATCCTCAAACTGCCTTAGGAGCCTGGAGGGGGGCTGTCCGCTGTTAAGGAGCTGCGGGAAAGTTGGGGAAATCTCGCCGGCTTAAAGTTGCCGCAGCTGAGATAACCCGGGAGAGGAGAGGGAGAGATGGAGAGAGTTCATCCGAGTTTCGCCTTTTGTTCAAGTTGCCCGAGCAGACAAAGAGCCGGCAGCGGCGGCAGGTCCCCGCCCGCCCCCCCCCCCCCCCCCCCGGCGGGGTCCCGCACTGCCCGCGCCCCCCCTCAACGTGCCGCCCTCCCCATCCAGCCCGCAGCAGCCCCGGCCCCGTCTGCGGCGCAAAACTTCCCTCCAACCGAACCTCCCCGAAAGAAAAAAATAAATAAATAATAGTACTAATTCAAGGCGGGGGGGAGGGTGGGGGGGGAAGGGGGAGAAACATCTCTCAAATCATTATTTCCGGTAGATGCACCTCTTTGTTTGGATTCCCCCGACTGTCAGTGAGGACGAGGCGCTGGGTAGCTGGTTTCGGTCAGTTTGATCTCCCGGAATGAGACGGGCAAAGCAGGACGTAAAGGAAAATAAGTTGAAAAAAAAAAAAAAAAAAAAGGAAAGAAAGAAAAAAAAAAAAAAGGAGAAAGAAAACCTCCGGAGTTGCGAAACGAACCCTTTCTGCATGGACACGGGAAGTACATAAATAAACAACTAAAGGGGAATTTGGGAAGACTGTTGCTTCTCCTCCTCCCTCTCCTTTGTACTTTTCCCGAGATCGTAACACCAAAAAAAAAAAAAACAACAACAAACAAGCAAAAAAAACCCTCCCGTCGGTCGGCTCCGTGCCACCGCCGCCGCGGCCAGCCCCTGGCATCCCTACCTGTTGCGCAGAGCCGGGGCCGACCGCATCCGTCCCAGAGAGCCCGGAGGGAATGGAGGGGCTGCCCGCGGTCCTTCACCTGCCCCCCGGCCGCCCCCACGGGGCCTCGCCCACGGGATCTTGCCGCCGGCAGCCGACGGGGTCCCCCCGAAAGTTTGGAGAGGTGGGGCGGCTGGCCCCGAGACAAAAGCTGCGCGGTACGGAGCGGCAAGGCACCTCACGTCGAGGGGAGGCTGCCAGCCACCTTCCTCCTCCTCCTCGCCCCCGGGCCAGGGCACAGGCCGTGCTGCTGGAGGGGGGGTTGGGAGAACGCCCTTTGTCTGCCGCACGGGCTGGGGGCACCCCCGGTGCTCCCTCCGCCCGCAGCCCCCAGCCCCGTCAGACTAGGCTGGCCAGGCCTGAAAAATGCCCCACGGACAGCTCGCTTTTTTTTTTTTTTTTTTTTTTTTTTTTTTTTTTTTTCCCCTTAAAAACAAAAGAAAGCTTGAGGAAGTGCCCGGGCATTGGTAATTAACGGCATCACACACCCGCCACGGCAGGGCTAGGTTTGTCAAAGTTAGAAAACAGAGGATGATCTTGAGATGTGTTTTTTTAGAGGAGGGAAAACAGGATGGGAAGTGCACAGTGAGGGAAAACTATCCTTTGGTGTCCTGTTGACACCTCCTATTCCCCTTGCTCATCTGCATCCCTTCCTCTCCCTTCAGTTCATTCTAATTTTGTGCTAGTAACCCACATAGTCCTTCTTCCAGCTCCTTTTTCCCCTAGTTTTGCAGCTTTCATTCAAACCCTTCCCTCCTACTCAGTGCAGTCAACCTCAAAGCCTTGTTTTTCATAACACTTTATAACTCCTCTCCCAGGATCAAACTTTTTATCCTCCTGCCCCAGAGAAACTGTCCCCAGCTCCTTTCTCCTTGCCCAAACAATTTCCCAGCCCAGTATCACTCAGGCCATCCTTGCAGTGGGCAGTTTCCTTCATACCCACCCAGGGACTGGCTGTAGCCACCGTGCTGCCCCAGGCTGCATGCAGTCTCTGTACCATGTGTGCTGTTCTCCTCCATCTTCCCTTGTTCTGCAGCAACCCACTTTGCTGTTGCTTTTCCTTCTAGCTTGCTGATGTACCTGAAATGATAGCATGTAACACAGGGTAACACCAGGTGTATGGCATGCTTGCCACATGAATGAAAGAATGGCATCCATTCTTCACTACAATTCCTTTCAAGTTACTTTTCAGCACTGTGCTTCTGGAGTAACTATCACAACACTTTTATAACTTCTTCCTAAATTATTTTCTACAGACCGTTTCAACTTTCCCTCCGTTTCTGTCACCAATTCTAGATTTTTATTCTCTCTACCTATACTATTTCCATCTTTTATTCTTCTTTTATTCATTTTTTGTTGGTGGTGGTGGTGGTAGTTTGTTGTGTTTTTTTGTTGTTGTTGGGTTTGTTTTTTTTTTTCAGGTCCACACATTAGTTTGTTGTTGTTGTTTTCATTTTTGTTTTGTTTTATCCTTCAGTTTTATGGGTGGAAGAAGAATATTGATTTCATTGTAGCTCTTCCATTACTTTCTTATTTTCTCCATTTTTCACATGCACACTTTCAGTAACATGCATTGATCTCCAGACAATATGTTGAAGACCAGTTTTGCCTGTGCATATTGTTGCATCTCTTTCTTAGATGACCCCAAATCCACTGGACAGCTGGATTATTGCATAACCAGCAAACACCTTAAAAGGGACTACACTGAGCAGCATTTTCTGGAAAAGCATGAACTGCAGAAGTAACTCCTGTTTTCATGGGATTGTGATTTTGTCTTTCTACCCAAGATACCTTGTGTAAAGGTACCACTTGCAGAGCATGTGTGACAACAGTTGCAAGCTGATTTCTCCTACCCTTGGAAGTTTTAGGGCAAAAGTTTAATTCCAAAGAAATAAATCACAGATTGTAATTTTCTAGTACAAACTATTTAAACAGGATATATCTCTACCTTTTTACATCATTATGAGGGATAAAGATTAACTAATCATTGGACCAGAAGACACTGGTTGACTAGGGTCCCATAATCATGACTTGATTGCATTCAATATGCACAAACAGAATATAGTCACAGCTAATATGTAGCTAAAGAGCTAATTGAGCAGGGATGAGGAAAAAAAAATCAACAAAACATTGTTTTTTATAGAAGAATTTATCTGGTGGATAACTGGCCATCTGCAGTCAAGACAATAAAAATGGTTAAAACCCCTTTGTGTTTCATTGGCTAGGTAAAGTCAAGCATTAAATATTAAAAAGGAATACATAAGAAGCAAGGAAAAGGAGCAACTGATGATAATTAATGTGAAATAGAAATTCTAGAGTGTAGAAAATTATGTGGAAAAAAACAAAAACATTACAGAAAAATCCACATCTGGAGTGGATGAATTCAAATAATTTTACAGTAAGTGAGGAATAAAGCATCTTTCTCCTAACAGTGTTCATAGGCTTTTCAGTAGAAGCAGTAGCATTTTCAATTTTTAGACAAAATGTACTACTATTGATATCTGCATTCTGTAAGCAGAAAAATGAATGTTCTGTGTGGAATATGACCTACTCTTTGGTCTGCTAGCAATTGGAAAACTTTTGGGCAACACCTAGTTCCAATAACATTAAATCCTTAGCCCCAGATACCTTGCATAATTGCATTAGAAAATATCTGGGTGAGGAGATTTATGTCACAGTGATGTTCAGTTTAATAAGTCTTGGAATGTTCATGAAATTATGGGAATCAATTAGCAATGTTGTGCCAATATAAAAAAGGGGGCAAGCAAAAGGACACAGAGTGCAACACTGCATTTTGCCTGACATTGGTCCTTTGCAAAACAATGGAAAGCCTGACACAGGTTTAAACTCAAGGAGAACTAAGGGTTAGAATAATGATTGTTACATATCATTTGTTCATCTTTAACTCTTCTTTTTGTCTTTGTATTTAGGTTTCACTACAGCTGTGGCCAAGTTCAGATCTACTGACAGCTCCACATTCTGGTGTCTGCTTTGAAGTCACAATGGTGAGGAAGTTGCCCATAGCATGCCAACATTCAAACATTTCTAGAGGGCAGTGATCTAGTCTCTCCTGCTCCCAGCTAATGGAGACAAGTGGCCTAAACTGCCTAATGCTTAGTTTTTAAATCCTTGATTTCCCCAGTGCACAACCACATTACTTCAGTTTCAGATATATGACATTTCTCTCTGTATGACTTCCCACTCTGCTTCCCAAGCCTCCTGGAGGAAAAAGCTTCAGTGGAATTCACTCACTGGACATAACTTCATGATTTTTAAGATCAGAAAGGGTCATTAAATCATCTAGCTTGACCTTTTATATATCTGGACAGAGAATGTAATCCAGTTTCACCTGTATTTATCCTAGTAGGCCATATTATTTTGAAGCCTAACTTTCAGAAAGGTTTTACATTCTGCTAAAATATTAAGTGATATTATACAGTCAACCGCTTCCCTTAAGAAGAGAGTCAGCTACAACCCTTACTTTAACAAAGAACTACAACAAAAGCTGTGCTATACTTTAAATCAAAATTTGATTGGATTTAACTTCTAGTTACTTTTTTTATTTATTGTTTTTATGTCTCGCCACCACATTAAATTAGTGTAGAGCTAATTTTATAAATGGGTGCCTGAAAGCAAGACTGGCTGCGCAGAACAGGAAGCCTTCCTGCAGAGATAATACACTTACAGGATTGTTTAAATCTCTTTGAGAGATTACTTACATTAAGTTGTTTCGGTTCCATTACATTTACCAAGAAAATACATAATTGTCTGACATTCACCAGCTGAGTGGTCTTTTGGGCTGTGACAGGCATTTAATGTTTGGTTGCCACACTAATTGCAATGGCCATTTTGAAGCATGCATCAGTGCCACAGCAGTGGCGTGAAGACTGACTCCTTCAAACCCCAGATTTCATACGGATGGTGTAAGCACCTACTATCCAGATCAATGCAAAGAACAGCACACTGCAGCAGAAAGGCACTGATGATGCCTTTCTTGCCCAACTCCAGTTACCAGTCCTACACGTGGCTTTTTGACTTCCTTTGTATGTTCCCTTCTGCTGGAAATGTGGGGAGTCCAAAAGCACATCACCAGCAGACTTCTCGTGACTAAATTGCCAGTGGTCAGTTACCTGCATTTTTCAAGACACAGGCTTTGCAGACCAACTTAATAATCCCTTCTAATTTTTGCTCCTGGTTGTGTAGAAAAAAAACAGGTTGAGCAAGATCTATTCAACCACTACCACAGGGTGCTCCAGGGAGAGTCTTGAGTTACTTCTGTTTTAGCAGACACCACAGAAGAGATAACAAATTTCAGAAGGGAACTCTCAGAAAAGTTAGCATACATCAGCTACAGTTTTTTGTTTGTTGGTTGGTTTTTGAGAAAAAAAAATGCATTAAAAAGTTATTTAGTGTTGTTTGACCCCGTTTCCCTGTAAGCTACTACTCATCCTCCAAAAGCATCTGAACATTTTCACTCAATTGTGGGTGAAATTTGAATTTTTAATGTTGCTATGGATAGGAACAATGGAACAGAAGATGGACAAAAGGTAGTCTTAGCAGATGTTTCAAAGAACCTTCTGTGTTTTGCTGTCCTAGCAGTTTTATGTTTCCCCTTCTGTTTTATTCCTCTATATGCAGAGGCTGATTTCACGATTAGTCACTTTTTTAAAAGCATTAATCAAATCATTAGGTCAATCTGCTCCTGTAAATGAAAAGACCAAGACAGACATGCCTGAAAATGAAAGAATTGTTTTGGCACTCATCTGGAGACACATACTCAGCAAATTCATAGGATGTTTGTTTTGGAAATGCATATGTTGGAAACATCTGCTTAAAAAAAGAGCATTATTCCAAGAGGGTAGAAAAACATGAGCTTTCCAGCACTATGTTCTTCTGAATCACCTAAAGGTTATTCAGAGCATCCATACTCCAGAGAAAGAAATTAAAATTTGTAGTTAATTCTCAACCAGCTACATTTTCATTATGTTTTCCCTAAGCCACAAAAAAGGTAGTGAAATCTGTTCTGATCTTTTCCAGGGTTCATCTTGATCAAGCTGAGGGAAGTCTTAGCTCAGAGACCCTGTTAATATAACTTTAAAAAAAATGTAAACCAGAGCATTTCTTTATTTCTTCTTTTCGTCCCATTTCTCCAATTCTTTTTTTGGCAAGCCAGAGAACCAGAGAAGTAGATAATCCTCAACCATTCAAATAAAGGATTGATTCAGGAATACGACCTTATATGATGTTTGCTCTTACAGTTGATATTCCTCCCAAAGAATTAACATGAAGAACACAAAATCCCTTGAGAGTTGAATAAACAGGTAGGCCTACCTTATTTTATACTAATAGACAGGGACAAAATGATTACTCTTCCATATTTGTGTTCCCACTTACTATTTAAACAATTACAAGTACTACTCAAATAGAAGACTATTGTAGTCAAAGTAAGACTAAATTTGGAGAGATCTTGTTTCAGCCTTATTTTCTTCCCCCTTAAAGTTTTAAAACACTGTCTTGGGCTTCTTACTTCTTGAATATTTTAATCTGAGACATTAAGTTTAAACATAGCTACAACAGTGAGATACTACATCTGCTCCTAGGTAGCATCTGCTACCTTCAAAATTGTTAGAAAAAAGTGAAGTTTTGAATATTTAAGAACAATGTTCCAAATATATTGTTCTTAATATCCAGCATTCTCACCTTCAGACAATATCCAAGTTAATTCTCACCTTCAGATAATATTCAAGTTAATTCAAGTTGCTTTTCAACTGACTTTCAACTCATTTAATTGAGTTGTTTTCCTTTCTGGATGATGAAAACATCCACCCTTGTAGTTAATATCCTCTTTTAAGAAGATGCCCCTACTGTACTAGCAAATGCACTCGACTACAGTCTTATTCAATGTGATCTCTTCAGTTTATAAATGAGAGCAACCAGATGAATAGTCACAAAACTCAGACCGTAAAATCCTTGTCTTGATACATACAGAAAATGTACACTACAACACCAGGAACAGAATTTTAGTTCTACCTACAATCTTATCCTAGTTTAAGACGGTTTTGTGTACCTTGTTATCATATCAAATACCAGTTTATAGCTTAATAATACATCTTTGTGCTTTATTAATATGACCAGACAGACAGATAGATGAACAATAAGCAGTACGGTTTTAGTGGCTGGCCTAAAATCTAATCTGGGACTTCCCCATCTCTGCAGACATAAGTAGTCCTCCAAAACTATGCACTTCTGCTTCATGTGGCCTGGGTGTGATTACGGTCTATAGCCCTCAAAAAAAAAAAAAAAAAAAAAAAAAAAGCAATAGACTGCACGCTTCCCCTGCATGCAGGAAGGGTTAGAAGAAAGCCTTAACAGAGAGAATAAAGCTCCTCCTGATCTTGGACATCCTCCTCTAGTCCAGCAAGTACTGAAGCACCTCAAGGGGGCAATTCTTCTGGGAGAGCTGGAGAATGCAGGGTGCATGACAGGACAAGAGTGCAGGCTGGGAAAGGGCAGAAAATGGATAACAGACTTCTCCCTGCCAGAATCCATTCTTCCTTGCTATCCTTCAAGTGGGCAAAGCCTTCTGCAAGCACCAGTCTGCCAGAGCCACCACAAGGCTGCTTTGCAAACTCAGCTCACACCAACACAATAGGGTTTTTTTACTGAATAATGATACATCCTCCTTGTCAGAGGTACAGCAAGCCATCCCAGTCCTGTTTCTTTGACTTTGGCATGTGAGTATCAGCATTCCACATCTCTAAGTCTTATGAGTTTGACCCTGTTCCTATGGAAATAGGTATGGCAAAAATGCCTGCCATGGTGAAAGACAATGGAACAATTTGTTTTTGCACAAAGTGTCAAGATCACCCCAAGCTCAAAAATACTGTGGCAGCTCCAGTAAAACCAGCATAGTAAATACAGACATGAGATAAACTGACTGTCTGGTCTTCCATTTTCCTGTGACCTCTATTACTGTTCTTTGTTCCTCTGCCTATGACCTCTGTAATTGTTTTTGTGATCCTTTGGGTCAATATGATTATCAGTCTAAACACTGCCACTGCTCTCAAATTTTGCAGATGACACCTAATCTGGGCAGTTACAAACCTATTCTGTTCATTAGTTATTCATAAACTTGTGCATTTGACTAATACACAACACTTACCTCAGTAATAGATCCATATTCATTAACATATAACTATTCAGTCTTAGCAATTTATTTGGCTTTTCCCACTGCTTACACACACACACACACACACACACACACACACACACAAAATAAATAAATAAAACTGCCTACCCTGCTAACATTTTCCAAGTCATACCATTGTTTTAATAAGCATATATCAAAATACAGACTGTTCTTGAATGCCATCCTCTGGATAAGTCCCAGACCTGGAAAAGGATACTGGGCTTGACTGAACTTCTCATCACATCAATGACACTCTTCTAAGAATTAGTTTGTATGTAATGAGTGAACAGAATAGACACAGAGTCAAAATGTGATATTGCTTGAGCTCCCTCAGGAAAGTTGAAGTGCTATGTTGATCAGTATTGATAAAAAAGAAAATTAGTTTTTTTTTTTTGTTTTTTTTTTTTGTTTTTTTTTTTTTTTCCTTAAACCTGTGATTTTGCAGTAGGGATTCAATCCTGATGTCACTAGAATGACTGAAAAAAATTAATCTACAACAATATTGATACCGCCTATCACCACACAAACCCAAACATAATATGTCATTATTGTATAAATAAAAGCATGTTTTCTCAGGCCCCACTCTTGCAAACTCCCATGCAAATTACTTCATGAAAATGTCTGACTGGTCAAGCCCTGGTCGAGCACATGGCACATTCCAAAGGCAGCTGCCTGAAACATTGAAACTTACCCGCACCCATTTTTCTCCATTTTTTTCCTCTGCCTAGTGTTATTCTTAAGAAAAAGTGCCAAATTAAAAATAGTAAAACTCCAGTAAGCCTACTCTCTGCAAATTTGGTTCTTCACACAAGGCCAGAGGTGTCATGAAAGAAAAATATCATCCATAACATGGGATTGTTTGGAATCAGATTAGAGACCTATAACGTCAGTAATCTCTGCCTATAAGGTCAAATTACAAATTCTGTATTTATTACATATAAACACACTACATTTACAGATTCTACCTTCACAGGCATTGAGTAATGTATGGAGTTCATCAGTCAATAGCTATTTTATATCATACTACAGCTATATGCATATAAATATTCTGAGTAATATGTTCACAGGGCAGTAATCTTTTTTTTTTTTTTTTTTCCTTAAGTGAAAAAGAGTGTGGGAGATGGTAATGTTAAGCTGCTTCCTCAGTGATGACAGGAAAAGCCTGAAGACATCACCATATGCATAATGAGAGGTAAATATTTACTAGATAAAAGCCAGGCAGAGGAGAAATGACTACCTAAAGGCTGCAGCTGGTTGTCTCTGCAGATTTAAAGGATCAGCTACCACGACAGTAATTCTAAGAAAATCTCCTATTAATGGATAAAACTAAACTGTGTGCAGAGAGTTTTGCTGGCAGGATGCATCCCCAGCAGACTCTGTTCTGTCCCTGCTGAGACAGATGCACTAGCCTGCCTGAGGGCAGCAGGAGCTGGACAGTGTCACCCATGGGCATTGACGTGGGGTTTGCTCAACTGGGTGCTGACCTCCGTTGTCCCCACTGGGAGGGCAGGGGAGAGCATGGGCTCCACAGCTGGCAAGGAAAGGCTACCCCCATGTCAGGACCTATCAAGGTAGGTGGGTGAGGGGACACAGGAGGTTCCCTGCCACCACTTCATTTCATAGGTCACCAACCCACCTTTGGGTTCTGATGGATTCTGGTTGTTGCTAATGGAGACTTAAATCAGTGACCTGAAGTAAAGACACTCATTCTATTACAAGCCTTCCTGAGCTATCTAAATTCCAACACAGCATTTTTTTTTTGATTCTTCTTAAGCTCACTTTGCACAGTTGTAAGTGATCACAGAAGATCCAAGCCAAAGAAGAGACAGGCCCTAAATATTGATATATTCTTCAGTGAAAACTCTAGAAACATCTGGTTTGCATTATTCATCCAGTAATCCCAACTACACTACTGATACACATGTGAGAGCTGTTTCAGAAGTTTATGAGCTTTAGTGAAATTTGAATAATCAGATTTTATATTTTGATACAAATATCAGAAATGCATGGATACAGATATCAAAAGCACCCTTGTAATAGGTTATTTTATGGAGATGTACTGTATGAAAAAGTCCAGTTTAAAACACTGAAATTACTTATGAGGAATTATCTTTGCTCTAAAATGATATTTCATTATATCAATAACACCATCCATGAGGTTTGTACTTCGACTGCCACAAATACTCAAATAACAATAATAATAAAAAAATAATAATAATTGTAAGCCATTTTCTCTCACCTTAAAAAAAAAAAAAAAAAAAAAAAAAAAAAAAAAAGAAAGAAAGAAAGAAAGAAAACTCTGTTCCAGGAAAAATAAAAAATAAAAAAAATAAAAATCTGCTAATTCAGATTATAAGTTTCTGGGAAACTGAGACATTTAAAAATATGTTCACAGAAAACTGCGCATGAAAAGTCTAAGTCATTTTGTTTAATCACACTATATGAAAAAAATAGCTGTGAAAAACTGAAATTCTTGGAAGTCGTGTCAGTAACTAACCAGAATCAAAGGCTGCAGAGCAATTATTAACCTACTGATGTTGATCTTCTAGACAGTGTAGGCTCACCAGATTATTTTTCAACCCTTTGTAGCCACAAAATTTGTCTAGCTATATTGTTTGCTACCTACATTTTTTTCTGCAAATTGCATAGACATCTATTATATATCCTACAGTATAATTCAAGTTATTATCCTAACAAGGAATTCTGAGAAATATAAAAATTCTGAAGCTAAAATGAGCTTCATCATCCTTGCTTTATCATCAAGAAAAGAATACAAGTGTTCTAACGTCATAACTTCTTTAAGTATCATTTTAAATCAAGAATATATTTCACTTTTGAATAAATATAACTGATGAAGAAAATGTCTTTTAAAGTAAATGCAGCCAAAAATGCTTTCTAGATACCACAAAAAGGATACATTTTACATCATAAGACTAAATGCCCACTTAAATGATGGTAGTGGATTGTAGATTATGTAGATCAGGCCTGTATTGATCTCCATACGTAAAGCATTATATACACAGACACTATAGTTACAAACACAGAGAAATAACTTTATATAAAGAGCTACTAGAATTTCAGTAGCTCTCAGTAGCCCCACCCACATCGTTTCTGCACATGGGTACACAGAACTTGTCACATGGCAGAAAATCAACATTACTGCAGGTTGTTATTATACTTCATTGTATTTGATTTTAAAATCATTTGGATTCCTGGAGTCATGGGATAGGGGACCTGTTCCTGCCTGGCAGAAGTACAACCACCTATAGGTGTGGCCTCAACTATGTAATAGGACCTATTAAAAAAAAAAAAAAAAAAAAAAAAAGGTAATCAATATTTCCCTTTCTGAATACCCCTGCACCTCCTCATTTTGGCAAGTAAGCCACTCTCCCTGCGATTGACTCATGTACTTATGTAACCCCACAGGAGCTGTCAGGTTCCTTGTATTACGCTCTGCAACTCCTCCAGGAAGCTCTTTTCATATTATTCTTCTGGTTTAGAATTATTTGTGATGAGAATTACCTCCACTTTTACTGATGAAAAAGTTACATTTAAAAATCAAAGGTACACATGTAAGCCAGGTTTATTGAGTAGAGTGGTCATGTTCAGACATGGAACAGAACTATGTCACAGGTGTGATATCAGAGCAGAAAAGGTTACTTAAGATGCCACTGAGGGCATAGTCCAAAAACAGGTTAAATCAGTTGTGTCTTTTCCACTTGGTTTCAGCGCACTTTGCATCAAGTCTTTGTAAAATATCACTTCAGGTGTTCTCCTTAGAGGAGTATGAAAGAAAAAACATCCAAAAACACCAAGGCATGTTTTTACAGTCTCAGGGTGCACTGTGGATAATAACATGAAGGTGGTTAATTAACACGTGAGCCAGTCTCCATTTTCCCATCTCTGGTGTTCCTATTTAAGCAATTTTTCTGTCCTGTGGTGCCTCCACAGTAATGCAGAATAAAAAGAAATAGAGCAAATAAGGCCTGTAGCTCTGTGGGAAGGATAAGGTAGAGCTGGAACAGGGGTCACTCCTCCAGAGCCTACAAAGCCATCTTCAGGCAAATTTGCTCCCTCTCAACAGCAGAGGAGGTCAAAGAAAGCTTACAGTGTAGGTAGATGGGCGAAACCAAGGAGCAGCAGGGTATTCCCATGTTGTAGCCATACCAGCTATATATGTATCTTGGTTTCTTGGCTAAACAATTCTCCCCCCCACTCCTCATTTCTACAGTAAGTCATATCATCTGTCCTGGAGGCATCTGCTTATACACAGTAAGGGCAAGGCTACATGTTGCTCTGCTAAAAGGCAAATCACTTCACCTGCCTAATTAAGTCCTGTTTCTTCAAGACTATTGTATATATATAAGTGGACAGAGCATGCATAAACCTTGTGAGCCACAGGAGCACACAGCCCTGGTTAGTTTATTTTATCCATTTTATCCTGGTTATTTTTTTCCATAAGTTAGCCCGTTTAGAACAGCTACTGCCAACTAAAGCCTAGTTGCAAGCTACCAAAAGACAACAGGACTAGAACACAAAGGTTCATTTTCTTGTGATGCTTTTGCTGTCTTTCTTTGTGCTACTGCCTTTGCTGTTGAATCCAAAAGGTTTGTATTGGTTCACTTATTCAGCAAGACTTCTATAGCAGCACCCAAAGTAGTCTCTATTACTTCTTAATAGAGGCAGCATTATTTTGTTTACTTTCCATCATAAGCAATTTTAATAGTTCTAAAACCTTTACCTTGGGAATGTGGTTTCTAGTGCATATTCTTATTCAACTGAACTATGACAAGAAACATTTTATCACCATAAGTAATTTCTGTGATACCATCAGAGGGAACACATTATCAAAATTAATACTTATAGAATAATACATTAATTTATCCTTTAATCTGAACTGCTACTTTATTAAAAAAATCTTAGCACAAAGAATCAAATTAAGTCTAATCCCCAATATGACATTCAGTAAGATGGACAAGGCCTAGAGCAAATTATATCTTCTTTCATCTCCTATATGGTATGCAGTGGAAAACCTTAGAGTACTGTTTATCAGCTGTTAATCAGAACTCATCCTTCAAGAAAGGTACTCTCAGAATTTTAATAATTTCCTATCTTCTATTTGTGTACATATTAAATGCATGTATGTTCCACTTGTACAGAAGATCTTATGAAATTCTGTCTTTATGACTTGTACACACTGGGTACCTGAATCTGTTGTGCATAAATATTTGGAGCCAACTTTGAAATAAAAAAGTGCGAGAATAAAAGAAACACTTTACATGAGAGCTCTGCAGTACTAGCCAAAGTTAGGCAGGTCTGGTGATAAATCAATATCTTAAGGCAAAAAAGGCAAGAAGTTCTTAATGGTAGCTATATGAGGATCAGAGGAACGGGATGTTTTGAACTATGAGGACTATGTTTATTTCACTATGAAGTATAAAAACAGTGGTCTTCTCTGAAGGAAGGGAGGCCATTTTCCAGCTTTGTAAGACATGATGGTTGCAATAGAATAGTGTAATTATTAAACATCCACACCCCACTTCCCATTTAGAGATTTCTATCTAAAATGAGATATCTCCTTTTAGAAGTTAAATAGTTTAAACTGTTACTAAAACCAACAAACATCCAAACTACAGAATTGCCATCCATTACAGAATTACCATTTGAGAGGGTTAGTCATGGCTAGGACACATCTAGACAGTCTCATTAACAACATTTTCGTCACCATATAAATGCAAGATGGAATACTGTAATTTTATCTAATTTTCTTTATTGTTTCCTATATATGTCTTGCTATACTTACGTGTAACTCTATATTTGAGATTGAATGGTTGGGAATTAAGTGTCTCTGCCTTTACAGAGACAAGGTGCTGTCAGACGCTTGGAATCACACTGACAGAAATGTTAACACGTCTGAAATTAGTAGCTTGTTCTGCAAGTGCTGAAGTAATTGTTCTTTAATTTCCATTTATACAGTTGGCTTTGTTAAATGATTAGTTTCTTTAAACATGAGAAAGTAATTATGAGCATGGATAGCCAGATAAGACTGAGATTAGATAGGACTTCATTAGTACTTTGTTATTTTTGCTAGGTTTGATGATCACATCAGAATTATTAACAAAGACTTACACAGAAATCAAGAGGTACAGGTAACAGTCTTACTAAGAAAAAGAAGTTTCTGGCATTTTTTTAGTTTTTTTCATGCTTAAATCTACCTTGGCTAAGCAAATTAAGACAAATAAGATTTTTTTTTAAGATGATTTTAGGGAAAACTTCAATTGATTATTACTTAAGCTTGTCCCTTATAATTCAAACCATCTGCTTTGCATACATCTTATATGCTCTGGAATGTATTTATGGCAACTTTGATATTTAGATTTTGATAAACACAGCAATCTGTTTACATTTACTTTATCACATATAGAGGTTTATATGTGACACTGAGGGTCAGACAGACCTTCCAAATATTTTCACCCAAACTCACCCAAGCTTTGGGACCACAACTACAGCCACCGTAGCTTTACTACCTAAAGGAACACTTACCCACCGGTATGCTTAACCTCATAATATTTTCTAGTAGAATGAAAGGTTAAATATATATACACTGATTGCCTTGTTCATTTAATAAAGCAGCATGTCCAAGCTACAGTCTATGTCCTACTTAGTAAAGTAAGAGCTCTCTCCTTCATTATGCCATAACCAAAAGACTATTAAAGACTCCATAAATACATTTAAAACTGAAAAAGAAAGCATCACAGAACTTTGTTGCATTCTTGCTGATTAGTAAATAAAAATGCCTTCTTCAGTGTCAGAAATATAATGAATTATATTTTCAAGTGCATCAACTCAAGAACTCAAGAGCCTTCTCCATCAACCAGGTCTCCCAGGAGCTCTGCTCATTCCTGCATGTATCACAGTACTTCCAAAGCACAAAAAAAAAAAAAAAAAAAAAAAAAAAGTAGAATAATCCATTTTTTTTCCTGTTCAATTAGGCTAAAATGCATGATAAGACACTGAAGTCTGTCTCTAAAATATTGAAAGACACTGTGACAGTTCAGCTCTTCAATCACATGCAATCTATGTAATGTAAAAGTAAGGTAGGACTCACTCTGCAGAAGTGCTTTGGTGCCAGACTCTCTGACAGTGCTGGGGTAGAAATAACCTACTTCAATAAAAAGTGATGTTACAAACCTCCACCAGTGAGCTCTGAACTGTGACAATGTGTCCTTATCCTGGACACTCAGCATGGCTGGAGACTTTTCCTCCTTCCTACACTCTCCACTGACACCAGCTTGGATAGAGGAGCTACCACTGACTTTGCAAGAGGTCCCATTCCCAGTGGCTTCCTCATCTTTCTCCTGGCTCAGACCTCAACTTTACTGCACTTGGACCTGGCTCTGAAACAAGCCTGTGAAGGTTTTAACAATGTCACCCTACACAGTTAGTTGACACAGGCAAGTAACATTGCAGTAATGTAACAGGTCATAGTTACAAGTCAGACATTCACAGCAGATCTGGACCTTGTTTTTTAAAAGAAATATTTTCTAACAAAATGATTTTTAGCTGAACAGCATATTTTAACTAGCACCTATTTTAACTAGTACCCCTTTTCCCTCTAGATTTTAAGTATTTTGAAAGTCTACAATTTCTACAGTTAAAGTCTAAATTGTCTTCCAAATACAGTTTGAATCAATGTATGAGGAAAAAATAAGTATCATTTTCAGAAAGTAAGAAAATATTCATTAATTATTTACTAGTGTGACAGAAGTATACAAATTAAGAATCTAGGTAAATATATGCTATACTACTTAAATATATACATAGTACATATATAATACATAATCCTCATACATAGTGAAAGAAAATAGTGAATTGTACCAGACAATGAGAATCATCCTTTATTTAGGGAAGAAAAAAAAAATAGAATACACAAATGCAACACAAGAAGAAAATCATTTATTTAAATCATCATTTCCAACTTGACAATTTAAATCATGATTAAAACTGGTGATTTTAATTACTTTGATCTAAATCAGTCCCCTTGACATGAAACCAGTCTATTTATTTTATTTTATTTTATTATTTTTTTTTTGTCATCATTATTGTTATCAGAGCACCCTGATGAAAAAGGGATTTGTAAATATGTACCTGTGGCTATTTCTTTATGGATACACTTTGCTGCATGTGTTTGCAACTTACTCAGAAAAAGAGCATTAAGTATACCTTAGTGTACTTATGATACAGCCCAATTTACCAAGTAATATCATTAAATGGGAATTTGAATTTAAAGTGATATAACTTCCCATTCCTTAATAACACTGTAATTGTTACAAAGCAATTTAGAATTAACCTAATTTTGGGTCACCAGCAGACCCATCAGTCACAGAGACACAAAGCCTTAGACCTGCCAATTGGCATCCAGCATCCTCTGGATGAAGCTACAAAACCAGCTGTAAACTACTTGTCCTCTGTAAAGCTGTGAGATATCACATCCTCTGTTGAGTGCCAGAGTCACAGTAGTAATGCAACTATAAAATGCAACCACAATCCATCAGCTGTAGCCATCTTTCTGATTGAACAACCATAATTACACAATCTATGCTCTTCTCCCCTGACCCTCTTTCACCAGTCATCCTGCTTCAGGATCCTTCCCAGCACTACCACCACCACCCATTTACCAAGTATTGTACTGTTCCCATGCAACAACAGAAAGTTGCCTGTAATCACCTCACTATCTCAGCATCTTATCTGCTTGCTTGTTATGGTTTTATAGTTTCCTTCATTGTGACAAATGCTGAGGAAGAGGTCTGTGCTCACAGGTGCAAGTTTACGTGTGTTCTCTTCCAAACCCCTTGTTAAAACCTGTATTTATCTATGATACCTGCAAAGAATAAAAGAGCAGCTAGCTCAGGCTGCTGCTCTGGTGAGATCAGTGCTGCCATACTGACTGGCAATATTATTTTGTTTTCCACTCATTTCTGTTGCTGATTTTCTGTCCTACATTTAAACTATAAGCAATCTGAAATGGGTCTTCCCTTTTTGTCCTGTAATCTTCATGCCCCAAGGACATGAGATGCTGATCTATGACTAAGGGCAGCAACAACTATGTAACAGCAATAATAAAATATAACAGGAGAGAAAAGGAGAAGACACTATGATTTCATTCTATCTAAACCTGCAACAATTTTCTAATGGAATTAAGAAGCTCCCACTATGTAATTATCACTGAATATGTCAGCCAAAGTCTAACTCATAGTGTGTATCTTTCACACAATAAACCATTTAGATAAGTTGAGCTGGAGTTTATGACCCCCCATTTGCAAGTAACTCTGGAGAAATAGCATGCATTTTCAATTTAGAATAGGGAAACAAAGGACTC
This sequence comes from Heteronetta atricapilla, assembly GCA_011075105.1. NCBI lineage: Eukaryota > Metazoa > Chordata > Aves > Anseriformes > Anatidae > Heteronetta > Heteronetta atricapilla. The sequence continues at coordinate 50,582,756 of CM021732.1, forward strand.
TATTTATAAGGCTTCATATTTGAGCTCTTAAAAGTGAGGAGGGAACTCAAAAGAACATTTTCACACTTTTTTTCCCCCAAAAAAACTGTTCCAAGAGAACAAAACCAAAGATAAAATATCCAGGATTGCACCTATTTCTGAATGAGAATGTAAAAGTTTAATTTAGTTCCATTGCCCTGTCTTCTAGAAGCCTCATGCATTTTGCAAGCAGTTTATAGTAACTTAGAAAAACCTTACACCTGGTGAAACAGAGTTTCAACATATCTGTTTTTACATATATCTCATATTTCACAGCATGAGATGCCAATCCAAAAGAAAGCAGCATAACAAGCTGCTTTCCAAACCATTGGTGTCTTAGACAAGGTTTGCAGGAAGACCAAGAGTTAATTTTAAGATGACTGTTTCTGATCCCCTGTACCACTTGCTTCTCTATAGCTAAAGCTAGAACCATAAGTTTTAGTAATACATATTCTGTGCATATTCTGTCATTAGAAAGCAATCCTATTGTTTTCTTTCATATTTAAAAAATATATGTATGTCCCTCTCTGTATATATATGTCCCTCTCTGGAAATTGAGCCCTAAAATAGTATACAATTAGAGTACCTAAGTACTCATATGTATAGTGCATAGGGCCTACTTCATATAAATGTTAAATTGCTGTGCATTTCTTGGCACCCTGAGTAAATCTGAACAAATAACTTAATGTGAGGAGCTGTACTTCAAGTGCCACATTTCTGAATGATATAATTCCCTAACTTATATTCTGCCAAGTTTCAAGGTATGTCAGTTTGTTTTTATGGGAGCAAAACAATCCAGATCCAGGTGTTCAAGTCTGGAGAAATGCCCAGACTCCCCTTTAAACTGCCATTCTCTTTAACCTGCTATCATCAGCATACGAGCCACTTTATGACTGTTCAATGCAACATCATTAGTAACCATCCCACTAAGGTAATTATAGCTTAAGCAGTTTGGTGGTCCTGGAATGATTCTGGTAGTTGCTTCTCCTTCTTGAGAGGGACAGACTATCAGCTGCAGGCAGTCACAAACTTCAGGCTGGAGGCTAAAAAAAAAGTGACTCTGTTACATTTTGTCTGATACAGCAAGATTTACTCATTTGAAAGATGTGGTTTGAACTGTGTATAGAGGTTTCAGTGAGCTGTGCTGAGATCGTGCAGTTGGATCTTGCCTGGTTTCATAGCAGTCTCACTTGTTCAAAACAGTCAACCTGAGCAACAGCCTTTTAAATTATTCAGTTAGATACCAGCTGTTTTCATTTAGCTTTCAGAAATGCAGTCACAGTTTGTACCCAGCTTGGTACTATTTTTGAGGCAGACAATGTGCAGAGATACCCTCATCTGAGAGCCTTGGACTGGGCTCAGGATGATAATGTAGCATGGGTACATCTTGGATACATCTTAAATTAGATTTCTTTTCATTCCACTGCCACACATTAGGCAACGTGCCTTTCGCAAGGGAACAAGTTGAATGCTGAAGCAGAAGAAAAAGGGGGTCTGTGAATCAAGAAAGACATAATGTTCTGGGACCAATGAATGGAAATTTACATCTCTAACCTAACAGTAGCAAAACTCCTCTTGAAGGAGGTTAGGAAGACATCCAGGAAGAAGCAAGGTCAGATAAAGTAATGCAAAGTGAAGACAGGAAGGGAGAGAGGGAGAGGAAGATGGAAGGGAGAGGAAGATAAGGGAAGGGAAGGGAAGGGAAGGGAAGGGAAGGGAAGGGAAGGGAA
>CM021732.1:50592409-50622092 GCA_011075105.1 Heteronetta atricapilla
CGCCCCGCGCCCCGCGCCCCGCGCCTGCCGCTGCCGGCAGCAGCAGCAGGAGCAGCGCCGCGCGGCCTCGCACCGGCCCTGCGGGGGCGTGCACCCTGCGCCCGCACCCCATGCACGGCACCGGGGGGTGGCGAGGCCGCCTTGCTCCCCACGGACTGCACGCGCCGCTCGCCGGGACAGCGGCCCCGGCACGGCAGTCCCGGTGGTTGGTTTGGTGGTGGTGGTTGCTGCACGCAGCTCCGGTTGCAAAAGGTTTTTGAAAAGGGGGAAAGCGCGCTCTGGGATGGCTGAAAGTTTTAGGCGCTCCATATATTTCACGTCACACATCTGCTCGCGTATTGCTTGCATATCCCATCCATGTTGCATATACACCACAAATATACCACGTATACACCACGTACATACCACATATATACCGCATACATACCACATATATATTATGCACATATTACACGTTTCTGCCGGAAAATGTACAATACCCCTTAGCAGAATTTCCAGCTGGTTTGAGAGCAAGCCTTGAATATTATGGTGCAACATTGGACCTATACCATTTAATGGACACCAAGGGCTGAGGGAAGCCTCGAGTGGCTGACACGCCACCCAGGTCACCTGCATTCCCGGGAGTGCTTCCCGAGGTACCTCCAAATTAGTTCTTTGCTTGCAAAATCGATACCTAGTGCTTCCTGGTAGGCATTGGGTAAAACGTTGCCCTCTGGCTTCCCTGAGGACACCCGGTGACATGGGTGAGTTTCTCACCTTTGGGCTTTGTGAGAGGCAAATCGTTCGGTGCTCTCCCCCCCCAGGCCCCAGAGCTGACACGGAAACTGTTGCACCACAGCCCAGCAGCTCCCATGGACAGCAGGGCTCTCGCTGTCAGGAGGCACTGCTGGGGTTGCTCACACTTGTGTGCACTTACATTCACGTGCAGCAGCCCGACAGGCTGGGCCTGGAAGAAGTCCCCAGCTTGTGGCTGCTCCACCTGGCAGCAAGGTCCTTGAAACGGGGGGATTTCAGTCCTCATTTGGCACAGAATCGTGAACTTGTTTAAACCACACAGCGTGCAAGATACTCTTCCAGACGGGTGAAAGCAGAGCTAAGAACCAATGGGCAGAGATGTGGAAACAAAGAGCTGCAGAGAACATTTCCTTTAGCTGTGTGACGGTGTGCAAGGTCTCGATGCCCCCAGTAAGATGTCCCCCAGGTACATTAAGTACCTGGTACATTAAGTGTGGCTTTAAAATTCGGCTGGCTTTGGTGGAAGCAGCCACCACGCGCGGTGTCACCGTGGTTCAAGCACCGAGCGCGTGTGCGGGACGGACGGACGTGTATTAGTTCCCAAATGAAAGCTTCCCACCTTTGCAAACTCGCCGTTTAGAACTACTTAACGAAGGAACGGCAAGAACACGACGTGAAACTCTGTTAAAGCACTTCGTTACAGTTTCTTGGCCGTCTCCTGTTGGCTAATTGTTTCCACCCCCAATCCTCTGACTGAACCGAAAAGCCCCTTCCAGCTCCGCAGGTTTAAGCGTGGGGACACACCGTGAGCGTCCACCTCCCACCTGAAACGCACTTTTAGGATCACGGGCCGAATTCCGCCGCTTTTTAACAACTTGAAAGGAGGAGAAACGTCCCTCCATTTCCTGAGGGCTTCCCCGGTCCGGGGCGCGGCGGGGACGCGAGGTGGCAGCGCTGAGCCTCGTCGGGACGGGGACCGCCGGGACACGGCCGGGACACGGCTGGGACGTGGCCGGGACACGGCTGGGACACGGCTGGGGTTTGGTGACAGGACCCAGGGGGCCGTCCCGCAGCCCGGCCCTGCCGCCTGCCTCCATCCGGCCCCTCAGGGCGTGGAGTGGGGCGGAGGGTCCTGGGGAGGGGGGAGGGAGGAGGAGGAGGAGGAGGGGGGAGGGTCTGGGGGACCCGCCCCCCCCCCGGCTCTCATTAGCCGCTTAATTAAACCAAGAGGAGGGTGGAAAGGGCGCGGAGGTGCCTGTGGGGTGCGAGCCCGCGTGGGGCCGCTCGGCGACCCGGGGGGAAATACCCCGGCTCATTACAGCGATTCCCGGGACATCTTGCTTCCTGACAGCCCCTGACAGGCGTCAGCACGGGGAAGAAAGACAGCGTCTTAAATCCCTTTAAAAAAAAAAAAAAAAAACACCCGAGAGTATTTCTGTCTGCGGCTGAAATCCGTCTCCGTAACGTATATTTTGCCTTGCCATTCTGCGCTGCATTTTAAGGAGGTGCGTGGCAGCGAATTTGGCCTGCTTGAATTGCAAATGACAAGGCCAAGCCAAAGGGACACTGTTAAAAACACCTTTCCCACCATCATTCTGTTGCCTCGTTTGATATAGGGGTAACAAAGTTGATGAGATACTGGCAATAAAGAGCGGGGAGAAAAAAAAAAAAAAAAAAAAAAAAAAAAAGCCTGGCTTTTAAAATAACACAGTGATAGCCTATATTCATGATCGAAGGAGAGTGTGCCCAAGGATCACACAAACACTGAGACATTAACTGGGCCCTCCTACTTCATCCTGTTTGCGAGAACCAAACCCCGTTGTACAATTGCATCACCCCAGCTCACGGAGTGCCTTTGCTCAACGTGATTCATAAACACTTTGAACTCTCTCCGATTTCTTTGTTAAAAGGAATTTTATTGCTTGGAAGCGTTGTACAGATGATATTATTTACTCAGGAGTGCAAATATGTCGCCTAAAAATGTATGGTGCCGTTTCCTTCAAAAACGTCCATTCCCTTACATTGCACTTGAACACGCACAGATGCGCAGTGCTCCTGTTATGAGAACGCTGAGATGTTTCTAGCTCATTTAATACAATAAGTAGGTAAGGAGCCATTTGCACATACATATTTATATTAATTCAGATATTAATCACTTATATGGAAATGTTTGGTTTGGGAAGGTAGAAGCACCTCTCTGGAGTTTTTTAATAAGAAAATATGATAATACCTTTTATCCTTTATCCACTTTGGTGACTTATTAAGTCTAAACTTGTTCTCTGTGAACAACACATTCAAAAGCCTTGTTAAAAATTTAAAAAGAAACTAAGAAAACACACTGTCTGAATTTATTTAGGGGAGAACCGAAACCCCTATCCAACCGTATAAGATTTAGGAAATGTATGTATATATATATATATATATTTAATTTTTCATATGAGAAAAGCTTTTAACTTTATTTTGAAAGCTGTTTTGGCAAGCCTTTTCTGCAAAGGTTGAGGAGGAATTACCAGTCTGCTGCATATGTATCAGCAGATTGCATATGCATGAGCCCAAGCTGCAGTGGAGGCTGCCCCACCAAGGGAGCAGCGACTGGTGCGTGGGTGCAGGGCTGTCCCCCTCCGAAGGGTTCACGGGGGGATCACCCCACTCCTTTGGGTCCACTGAGCTTTTTGAACACACCTTTCTGCATGGCCCCTTTTGCTCCCTCCCAGCCATCTGCACTCTTCCTTCTTGCATGCTCTCGCCTTGCCATGCCTGCTCCTACACACTCGTCGCTTCCACTCTTGTAACATTTAGCTCATCTTTCCCTGTCATCTCTACCAGCAAGCAAACAGCTGCAAGAAGGCAGCTCAGAAGAAGCCCACATAAGTATCAAGAATGAAGTAATATTTCTGCCCACTTCCACAACTTCATGATGTCACCCAGGCTTAAGCATCATTGATAAGACGGAGCTACAAAACCTCCGTGTGCTGAATTAAAGTCTAGTTTTCAAAAATCATTTAGAGGGATGTTGCATGCTATTTAATTCAGCATATGGACAACTTTTGTCAAACAAAACATTGCTTATTCTTAGCATTCCTGAAAAAGAAGCATTAGGTAATCTCTGGGCACATAGGATTTTATTTTATTTTTTCTAAAATTTAAGTCTTAGCTTTGTTAACTTATTCCTTGAGAGACCATTTCTTGAACTATATACTCAAGGTAACTAAATAAAAAAAAAAAATCTTACATAGGATTTAGTTGAGATCATTGTGTTTTTTGTAAATTCTTTGGCTTATTCATGGCAACTCTCCACAGGATCCAACTCTGTGTCAAGAAAATTCCTTTACCAAGCTGCAGCTGGTTTGGGTTAACCTTGCAGTCTAAGACTGTTAAGGACCAGCAGTACACAAACTTCTGGAGGATCCACCTGGCTTCAGACTGACCAGAAAACTGTCACCAAGCCAGCTTCAGGGTTAGCATGGAGGCTTTCTGCAGAGCCTCCAGCAGAGCCTGTCTCCAAAGTAATGCTGTTTACTGCTCAGGACAGACAGTAGAGGTAATAACTGTGATTACTTCAAATGTCTTTAATTTTAGGATCTCCTAAGGCACGGAAATAACTGTGATTAAAAATAGCAGTGTCCTGCCATTAAGACTGGTCTTAAAAGTGGCCCATCATTTTCTGATACTTCAAGTTTAGACAATATTTAATAGTTTTTATTGTAAAATTACTTTTGTACTAATAAATTCATCCTTCTCCTCCCCTCATTCAGCCCTGTGTCCTTCAGAAGTAAGAGGTTAATCTCTGTCAGACAAATTCTACTTATTTATTTATTTATTTATTTCAATTTGGTGTTTCTGATGCACAGTTCAAAAGAACAACAGCTGATTCTGGTGGGAAAAGGCAAAATACATTTTAATCTAAAATGAATGAGAGAAAAAATAATCTTACCATCTTTTTATTTCCTTTTGTGCTAAGGACAAATACAAGTCTGGCTTTCTTCCTGGTTTCCTTCCATATAACATATAATTGTTATTAATGATGGTGGTGTGATATTTAGTATGTTTTTAGTTGTTGTTTTTTTGAATATTTTGTTCAAATGACACCATTCTGCACTTTCCAGGGTCTATTCTATAATTTCTGTCACCTACCTCACTTGTGCCACTGGTACAGAGCAAGGTTACAGGTTTAATATTACATGTGAATATTAATTTTAAAAATAAAAGTATCTTCCAAAGCTTTTTTGTTTTTTCCTTCTCTTAACCGTATCTTTTTGAAAAGAATGTCCGCTGGTAGGGTTCTGCACTGCTCTTTCAATATAGCACTAATCTAGTTGTCTCACTCCAGAAATGTATACATGAGTAATCTTAATGTGCAGGTTTGCAGGTGAGGCAGGATGTCTGAATTTACATTGCTTTATAGAACCTGTATTTAAGTTTGATTAATTGCTATCAGAAATAACGAATTGTCCATATGGAGCCTCAGGAAGCCAGAATGGTATACTTTGGTTTTTATTATGAGAATCAGACATTTTGCACATATTATTACAACATTTTAAATTTCAACTCATGTGTTTCCCAAATAGACATGGTCTGGTGTCTTATCTAAGTATCAGAAATGAGTTAAAAAACCCTGAACAGTTGATTTTTGCTTCCTAAAATTACTGATTTATGAATATTGCATACGTGGATGCCAACTTTTTTTTTTTCTTTTTTTTTTTTTTTTTTTTTTTTCTTTTTAATGCCTCACTGTAGGACAACTTCTCCAGCTTTTAGCCTACTCAGAACTGTTAACGTTACACACTCAGGTCCCAAATAAATACCAGCGAGGTACCAAACGAGATGCAAATGCAGAAGGTTTGCCTTCAGGCCAGCTCTGCCATGCCTGCTCCCACCAGCAGACTGCGACTTACTCCTCCAGGCACAACCTCCTCGAGTGCAGATTTTGTGGTTTTCCTCTCGTTCCCTGTGCTTCTCCACCCAGTAGCTGGCCAGGGTCTTGCCGTGGTACCCCCACTGTCCCTGCCCCACCGTGGTGGCTGCTCATCGCTTGCACCCACCAGTGTTTGTGCAGCTGCCTCATGGTCAGCTGTGGGGGAACCATTACCAAATGGACACAAAGACAAATGCCTTTTTTTTTTCTTCTTTTTTTTTTCTTTTCCCCTCTCCTTTCTTTTACATTTTAACTTGTAATCAGCATCCGGATTTGGTTTACTGCATGGTTATGCAAATGCTCATGTGGAGTGACAAAAGGGAGGAAGGGGGACACACATGGTCAGCCTGTTTGAGGTTTGGGTAGCAATGCCAGCACTTGGGTGGCAGTGGTTGGTGGCTGCCCAGCCCAAACTGTGCCCAGGGGATACAAAGTGTCACCTCAAATCTTATACACACCTATGCTGGTGTGGCACAGAAGTTACATGGTTCCTAAGGGTAGATGTTTTGCAGAGGGTAGAAATAACCAGGATACAGAATTGTGATATGTCCTTTAAACCTGGTGTGTCTTACACCTGGAGTGCAAGTAATGCTCATTCCTGAGGTGTATGACTTTGTCAGGAAACATCCCTGAGGCAACAAACACATCACTAATACAAGCATGCACATACACACAAATATTGTCAAGAATCATGCGTGTGATTTTTTCTCCTGCATATATAAAAGGAAAAAAAATATTAATAAGCAGACGTGTAGCGAGACCACTGGGGGGAAAAACAACCCAAACACTACAAATATTTAGATTATGGATATAATAATAATAATAATATTAAAGAGAGAATAACAAATGCCTGTGGGAATAGACACTGGAGATGCTTGCTTCTTGGGGTAGCAGCACACTGCCAGCTGTGGTGTAGGATAAAACCACCTGAGCCAGTCGGAAAATGAGCCATCTCAGGAACTGGAAGTAACAGTAAATGTCAAGGTCTTCATCCCTGGTTTGTGCATTCCCTCAGCTGTGATTCAGGGGTTCTCTGAGGTGTGCCACAGCAGGTGGGTGCAGGCTGCGGTGTGGAGGTGCCCTGTGCTCCAGCTCTTGTCCCACCACCCCTCTGTGCATGGCTCTGCTCCCCCAGGCACGGAGGCTCATCAAGGCGGCTGCTGGCAGATGTGCGGCTCCTTTGCATGGCTTTGCCTGCCCAGAGCTCCTCGTGTCTTGAACTTTCTGCTTCCTTGCTCTCGGCCACAGTGTTGCTCCAGCGTAACTCCTGAAATAATTTGTTTTTAATGAGGTAAAGGAAATGAAAACAGAACTCACCCAGCACATAATTCATGTTCAGTCTAATCTTGCAAAAATTTACCTATGGGAAGCTTATTGATTTCGTCTTCAGAATCACATGTGGCAAGATAAATGGCCCACCTACTGATGAAGATAAAAATCATCCATCATTTAATCTTCTCAAGTACCCTATTCCTGGTTTTCCATTTTCCTGTCTCCAAAATAAAATCCCATCCTTCCTTACTGCTATAAATGGAAAAAGCTGTGCTGTTCATATATAGATAGAGAGTGATGCATTTTGTAATCTTATATCTTTCATACCTTTATTCACTTACTGAGTTTTCAAAATGAGTGCTGCTGTACATCTTGATAGTGATGGTAAAACAAAAAGGGCTTGATGCTGCTTCTTGGGAAAGCTTAATATCTAATGCAGAAACCCTTGCAAGCTAGGGGTAAAGAACTGATGTCTGACTGCTCTTTGGACTGCTCACACATTTCTAAGCAAATCTAGCCATGAAAGGGTATCTGACACCTATCTCACAGACGCAGCTGGCATTCAGCTCAGATGTTTGATTGCATTTGCAATTTTCTGCCTTCAATTGCTCTTCTTTTGGAATACAGGGCAGTAGCACTATATTGTGCATACATTGACAGGAGTAGCAGAATTTGCTGTTTCGTGGGGACTGTAATATTCCATGCAAACCTAAACCATGTCTGCCTGTGATATGACATTACTTAAATGTGAGACTTGCAGAACTGACTCTTGCGGTTATTGTGTAAAGACAAATTACAGCATAGGTACTTTCTCAGCCAGCAGTTTTTCAGGTTTAGTTCATACAGGACAGCATGGATTTAATCCTGGCTGGATTAAAAAATAAAATAAAATAAAATAAAATAAAATAAAATAAAATAAAATAAAATAAAATGCTATCCCTTCATATCCAGAGGGCTTACTCCTTCCTTTTCAGGTGGGTGATCCCCTGGCACAGGCACCCAGCTCCCCTTTCAGTCCAGAGCAGGGCTGCTTTGTCAGGGATCATGTCCCACAGGACAGCACAGTGCTGCTCTCTGCTTCCCACTCTTGAGTAGACTGAGCAGCATCCAATTCAAGGCATGCAACGAGTCCCCTCTTTTTCCTCTTTCAATTGCTTTTTTTTTTTTTTTTTTTTTTTTTTTTCCTCTCTTTGTCTGAAATAAACACATTCAGATGAGTTGTTCAGTCCGTTTGGGTGAGATACAGCCTTGTTTGTTCAACTTACTCCTTCCCTCTTTTAAAGCAGGGAAATACCAGGCTGAATTTTGCACTAACTTGAAAAACAAATCAGCTGCACAAAAGTTTTTCCTTATTATTTCCTCTATTATTTACCAAAGGAAAAAAATAAAAAAGACAACAGTTACTCTGCATTCATCACAGTATAAAGCATGTGATTCTTATGTTAAGTAGCAATTTACAGATGGCCAGGTGCAATCAACATATCTAATCTTATCATGCATTTGTTTTATTCACAGCTGCAACAGTTGGTGTCAGTTAATAGGTTACTAAACACAAAGTATATTTATTTCCTTTCATCCTGCTTTGGGGCTACAGAAGTGATTTGTAAACTGTTCTAGCTGTTGAATTTATATCTAATTTTTGTGTGTGGCTTTTTTTTACTTAGTTTGTGCCATTTCAGAAGAAACATGGCTTTCAGAGAAACTTTTTTTTATTATTATTAATTCATTCTATTTCTGTTTCTATGAATTTAGAGACTTCAAAATAAGCTGTTTCCTCTCTTGGTTTCTAATCTAAATTACACCAGAAAATACTGATGAAGTTTAAAGATTTTGTTGTTATTGCTTGTTAGTTTTTAAAGAATGATGTATCATTAATGAAGGCCTCAGTTTTACCAGTTTAGTACCCATCAAGTGATGTGGTGGATTCAGTATGTGGAATCATGATCAGTATAAGCTAATTTTAATAGTAGTCATAAAAATAAGGATTTTATTCTATGCTTGGCTTTATGGCTCACACTGTGGCCACCAGGATGTACAGATATATAGAGAGTAGTAGGCTAACAATCAAATAACCTCCAAAGGTCTACACATGCTGGAATAAAATTAAAGAGTCTGTCTAAAGTTAATGTTTAGTCCCTAACAATGATTTTTATTTATTTATTTATTTATTTTGTAATAGTGATGGTGCCTGTTCTGTTTTTCCTTTTTTTTTTTTTTTTTGGTTTCACTTACATTGAGAAAATTCTGTGTCAGTTGAAGAGTGATGCTGTAATAGCTCCTCCTTCATAACTCACACGTTCATACATCTGCTTCCCCACAGAAGGAGTTTTATTAATAAGGAGAATTGGTACAGGTCAATGTCTTTATAAATAATTTAGTATTCTCAAAAGTAATGAAGTTGCACATGTAAATGAGCTGAAAAAAAAAGAGAGAGAGAGAGAAACAAAGAAAAGAATCTCAGATTCTGACCCTGATTATGGTCTTAAAATGTATGGACAGCAGTGTTTTATCACTGACATAAAGCAGAATATATGTATAGTAATCGGCAATCATTATACCTATGAATTTAATGAAGCTGAGCAAATAATTGCAGGAAATAATTTGCCTATTTAGATTAGTCCCTTTCTCTGCATATATTGTTTTCAGGTAGGTTGAGATTCCCTCTGACTTTTTTTTTCCAAATCATATTTCACTTTTCAATGCATTTTTGTTTATCTCTGATACTTACCCCAGCATGATTTATACATTGCTGTATAAAGTATCGAAAATAAGACCTTTGTTTAAAAAGTCTATTGATAGTTGTTCATAGACTGAAAATCTAAGATGAAGGCCTCAAAATATTTTGTAATTTGATATAAATAATGACTGGATGGATGCCAAGATTTTGCACAGAAACATAATCCTGTTTTCCCAGCTTTTTTTTTTTTTGGCTTTGAAAACTCTGGTGGTCATGCTCCCTCTTATTGTACATCACCTTATACTAGATGGGAAGACTCTTCTCTAGGCAATGCTAAAATCTCTCCATCCAGGCTGTATGTACACCAGTTATTCTGTCACTAGGGCTGGAGACAGGATTATCCAGACTGACTAATACATTGTAAAATGTATGAATTTTCAGTTAGTCAAATAAGGCCGTAATGGTGATTTTTAAGCCTCCACCTCAGGGAGTTTTTGTTGCTGGGAGGTGGAGCTACTGCCATACCTGATTTACTTGTGAAATCTGAACTTTACTTTCAGAGGTCGAATATTTGAATAGTTGACTCTTTATGCTTGGTTAGACATGCTAATTCCAGTCTTATGCATGAGATACTGATGCATACTTGCTTGTCTATCTGTGCAGTGTTTTGTAGTTCATACTCAGCGAGTTCACTCACTATCTACCCTGCAACATGGGGCTGGAGGTGTGCTGAGCTCATGTCCCCACTACCTCGACTTCACCCTGAGGCCCCTGCAGCCAGCACAGTCACTGACCTCACCAGGGTTTGCAGCACTGGGTCAATGCTGCAGAATGCTCAGTGTGGAGAGCCACCAGCCTTATATCCCAACAAAGTACCAATGTACTAGGGTAAGGAGTAGAAGTACATTGCCCTGGCTCACCCGAACTGGAGCTAGCTGCAGTGTGAGCACCAAGGGTGCTGGCTGGCATTGCCATGCTGTCAGAAGGAAGGCAGAAGGGCTGGAAGGGTGCCTGCACCTTGCTCCCAGTGAGCTGCCTTTCTGTCCATGGAGGAAAGCATTACAAGGCACCTCTTTTTGTGAGGCCCTATAGAATAGCAGAAACATTTGAAATAATCATTGAATAATAGTTTTTAATTGGACCATTTGTTTTTTTATTTTTATTTTTACTATCCCTGTGTGTTATGTGGCCACAGTAGCCCACAGAGGACCCCCTGACCATTCTGGATTGCACTGCTCATGGAGCTATGAATGAAGCATCTTTTGCAGATTTTACCCTGTGTTTTATTAGTTTAAAAAAAAAAAAAAAAAGAAAGAAAAGAAAAGAAAAGAAAAGAAAAGAAAAAAGAAAAAAAGCAATCTATAGCATTGATAGTTTTAAAGGATACTCTGAAACTCTAAAAGGCAGGAACAAAAAATCAGAAACTTCTCTTTAGTGAAGCCTGCTCTTATCAGCAGCAAGGGCTAGAAAGCACCTTCCTTATCTCTGGCTCCTTTTTCAGTGTGCACTTTGATGTGATTTCAGTATTGGTACTAATAAGGGTTTCACTACTGATCAAAGTAAGGAAGAAAGAGAAACATACAAACAGTGGACCATTTTGGTGCCATGGCAGGAGGACATCTAGGCAAATACTGCAGTTCTCTGCCCATGTGAAGTGGTACGTAGAGGAAGAAGAGCAGGTCAGAAGAGGCTCATCACCTATGCATTGAAGGGAAACCAACTGCAAGCACGAAGGAGCACTGGGACTCCAGCCAAGGCTGTTCCACACGGGAGAGGCACCTTTTCTCTGGGGGCCAGGGAGAGATGTTAGAGACTCCTGAGTCTTGTGACTTTTGCTTGCTGGCTCAGGCACACATCTCAGCATCTTTTACAGTCAGTTCATGTTTCCACATTTTTCTTTTTTTCTCCCAGAGCATGGAGAGCAGGAACGCTGGTTGTAAAACAAATGCTGAGCTTCAGAAGTCATCACAGGTCTCTGGGAATAAGGATCCACACACCTCCTTTTTGACTATTACTTTTGACTGTAGTTGTCTAAAGACTTAATAAAAAGAAATGTACCAAAGGAATATTTAGTCTTAGGCGGAGCTGAGCTCATATATATCATTTTTAGAAGCACAGCTAAATGCAGAGATGAAATGAGTAGAGCTTTGGAGATGAGTGCTGCTCTCTCCCTCCCCATGTGGGTTCAGTGCAATATAAACCACCAGGTACTAAAGCGCTTGTCATCCCACTCATGTCTAGCTGCTCTTTCACTACTCAAATGTGGGCAAATTTCTTATGTGAGGCAATATTTACTAAGGCTACCTAATCTGATATATTTTCTAGTGAGTGTTTTGGTTTGGTTGTCTTTTGTAGTGCATGGTCCAAGTCCAACTATCTTGTAGTCAGTCTTTGAAACAGATAATCCATTATATTGATAGCAGTGAGGTTGAACTCACCTGGCTTTTCTGTGCCCTGAGACTTCTGGGATTTGCCCTTTTACCATAGATACACAGGGGTGTTTTCATCCTGGAATTTTATCTGTTAGGAATTTATGAGTACTTGATTCAGTAATCTTCTCAAGTCAATCTGCAGGCTTTCTGCAAATTTTCCAGTTTAAAACTTGAAATGGAATTGTATTAATTTTGCCTTTTAATGACTAAGCACACCATCTTTTTAATAATGACAGTTCAGACACCCAAGTGGTAATTATTTCTGACAGTCTACAGGTGAGCATATTCAACTCAGAATACATTACTAAATACAGTCTTCTGAGCAAGCAAACAAAACTGACTTTTCCCCCCCTTTACAGGACATTATTTTCTATTAAGGGCCATTTTGTTGAAGTACAGCACTTAAATTTGAGAAGTGATCTTCTGAGGCTTTTTTTTTGGTCTCTTGGTTTTGGAGCATTTATGGGGAGAGGTAAGAAAACATCCTTCCTTCCATAATCTGTGAAGAGACACCTGGATTTTGAATCTTAAATAGAATGTTACCAGATTTAGATGCTGCCTCTGAAGGAAATGGGCATTAAATTAAGCATTAGTATCAGCCAATGGAAATGGGTGCTATCATTTGAGGGATGCAGGAACTTCATTTTCCATCCAGGGCAAAATGTTTGAGAGAGACTGTTCCTCCTGGGTGCTACACCATTTATTGTTCAAAGTAGCATGTAAGAGAAAACATGGCTCTCACCAGTCTATACAACAAACCTCACTGGTACCCCCTGGGAGAACTCTTCTGCTTGTGCTCTGGACTTTGTGTTTGCAGCAGAAGTCCACTGCTGGCAATAGGCCCAGGCAGGGAAAGACAACACAAGGCAGTGGAGCTATGGCCTCCAGTTTTGGCACTTACAGATCTAAACCTGTGATACCCTGAAGCGACCATACTCTTAATACTGGTGCTGATTTGGTATTATTAATTACAACAAGGTTTTCCAAACAAAATTAGATCTGAACGATAAAAAGAAATTTCTGTGATCCTCATGAGTTCAGGCAGTGTAACACACGGATAGAACTAAATGGCATTTGCGGCAAGGACACTCTTGGTTTTACAAAAGGTGCATTGTGGCTGAGTAACTCAAAAGATCCACTAGATAGAATAAACGATTATCTAGAAGAAAAACAAAACAAAATAAAACAAAAAACTAGCATTCAGAGGTCAGTTAAGTATTTGATATAGTGCTGCCCATTAGTTAAACTTGAGAAGATGGGGACCTTTATAGTGTTCTGAAGATAGGGAGAAACTGAGTCAAGGGCCTCAGCTCTGGAATCTGCTGAAAAAGGGAGGTTTGGTCTGGAGGGAAACTAGCAGGGAAGCTGTGAAAGGATTTGTCTCCACATTGTTTTTATTTATTACTTTCATTAATGATTTGGAAGCACGTGAAGGAAATCCACTCATAACACAGTCATAGCTAGTGCAGAAGATGATTCAGATAACATACAAGAACTGGGTTTCTGTATGAATGGGGCAGGAGAGATGGGATAAGGAAGTACAAAGTGCAAGTCCAGGCTGCTACAGATTAACAACAATTGTTTTTACTATGGGGTAAGTGTTCAGTGGTTATAAACAACAAAGCCAGAGAGAGCAGCCTAGGTATACAGAACTGTCACAGGAAGAATATCAGTTATCAAGGTGCTGTAGCCACAGAAAGCTACAAATTCATAATTTCATAAATCATAATGTTTCTAAGATCAATTTAGCCTTTTATTATTCATTTATTTATTTATTTATTAGCAGGAGTTATAGAAACCGTTAGTATCATCGATAGAAGGCTCTGGTAAGACACTACCAAAAATTCTCTGATAATAGTCATGTTTTCAGGAAAGATGAATTATAGGTTTAGAGAAGAATTACACTCCAAGAGATTGGAGATACCTAATATCTGTAGATAGGCTAAAAAAGACAAGGTTCATCAGAGTAAAGGTGGAGAGGGGATTGGACCCCTGACTAATTAAAATTAAGAGCAAATAAGGAAAACTCAAAGATTTAAGCTAAATATGGGTTATCAAAAGATTAAGTGGCTATAAAAGAGCTCTGAGCAAAATGAGAAGTAATTGTTAAATCCAGAGTTTTATCCAGTGAAATTATATGGAGAGAGCAAGAATATTTAAAACATAATTAAAAATGTCTGCCCAGCAGTCTTTAGACTACATCAGTAAAACATTTATTTTATTTTAACATTAATCTAGGCATTCTGTTAAAATAAAATAAAAAAATACATGTTTTTGCACATATTCACTTAAAAGATGCATTTTTAACATATAAGAAAAAAGACTTTATTTGCCAGACAGAGTAGCAGTGGTCTTGGTATTGCAGCAGCCTTTGACAGTGAAGAAGCACAAATAGAGGGGTGCATGGTAGCCTTAGGCTGGTGTGTGCTTCCTTGGCATGTCCTGTGCATTGACCAGCTGCATGCCCAAAGCTGCAGGGGGATAAACACTGCCAGTCATTCTGCAGGTGGAACAAGCGAAGCCTGGTGGGCAGACCCTAACCTTCCAAAACGTCAAAGGACAGACCTTATTTTTATATAAACTGTTATTCATTTCATAATACAGAAAATATACACAATTATGTCTATATTTTCATTGATGAACATTATATTTCAAATCTAGAGTTGTATTTCATTGTATTTCAAACCTAGAATTTTGGTCTTGGATTTGACACATTCAACTGCACAAGATTATTATCAAATAAATAATAACCATATAAGAATCTCACTGATCAAAAATTGATGAAGGAATATCAAACTGGAAAAAAAAAAAAAAAAAAAAAAAAAACTATTCAAAAGAAGTCAGAAATATGCATTTATGAGGGTATGAGGGTTCTGTGCACAGCAACCCCTGTCTTTTGGAGTGCCTGGTCTATGGCCTGCTGGCCTGCACAGGGCTGGGGACTGAGTTGTACCTGTTGTATTTCAGCCAATAGGGAATTAATCCATTGCTATCAGAAACAGGATCACGTGTTTTATTGTTATTCAGTAAGATGGAGAACTATGAAAGAACCTTAAGGAAAATGGTTAATATAGATCTGTTAATAGAAGTGCTTTAACACATTTTAAGCATAAGTTTAAACATGATAAAAATGAAACATGAACACAAAGAAGAAACACACTCCTGACGTTTTTTTGTTTTTTTTTTTTTTTTAAAAAAAAAAAACAGTAAATTGAGGCTTCTATTACTTTGATGCCATCTAGTTCAGTTTTTAAACTATTCTGGAAAGGAAAAGGGGACCCATTCAAAATGAATGCTAATTGTATCTAATAGTTTAGCTAGAAGAACTGGTTGAGCTTCATTTGCTGATTTTTTTTTTTAATCGTTTGTTATATTGTTGCTTAGCATAACAGCACTTTATAGTTTCAGATAAGATCAGAGACACACTGAATGTTGTGTAGTGTCAAAGACACACTGAAATGTGATTTCCATCCTCAGACTTTAGACCAAAAACAATACTGTATATAAAATCTTGGCTTGGTTAGACCAATGGGAAAGAATAATCACTATCATTCATTTCAGATTTCAAAAAAGAAATTAACATTTTTTATTTTCCACAAAAAGAGATTTATTATTATTATTATTATTTTTTGATTGAACTATATTTGATTTACAGGTAGAAGGAGAAACAAGGACTTTGCAAGGAGCATATAAAACTACAACAATCATTAAATGCAATGATATTGAAAGTTTAAAGCACTGCAATCTGTAAGCTGCGTGTGACTGCAAAGCGCTTTCACATGGCTTGTGAAAGTGCTGTGGACTTAAACGCACATCGGTGTGTGCTTGCTGTGTGCTACGTCTCATTGTGCTGGAGTTCCTCTGAATGGTTGAGAGTCTGTCAAGCACAGTTTCCTGTTTCTCAACAGCAGATGCTGATGAAAAACAAAGCATAATAAACTGGGTAAGCCCAGGCTGGTGTTTCCACAGGGATATCATCCTCGTCCTAGCAATTGGCGCTTTGTCCGACAGAGTGTGTTGGGTTTGCCTGCTTGACTTTATGTCTTAGTATGACACATACATGTGGCTTATCCTCCCCAAAAGGTGGGGGGTTAAGGATGAGATAGAGAGTGAGGGTCATAGGGTGTGTGATCCTTATCTTCATGGCAGATGGCAGTGCTCCAGGTGCTGTGTGCACTGTTACACGCTGCATGTGTCTGGGGTGGGCCTGCTGAAAAACCATGTACATGTACAGAGGGTGGTCCTCTAGCCATGGTTCTCCAGTGCACATGCATGAAAGAAATATGCCACTGAGGATTTCAACAGGTTTTTTTGTGTGTGTGTTTACAGCAGCGATTGATGTAAACATGACACAAAAATGACTGTTATATGTGAATTTACATGGTTGCCTCAAGCGCAGTTAGAATGTAATTTGCACTTGTTCTGCATAGAAGGTAATTGCCATGGACTTTTTAAGGGAGTAATTGTGACCTGTAAAGCTAAATGCATCCCAGAGCTGGCAAAACAATCATTTTTTGCATGATGTCTCTTCAAGGAGTGCAAGATCTTCATGACACAAGACAAAACTTTTTCACGGTGAGGGTGACAGAGCACTGGAACAGGCTGCCCAGTGGGGTTGT
Source organism: Heteronetta atricapilla (assembly GCA_011075105.1). Taxonomy (NCBI): domain Eukaryota; kingdom Metazoa; phylum Chordata; class Aves; order Anseriformes; family Anatidae; genus Heteronetta; species Heteronetta atricapilla. The sequence continues at coordinate 50,609,060 of CM021732.1, forward strand.
GGAGTCTCCTTCTCTGGAGATTTTAAAACCTGCCTGGACGTGTTCCTGTGTGACATGATTTAGGTGTTCCTGCTTCTGCAGGGGAATTGGACTAGACGATCTTTCAAAGTCCTTTCCAATCCCTAACATTCTGTGATTCCATGACTTCCCTTCAGTATTCGGTACCATTAAAGCTATCTTGCAGCTCTGCATGGTGCTACATGGCAGTAAACATTTATACTGGTAACTGTTTGACCTCTGTTTAATGCAGGTTTGATTGAGTGTTGTGAAAATGTTTATTCCCTTATATAGTAGTATATGCCACAACTTTCTTGTTTCTTACTTTTAAGGATATGCAATTTAAAAACTAAATGATAAGAGGTGGCCTTCAGCAGTATATTGGGACCAGTTTCAACAAACTTATTTATTCTGAGTACTTTATTCTACAAGGAACTTCACTGCTTTAGAGCAGTGAACTAAGCTGTATAGAGTATAAAAGTCATATGGAAGTGCAAGTACTCTTATGGTTCAACAGTAAAACAAGTTATAAATCTGCATGTAAAATGTTTTCCATTAAGCTAGTGAATGAGCTGATGATTTGGTTAATTCTAACTAAGTCACTGCGTTACCACAGCTTCATAGATCCCAGCAGACTAAACATGAAACCTGCATTACATGGTGATTTATTGCTCTGCTTATTGTAGAATGTCAGAAAGATTATCTGCAGAGAAAGCTTGCTAAATCTCATTAAAAATACATATTTTAGTGTTAGGAAAGCTAAGTTGACATGTGGGGTACAGAAAGCCCTGTGTCCAGAGAGGAGGATGGTGCAGAAGGACCTATCAGGTTTGCCTGTGGTCAAATCAAGCTCACAGGATGCTTCCCTTTAACCCCATTGGTCTTTTTCTTGGAGGAGATGAGGATTATCTCCTTGCTGCCTTGCAGCTAGATGCTTCTTTTGATCCTATGCAAGGCAAGGTGTTCAGCCCCTGAACCTTGCACTGCATACATGAAGGAGAACTTCAAGCTGGGACCTGCCAAATCAACACACCTGGATGGGTGGGACACAGAGCTGAGCTCTTGCCCCTCTAGCTAGGAAAGGTGAGACCAAGTTGAAATTGTGCCTGAGAACAGGAAAAAAAAAAAAAAAAAAAAAAAAAAAAAAAACCATGTGGCCACCAGGGTTGTGGTGCGAGGAAGGGAAAGGTGACAAACAGACAAACATGTAAATTAAAATGAGAAGAAATACAATAGATTTTTAAATGTTTATTTAGTAACTTAATGGGAACAGGAAAACATGAACTAACTGTGATAATGGATCATTTAATTATGTTACACCAGTCCATAAAATATTTTCCAATTATTTTTATTCAGAATTTTACACAAAATCCCCATGTTCTGATATTTTTGAGGGTATTGGATGCAATATTATGTAGTTCTGCGTCACACGGGACCTGATTCTGGACATATTATGGATGAGGACTGTTCCAGGAGTATGGTGGCAGATCCTCAGTGACTCATTGAAGTGGCTCTGTTTTACTACTGACGGTGAGTGTGGAAGGGAGTCTTTGTTGATTCATTATCACTTTGGCTTGGATCAAGAGGGTCCTTTTGAAGCAAATCTTCCAATTGTTTGCATTTACACTGTTTATGTTGACATCACAGAGTCCCTTTGAAGCAAGCGTGCTGGATTCCTTTTGGATTGCACAGAAGTGGAAGATGTGCCCCAGAAGTGCCCCCAACACCCATCCACCTTCATGGTGCCAGACTGTAGCTAGGACAGCAGGAAGCCCCACAATTGCTAATGCCTCGGGGCTCAGTGCTCTCCCTTTACATTATATCCTCTCCCCTGTAATCTTAGCCAATCATATCTTGAAGGATAATAGTTTCTTTTTCTTTTTTTTTTTTTTTTATTCTTTTTTTTTCTTTTTTTTTTTTTCCTAGCCCGACTTCTTGAGCCTGCGAGAGTCTTCCAGAATCTCACTGCCTCACTGGTCAGAAGCACTCCACCACCATTTCAGGATCCTGCTTCCTTGGGGGGTTGTTTTGAAATTTAATGGAAAGCTTGTAGAAAATTAAGTTAATACCTCAATTTCTGCCCATTTTAAAGTGAGTGAGTGAAAAACACAAGTCTGGAATGACTCTAAAGAAAACCACTGGTAAGAGCCATGAGTCCGTGACCACCCAGTAGTGGAAACAGGGATGTGTGTGTGTGGGGAGGCTGTTTTAAATCTGGAACTGATTGCATTCACTTCAGCACTTCCCTGCATGCTTGTTTCTATTTGCAATTTTTAAATCCAATTTTTATTTTTAGCTGGGTGTATTTTAATGGCTTAAATGAACAAATTGGATTTGTTTCCTAACTGTAAGAAACACTGATTGTTAAAACTGCATCTAGTAAGAGAAAGGTAATTTTAATGTGACTTACCAAGCACACAAAAATACACAGACATGTAAACGCGGATGAGGGCTTAGGGTTTTGGATATAGGTGTGAGTTGTTTTTATTAGAGGATTAGAGTCCTGCAAGTTTGAGGAGAATTTCAGGTTTCTGGGTGGGCTGTAGCAGATTGATGGCTTTTATCTGCAGCCTGCTGCATTTGGCCAATATATTCTGTGTACTTACTCAGTTTTGTCCTTTTATAGAGGTTCCCCTACTTTATGTCATATTTTTTGCTTTTTATTTCTTTCCAGGATTGTTTCCTCATTCATCCCTGGCACCACTGCAGTCTTTCTTAGCTAACAGAAATACCAACTGAAGCACAAACAAAAGCTAAAGAAACAGAGGCCCCACATGGATAATCTCATAGATTATTCCATGATTAATTATCCTAGATTTATCAAATGCCACATCCAAATAAGGTCAAACATGTAATTTTAATCTTCCACAAGACACACAGACATTGTTCTGCACAAGCCTCAATTTCTGTCACAGAAAGTTTGAACCGACTTCCATTAATGATAAAACAAAAAAAAAGAAGGAAAAAAAAAGATGTAATGTTGATATATTCTGAGCTATGTATTCAACATGTCAAGCAGATCATTAGTGACTGACACCAATGATGTGCCATGGACAAAAAGATGTCTCTTTTGTGCTTGTCCTTTACTGACACTACTGTCGCATCCTATTCACCAGCCTGGAACACTGATCCTCTTGTGCATTGGATCAAAAACGTCCATGTTATTGTTAGTGGTTTATGTATATCACCTTTTTTTTTCACAGTTAGCTTTCTTTGTATTTTAATCACTTGAATGAAAAAGATTGTTCATAGCACAATAATCACCAATGAAATAAATATTTAGCTGTTAACTGAATGAGTATCACCTTTTTAATAGGCTATAAGTCCCAAGTCCCAAAGGGAGACTCACAAATTCACTTCATTTCCCTGATTTCACATTTAGGTCTCCACATTAGCTATAAATGTGTAAAACCACATGGAGGTAGTTCCTATTTACTACATCGCTGAGGAGGCACACGTCTCTTTTTTCTTCCACCATATGGTTGAAGTAACTTGCACACAAGCAATTTGTTCTGATTCAGCTGTTTCAGCAGGAAGGATTTGCAGAAGCAGGATTGGGAAATACACAGGATTCTCTTTCACTTCTGTGACAAGAGTTATATTTTTAATTAGCCCCTGTTAGTCTTCTAAGGGCATCCTGTAAAAGTTCAATTCTGCATCTCAAGTCTGAGTCCCACTTGAAAGGGTCATTTTTTGTGTGCATATTTAGGAACCAGTTTTAAAAGCATTTACAGGTTTTTAGAAAATTCAGTTCCTTGATGAATTATGTTAAATGAAGTAAGAGTTTTAGATTTTTTTTTCTCTCTGACTTATATGAAGCTTTCTGAAGATACAGGGAGAAGGGGGTGATGGTGAATACACTACTTCACTTGAATCTTAAGAGAACCAGCTGTTGGGAAGGTATTAAACAATATATGTATATTATTTTTAATACCTGAAGGTCCAAGATTTGTAAGGGAAGGAAGTAAAAATTAGGTCACCTAATAAAGGGTAGGGAAAAAATGGTAGATTAGTGCATTTCCTGTTACTTGGTTACAAAATAGTATCATTAAAATAAAATCAACTGTATTTACTAAAATCTGAAAAGTAAACAGTAAAATTGAAAAAGACAATTGAAAATAAATATTAGCTAATGAAAAAATTAGCACTTAAGTACATACATTGACTAAACCTAAAACCAACATAAGAAACAGAGAAAAAGCAGAGAACATAAAACAGCCTTACTAATTTGCAGTGATGCTCTGAGACTTTACAATAGTAGCAGCTGAATGAATGTGGTGTTGCATGTGTTTAGGAAGGGAGAACATGACATCCAAAGGACTTGTAAAATGTTTTGAGTTCATAATTTCACATAATACATGTGATATAATTGGTGATGCCTTAGAAATTCAGCTCTAATTCAACATCCTGTTAGCAGTGCTATGGTTAAGAGCCTTTGAGAGAATGTCCCTTTAATGACACTGGCCCTTAAGTTTTTAGTTTAATATTTAATCTGTTTCTAATTGAGTTCAGCTAAAACTTGGCATACAATTTATGGGCTTGGATGCAATTTTCATTTTCATAAAAAAAGGAAAAGGGGGAGAGAAAAGAGGCAACATTTTAATCTGTTCTATCTGCAGAATTATTAAGTGGTAAAGAAGGTAAAAATTTCAATGTTGTAGTCACTTTTCCAAAATTTGTCCAAGTGTGATTTCTTACCCTACACTTAATGTAATATAATGCACTGTAATATAGTAAATACATGTGCATACATAGCCAAGAACTAATCAAAACACTGAACTTTGAACCTTCTGCAATAGACTTAAAGAAAACCAAAATCTTGGTTTGGTGGAGGTAGGAGGGAGGAGGGTGAAGCAACTAGGAAAGGGGCTCTGTACATGTTTCAGGAAATTACATTAGCCTTCATCAACACAAGAAAACTATAGTGAAAAGCCAATCTCAGAACACTAAACTAATGTGGGTTTTAGGAAAGTTCCTGAACTTTTGTCAGTGGATATGCCCCATCCTGCATTTCACACATCCCTGACCCCGCCAGGGCCTGCCTCCTCCTTGTACTGCTGCCAGAGCCAGCTGGCTTCCTTCACCCTTTCATCAGCAAAGATTGCAAGATATATACTACAGCCTTGCAGAGCTTTTAGGGAATAAAATACTTCTGCCTATTCCCAAAGAGACAATGGAATTACAGGGAAAAATCTTGGGAGAAATTTTGTGTTTGTTATATCGTCAGCTGGCCCCACAGAGTTGGGAAGAGGAGAGAAGTGCTTCTTCCTGCCCTGTCCTCACCCACAGCTGTAATGGTTGGTAGAAGCACATCTTCTGCCATCTACAGACCATCTTTAGCTTTGGAAGGGCTGCTGCTTGAAAGACCCCTGTTAGAGGAACATCCACCCAGTCTTTCCTGAGGCCAAAGAGGAAAGGAGAGCTCAGCAGAAAAGGAGAATAATTGCCAGTTTTGAAAAGAGCCTCCCCCCTCCCTGTCTTTTATCTGGGGCCTCCAAGCACACATGAGTTTTCTGCTGCTAGCTCTGAGAAGAACCAACAGACACTGCAAGAGGTTCATTACCACCCATTAAGACAACACTCATCATCCAGCAAATCCATACAAACCAGAAAAAAACTGGCTTTCTGGAGTTTGCCTAGGCTTCATGCTTCTTCCTAGTTTTTATAGGAGTTATATCAGTATGAAAAAAAGTATTCTTGAACACCAAGTGCATGGTTCTATGGAGGCACAGCAGGCAACTGAGGAGTGTGGTTGTTAGCTTGTGAAGGGGAGGAGAGAGGGCAGGAATCTCCCCACTAGACGTCTGTGCTTATTTTGCTGACTGCAGGAATTAAATGCCTTTGGGGCATTTAATAAAAAATCATTAAGGAAGTGACAGGACTGTGGCTATATTACTCGTCCATTAACTGGATACACATGAGAACAGACATTTCTCTCCCTGAAGCAATATAGCAATGGACATGCAGTCCTTGCATGGGTGCTCTACTGTCTGCATTGTCTAAGAGAATTGCACCTTAAAGATACAACACGGCTTTTACCATTGTTATGGTTTTATTACTTCTTCTTTTTTTTTTTTTTTTTTTTTTTTTTTTTTGGTGCAAATTCCTTTGTTATAACAGAATTCTGTATTATGTCCACTTTAAGGTTAATGTAATTTACCAAAATCAAAGTTATTACATGGGATACTAACTTGGTGTATAATGTTTTCTCACTTACTTGACTTTATGAGTACTTTATAATGAAGTTATAAAGTGTCTCATTGAAATGAACAGTTTCCAGTACTAACTGTGAGAACCAATTTAGTTCTGGCCTGTGCAAGTATGGCACATCCTTTGAGATGAGTTGAAGCTGAACTGTCCTAGGCCAATGTAATAACAAACATAACATAACATTACAACATAACATAACATAAATTCTTTCTGTAACTGATTGGCAAGATGATTTATAGCAATTTTGGATGGAGCTGCTCTAGCTTTATGTATCTTTTAAGGAGGTAGACACGTGAAGTTTTTCAAGAGCACGCCCCACGTTCCCCAAGGGAATTTTTGAAGTCCCAGGTGGTAGTGAGGCACTTGCTTCCTGCTGACTCTGAACTTTAATCAGTTCTCATATTTGCCAGCTGTAACTTTAAAGCTTTCCACTCCTACCTCCCAGGGGCAGGAGCAACCAAATGTTCCAAGTGATTTTAGTTGGGAGCTACAGAGAGCCATGAAAATCAATCTCGGTAGTGAAATGCCTAGATGGGAATTCAGAAATGGGTTCTTGCCAATTAAGATTTGCCATTCGGACGTATCTACCTGATCACTTTACTTCTCCTGAAGTGAGTCTACAGTCCCATTTCTTTTTTTTTCTTTTTTTTTTTTTTTCTAACCAAAACCTACCAAGTGTTTTTTTTTTTTTTTTTTTTTTTTTTTTTTTTTTTTTTGAGATATCTTTTTTACAACCAATAATTTTAAGCTAATTTACTTAACTCCTATCAATGGTGTTTTAATCAACTTCATATTATTATATTGACTATTTCATTGCAGGAGGAAAACTGCTCAGTAAATGCCAAGTTCTGTTTTGTAAAGAATGAAAGGAGGAATGGAAAAGAGATGGCTAAAGACACATGTTCCTGATGCAAATGGTACATATCACCCCCAAATCGCTTGCAGGTGTACAAGTGTATGGCCGCTCTTTCTATCCCAATTTTTGTATGCAAGGTCATCCTTCTGGTGCTACCTTAGAAACTGGCCTTATTCTATAGAGGACATTGAATGATAACACTGCAAGTCAGCTGACTGCTGTGTCACAGAGCTGCTGCTTTCTACATTATCGCAACTGCCAGAGCTCTTAGTGCTGCAGTTTTCTAGTCGCAGTGCGGCAAAGCAGACGCATAGACCCAGGCACAAAGCAGCATAGATTTTTTATTCTTGTCTTTTTTTTGTATGAGAGAGATTTTCCTGGTGTTAGCGTAGGAACAGACACGCAGCTTGGATGTGTTGGCTTCAGCCTGGCAGCACTTTCAGCTGAACAGGGACTGTTCGGAGCTCGGTACCCAAACTGCCTCTGAGGAAGAACGCCTGGTTTCTCATTTTGTATACTAAGAGGTTCTTTATGCCACGATGATATACCTGCAGCCATAGGACAAAGGAAATGATGGTATTTGTCACTGTTTGCCTGACTGGGGCCTTTGCAGGCACTCCACTGCTGAAGCCGTGCCAGCGTCCCAGGGTCGTATAGATCGGTAATACAGATTGCCGCAATTTCTTACAGCAGTATAGCAAAGCTCAAATGAGAAACCAGACTCTGAACTAAATCAATCCCAGTCCTTCTGGATACAGGGCAGCAGGCGACTAGCAATGACACAACCAGCCATCAAGTGGAGAGTCTCTGGGACTGCAGTCTGTATCAGTTGGAGTCTGTGAGAAAGAAACACTTTCGGTTATCCAGTCGCTTCTCCTTCTTCTAATACTACAATTACTACAACTGCTACTACTGCTACTACTACTATTACTTATTTTTTCTTGCCTGTAAGAAGCTATTACTTGCGCTTGGTCTCTGAGTGTACGTTTGCGTGGATTAGTTTGCCTGTAAAGCAGCCCTTATCTGCTCCTGCTGGAAATCAGGGCACAAAGTCAGCCTGCTTTAACAGTTGTTTCTTCCTGCGTGATGCTATGCAGCTAGAATGGGTTACACTGACAACAAAGGAACCAACACAAAGCATCACTTTATTTGCTGGACTGTTACAGGAACATAAGTCTTCTACGATATGATGCCCTGTTCTCTTCTCTCTCTTTTTTTTTTTTTTTTTTAATTCATCTAATCGAAGAGCATAACAGACACCATCGTGGATGTGGTTTTTAATGATTTGGAAAAGACAGCCTGTGGAGACTGTGATTTGAGACTGCAACACATTTAGGTTATTGCCAATTTGAAATACTTGGTTTGTGAAGCACAGCCCTAAGGGACAAGCGCAGTAACTGAGAAAGAGATTGTAGATAAAGAAATAAAAATGACAAGCATAATGGAGGCTCTGCAAAAGAGACTGTCAGAGAATCAGTTCATGGATGGCAATTTCACCAGTTTGAATCTGAATAATTCATAGATTGAAATTACCCTGCTTTCACCTTTCCATTTAAACTGGCATGATCTGAATCTCTAATAAATTTTCAAGATAAAGTAAAATGCCAATTTGAATCTGAAGAGCTTTTAAAACCAGATGCTACACCCTGAATTTTTCGATACCTTTCACAATTATCCTGTGAGAACTGCACTTCATCACGAAGCACCATTACCAGTGAAAATTACTGTGATTACAATAGCAACAATAGAATACCATCAAATGATCTCCAATTTACCTAATTTACCAGGGCTGACTGTGTGCCCATTGTGCTTCACTACGTCTGGCATTGGATCAATATCACAGAGGAACAAAAATGCCTTAGTATATGCTTCCTTTTGGTGCCTTTAACTTCGACAGCACAGGAAAACCTATCTACTGTTAAATGGTTTTACAGCCGATCTACATGCCTGCTGTAGGATCTGATTGATTCTCCATGATTTTCTTTAGTTGCTGGGCATTGGATGTCATTGTGTTACTAATTTGTTTATAACGTATACTCCTGCACAAAGACTGCAGCAAATGAGTAACAGCACAGCGGCTCTGCACTGCTACAGCAGTAGCAGCACTCTCGCAGGGGAAGCCAAAATGAGTTCGGTGCCTTATGTGAATAATTACTTGAGTCTGGGTTATAAATGCTCTCTAGCATCACTGGTCTTGGTTGCATGACACGACAATTGAATTCAAAAGCCATGGTCAAAGGAAATGATCGTGTGTAATCCTAACAAGATTTTTTTTTCCCTATTCAGCATTTTGTAAGAGATTGTGAGAGATAGGCTGTGACTCTGTCTATAAATGCATGTCTGTACATATGCATGTACATATGTAAATGTAACGATAGCATGCTTTGTGAATATGTACTGATCACTGAAAGTAACAACTTTTACGGACGAGCCAGGCACAGTGTTTTGCCACAATCTGCTTGGTTGTAACATATCTCTGTTTTGGAGGTGTAAATTTTCTATAGGATTGTGACTTCTGGAACAGTAAGTGCCATTTATGCAGTATGGTGTTGACTATACCTATGCTACAGAATGTAATTTTAAACATAGAGTCCTTGTAGCATAACTACAGTACAGAGAAGTTAGAAAAATGTACAGAAGGCTATAACAGGCATTCTTCATGGAGACAACTGTGTCTGCTGTTTGTATGTGTGTGAGTTGTACACTTCATTCTTGTTTTTCATTTTATAACCAGATTTACTCTGCCTCCAGGGAGTACTTGCTAAGGAAGGTAAGCAATATTTCTTCTTATTTATATGACTGTTGCATTTCTTTTTGGAAAAAAATGCATGTTTATAGCACATAGTTATATAATAAAGCATGATCTCGTGACATCTAATTAAGTGTTTCAGTATTTGTACATGTTAAAACTGGAAAAGAAAGCATATTTAAAATACACTTCTTTATTCAAAATATATTTATAGAATTGCTCTGCACAAAGAATTGGTTTTGTATTCAGCTTTGACTCTTTATTAAATAAGAAACTATTATACCTAAATAATGATGTTCTTGAAACCTTTGGTTTGTAGATTTTTTGTCTTCTTAAAGCACTGTTCATTGTATTTCTAAATTTCCTGTACACAAGTGAATACTGTTCTCTGAGGTAGAAGAGACAGAAGGTTTTAGAGCTTCAGCTGTGATAACAAAGGAATTTGAAAGAGGACAAAATATGATTATTGAAAAATCTTGAATTTTAGATTATTCATTAATGTGATTTAGCAGACTGTTTTTCTTAGGCAACATACTCTCAAGTTACCACACCAGCTGGAATTAATTAGTCTATTCAGTACTAAATATATATTCTTCATTTTTCACAAGGTTATTCACAACTTAACAAAGAAAAGTCTGCACAGAACAAAGACCTAAACCCTAGTGAAAGTTTAAAATCTATATTATGATATTGTGGTAATAAAAACAAGAGGTTCAGACTAAACTTTTCACAAGAGAACTGAGTGTTTTGGTTTAACTGTTTTATGATGAGTATTTTATGATTTTGTGTACACAGATATAACATACTTGTACAATTATGATAGGATCATGCAAACAGGATTCTGAATGAAGAATGCCATACAAGTACCTGCTAGCATTTGAATGATTATTACCATAACCATTTAGAATCATATACATTTTGACAACATATATGTTTTGAAATTGTAGTCTGTTAACCATTTTATTTCTGTAGAGCATTTGTATTCAGACTTTTTAACCAGTCTTATCTGCCATGACAGTCTGTGGAGAGTGGCTTGTCAAGGGTTGCTAGATATCCTCATTAACAGCAGCAAAGCAGAAACAATAAAGAGTAAATGCTCTTGAAACCTTCATCTCAGGGCCTAAGCCAAATTGTGCTATGATTCACTGTGGAGTCTCCTAACTCTGTATTCTGAATTCTTAATGTGCCACTGGATTTCTCCTACTGCTCTGTACTGGCCTCATCTTTCAAAATGTTAAATGCTGGTCAGGCCTAATACTGTCTCTCAATGTAAGTGCCTTCAGTAGTTGCCATAGGATTTTAGGAGAGTGCCCTCACTAGGTGAGGTTGTCTGTGAGACTCACTGTGTTATAAAGTACTCTGAAAAATTTTGAGAACCTCAGCAAGTAAGCCCTTCATTTTGGGTTGGTGGGTGTTTCAAAGAAGGCAGGCTGCCTGCAAAGTATATTTCACATGCTAATCAGGCAAAAAACATTTAAACATTTTCAGCTACAGGATCATGAAGAGAGTATTAGCAATACCACCCCATAAAATAGCATTAAAATATCGCCAACTGTATCATTAATGTATTTCCTAGTATGGCTATTGGTAATCAGGCACAATTACAGCTGAAGAGTTTAAGCTGTGTCATTCTATGTGCTGAAATAAATGGGAGAACCTACAATATTAAATGTCTAAAATAAAGCCACAAAATTTAGCAATAGTAATTCAACAGTTAAGCTACATTATATTACAATAAAATATTAGTCCTTTTTTTTTTGTGCTTATGTTTCCATTGTGTTTTACTTGTCTGTAAATGATTCTGTAAAGCTGGGGCCAAACCATTTCTTTAAGTTTCCTATTAAACAGAATTATTCACTTGAGTAAAATTCCTTTGACGTATTCTGCTGGACCCACACCCTCACCTACATCTAGGCACTTATTGTGATTCAGTCAGACACATTAAAAACAAATGGGAGTCCATTCTACTACCACTAGGGTTAATGGCAAGATTCCCTGTGCAATTGATATAAAAATGCATTGATTCATTTTCTTCCATTACAAATATTTGTGAAAGTTATTCCTGGCTTTTTTGTTTGTTTGTTTGCTTGCTTGTTTGTTTTGATTATAAGGGTACAGTCTACTATAGCTGACATAATGTTGAACAGAAGATGCTTTCTGTTCACCAGTACACATGACCCCAGCTAAACACACACTTAAACCAGCAATGCAGGATAGGATTATTCACAAATGGAAGGGACCTTCTTGACCATAGTTCTGTTCATAATATTTGTATTCAATAGGTTGGCAATTCTTATTAGCTTCTATACAACACATACATTCTGATCTGTAATGGTTGTGTCCACTTGGACAAAAGCCCTGAGAGTAGGAGGGTCTGTTGTATTTGATTGTTTGTTAGTTTGTTTTTCACCTTACAGTTGCTTGAGTAAAATGTAGTTGCCTATGGAAACACGAAACCCTTAGAATGCAGATAAATGCTTTATTGATAAGTATGTATAAATAATCTCTAGGTTCCTCTGCAGTCTGGCTGCTATAAAATTAATACCATTATTCCCAGACAAAAATCTTAGGAATAAAGACCAAAGTGACCTGAAAGGATAACAGAAGCATTTCCAAAATAACCGTTTCAATGCAGAAAACTCAGAGTTAAACAGAGGAAAATCCAAATGAGCTCATAAATAAGTTAAAATACCTAACTGGGGGGTACCCTTTTTGATGCCATGTGATAACTATAGGAGATGATAGAGGTTAAAAATTTTGCCATTTTATTTTATATTATACACACTATCAAAAAAAAAAACCCTTTGGCTTTAAAATATTTGCATAGTATCTTACCGTATCAGTTCACTTTTTTTTTTTTTTTAATGAAAAATAAATGTACACCTGCTCTGTGATTTTATCTGCACAACTGCAACATAAGCAAAAGTTCTGAAAATTGAATGATTTCCGACAGACAGAAAGGGAAAATGGATTCCAAAATGTAAACTGCAAAGAAGGTAATGACTTTTTCAGTTCTTGTACCAATAAGGTTTATTTTTGTGTGTTCAAGATCAGGTTAACTCCTAATTATATTAAAATTTGTCATATTGAACACAAAGTTAAAAATGAGCAGAAATTCAAATTAAGGCCCCAATTGTGCTTGAAAAGTTCTTTCCCCTCCCCTTCCCGGCCCTCCCCGGGTGGCGGGGGGCCGGGGGGGGGGGGGGGGGGGGGGGGGGGGG